>OZ004600.1:8103825-8555949 GCA_963924605.1 Malthinus seriepunctatus
TCGTACAGGCAGCCTACATACAGACCTGCTGATGCCTACCGTAGTAAAAGCTTGCACAAGTGTGCCTGTGCAGGTTTAGAGCCTGCACAGACCTGCTGTAGTAAAAGCCTGAGCGTTTGTAGCTGTCTTTAAAGAGTCTATCACTATTACTGTTGACGTTTTTTATACCATAAGAATCCCTAAGCCCGCTAGAAACGTTTAGACTTTTACTACTAGATGGCAGGCAAATCGAAGTATCTGTAGATTGTTTAGGCAGCCCACAAACGCCTGCTGATGTCTGCCTTGGTAAATACTTGCTCAAATTTGCCTGTACAGTTTTATAGCCTACAAAGGTCTGCTGTAGTAAAAGCCTGTGCGTTTGTAGCTGTCTTTAAAGAATCTATCACTATCCCTGTTAATATTTTTTACCTTAAGAACCCTTAAGTCAGCTAGAAACGTTCAAACTTTTACTACGGCATGGCGGTCAAATCGGAGTATATGTAGATCGTTCAAGCAGCCTGTACAGGCCTGCTGATGCCTGCCGTGGTAAAAAGCTTGCACAAGGGTGCCTGTGCAGTTTTATAGTCTGCACAGACCTGCTGTAGCGAAAACCTGAGCGTTTGTAACGGCCTTTAGAGAATCTATCACTAAGAGGGTGTTTTATCAATAAAAATATGGTGGTCTGCGAAGATCGAACTACAGCAGGTGTCTCAGATTCGAGGATATGTTCTCATTGTTCTCCCAAACATCCAGTAGAAAATATTTAACTTAAAGTTTAGTGAAAATCTAATTAAACTATTAAAATGTCATCCCTTATTTAAAAAGCAGTTCTAAGCAACGAAAGTCCTTTCAAAGGTCATTAATGTGTTGGAACAATAAACTTTATTTAGGCGCCTTGTCTTGTAGTTTTCCACATGAAAACATTCGAAATGGTCACTTGAAAGAGAAAGAGGCTAGGTCATTTTCATAAACTTATTTAATAAAGTTAAGACTATGATGAATTGTGTAAAAAATTCCTTCAACTTGAATTAAATTAACGACGCTTCTTTTTGTGGTATGAGCTTATTTTCTCGAAACATTAAGAAATTTCTCGAGAAGAGTTTTCCTTAAAAAAAGGGATAAACAAAAAGTAAGAAAAAACATTATTAATTTATTTTCTGGTTACCATTTGAACGTCAACTTGTTATCATCAATCTTTTACGTCGTTTGTTTCTTGTCACTGACCAAAGCTTTAGGTCTCTGCGGTCTTTACTTGCTTAGAACCGAGCGACAAGTTTTGTTTTTTGTACAGGTATAGTAAAAATTACTTTTTTTTGTATTCTCTTAAAGTGCATTAAATCTTCTTTTAGTAATAACTTGATTAATTGTTTTTGTTTGTCGGTTGTCTGTTGTAACGCTCATCCCTTATACTTTTATCTCGTTCTTCGAGTATAGAGAAAATTGATTTTTGTTGTCAAATGCACTTTTCATGTACTGTCGTTTCGAGTTACTACAACAGTTGTAAATTTTATTTTGTTGTAAAAATTTTTCTTTTTTTCTCTTCTCCTTATAAGAAGCGAAGTGGCCTAACATTGTATACAATAAAGTTGGCTATAAAGAGAAATTGATAAATGGCTTGCTGACATTTAATATACTCGAATTTAGGGGAACGATTGATATTTGAAAAATTTTCAATTGATGATTGATTATTAAAAGCAAGCAGCAAGCAATTTATTTCAAATTTGAAATTAATAGCCCTTTTTTAAAAATTACTACGAGAATTCGAGATTTATTTGGTTAAAGCCGTAGCTATTTGAAGCGTTTTAGTAAGCATTTTCATGCAGCTCTGAAGCTAGCCTTGCATCAAAACTTCTAAGGGCGAGTTTCATAAAGGGCGCTAAGCACTTGCTCAACTTAAGTTCGAGATCGCGGACTAAAATTCCGTTTCATAAAGCTTTCTCAAACTCGAACAGTTACGTCGCCGCTTTCGGCAGTTATCGGTTGAAAACAAACGTAAAGAACGAGTTGCCCAAGTTCCGAAAAGGTTGGCAGTTTGTTTGTTTTCAACCGATAACCGCCGAAAGCGGCGACGTAACTGTTCGAGTTTGAGAAAGCTTCATCCCGATCTCGAACTTAAGTCGGGCAAGTGCTGAGCACCCTTTATGAAACTCGACCTAAGAAGCCAGCTTCTTTTTTCAAACCAATAAAAGATAAACTTGGCCCATGATTTAGCTTCTGATGCTTAGAAATAGAAGGTTTCTATTGGCTTGGAAAAAGAAGCTCGCTTCTAGAAGTTGTGGTGCAAGGCTAGCTTAAGAGTGTCCAGCAGATTCATAGCATTTCAACAAAAATTGATTGAAGAGTGGCTGCTAGGAGCGTATCCTGCTGGTCTTACAGACCCGAGTGTGTCAGGTTAATATTTGTTAAAATTAGTAACACCATCGTTTTTCCAACGTTTATGACAGTGGAACTGGGCACCAGGCGTCGTACTTGGGAGAGATGCACCTCGAACGTTGCCGAAGGCAACCGTCGAGGTTGAACCTCTACAAGACATGAACTAAGCTAGCTTGTACTTCCCCAAGAAGTTATGGAGTTACGTTATGAAAATAGAGCGATGGTAGAACTATTTTTAATTTTTAAAATATTTTTCTAACCTAAAACAGCAGAGTGTGCAAGACCACCAGAGTACGTTCTTATCTGCTGCTCTTAAAAAAAAGTGATTGCAATTTAAGAGAGCTAAGAACGTACCCTAGTCCACGTAGCAGACTCGAGTCTGCTACGTTTGGTAGGAAAATGGTATGTTTGGTTGGAAAAAAATTTGTTAAAATTAGTGCCACCATCGTTTTTCCAATGTCCATGACGGTGGAACTAAGCACCAGACGTCGTACAGATATTTCTCGGCAGAGATTCGCCTCGGCCGTTGCCGAAGGTAATCGTCGAAGTTGAACCTGTACAAGACATAGGCTACGCTAGCTTGTTCTTTCCTCGAGGAGAACAGTTAAGGGAGTTTCTAACAGGCTAATTTTACAGTTAGACAGTCAGTTGAAATTGAGAGGGTGAGGAGCCCTAGTTAACGACTGATCGTGAGAGAAGCGCGAATTTAAGTCGTAATTAAGCGTAACGTGTAATGACAGCAGAATAAGTAAAAGATTATTATTTTAATAAACATTTATTTTATTGGAACTACTGGCCTACAATTACAAACCCCCAAATATCCTGGTACAACCTGAGAGTTCCTCAGGAGTCACGAGAGCAGTCGTGACGATATTTTTTGGAATCATTATTTGTTTGGCGTAGATAGTGCTAGTTGGAATCTTAGATAAGTTTTGTGCTTTATTGAGAGCGACAAATTTCAACAAAAACTACTACAGTCTCTGGTCTGATGGAACGACGTGGCGGTAGTCCAATGCCTCCCAGAAGAGCAACATGGGTAGTAACTCGCCTGTCGATGCTATACAAAGCAGCTATTAATAAATGCAAATATGGCTTCTTAACACGTCTGGTGGCATGGCGCTCTTCCTGGCTGTTTTGGTGATCAATTGTTAAGACGGAGCCTTTAGTCCTGTGGATTTGCGAGAATTTGAGAGTTTTATTGGTCAAAATGATCCATACAGAGTCTCAAGACAAAATGATATAACTGATATCAAGAGAGCATCGATTCTTATATAAGACGATTCTTATAAGCCCCTGTGTGTTATCCCACATAGGGGCTTTTCCCCTATAAGTGATAGCAGTACCCCCTCCCTTTTACATAGTTATTTAAAGTATGTACGAGCTCCATGCTTCTATAGTGTTGATAATGACCGTCCTTTGTATCTCTATATATTTTTGT
This sequence comes from Malthinus seriepunctatus, assembly GCA_963924605.1. Classification (NCBI taxonomy): domain Eukaryota; kingdom Metazoa; phylum Arthropoda; class Insecta; order Coleoptera; family Cantharidae; genus Malthinus; species Malthinus seriepunctatus. Next base: position 8,107,616 of record OZ004600.1, read on the forward strand.
TCCTTGAATTTCCACAATTGATTCCAAATCTACAAATCTCGTGCTTCATCTTAATTCAAAAATCTTTCGTTTTGTAATCTCTGCCTCAATATAGTTTTGTATTTTTCGTATTGATCTGCGATTTTCACGTAATTTATTTTCAAATAAATTAAATTTAACGTGCGTGACTAGTAGTGAAATAAAAATAATGTAGGTGGCGTTAAGAGTTGTGATTGTTGAGAAATAAAATAATTGAATACGAATGGTTGAAAATTGTCGATAAGAGAAAATTATTTAATAAAAATTTATTCAGCATAAATTGGTATAATACTTAACGGAATAAGTTGATCATTTATTATACTTTTTAAAATTGGCGGATATATTATTACGACTCGTGTAGTAGTTTTCAAGAAAAGAAAACAATTTCCGATTGAGTATTGGCAATATTTTATGCGAATGTCTTCTTCAATCGAAACGCTACTTTGAGATATCGGCATACAAAGAGTGTTTTTAGATTATATTTTTACCCTTTCTCTTTCATTTGACATTTTTTATTGTGATCAATATCAACATTATTTATTTTTATATTTTTTTTGTATCGTATGTTTCGGACGACATATTGTTGTTTAAAATGATAGATTTTGAACGATAATTGTCGAAACAGTGCCGGATTTACATATCAGCCTTTCAGATTCAATACTAGGGCCCCAAGGGTCTGATGTTATTTACGTTTTAATCTCAATATTTTGAGATCCAAACTTTAGCAGATATCCATATTTGTGTGCCAATAGTTGGGTTACCTTTCGTTATACCATCTTAAGGTCCTTTGCTTTATAAAAGTTATGATTTAGCTAAATAATTACAGAGCCACACGGGCCACTTGTATGCACTTTGGAAACCTTCGAGGCAGCGTCCTCGTCGATATTGTGAAACACAAAAATTCCATATACAGTTTTTGTAATTTTTGCCAGAACTTCTGCAGTTAGCAACGCCACTTTTATATCCTTTTAACACCCACCTCATTGAAACCTTAGGGGAAAGTGGGGGAATAAGGGTCCGTGGTGTAATTCCGGACGTCAAGTTCCTCCCGCCCTAATTAAAATTTTGAAATGTTTTAAGTCCAGCAAACTTTAAGGGTTAGTACAAGTTCGTGTCGTTTAGGCAGTGCAATAGCAAGTTATGTATTTTTTTAGAAAATAGGACGTATACAAGAAAAGTGTGTGGTTAAGGCTGCATATTTCAGTAAGGGTGTAAGTTGTAAAAATTTTTGCATGTATAAAAGTGAACTAAATTGTTATTTCTTTCACTCAGTTTACTCAAAACCCATGTAAATTTAGCTATTTTTAAATAATTTGTTGTGTATTAAATTATTGTTTTATGGGGTAATTCCGGCCATCTTTGTGTAGAGGTTTCAGATGGTTTTGGAGAAAAAAAACACCAACACCATACAACAGAAACCAAACCTCAGAAGAAACGCTAAGGTAACCTACGTTAACACTGTGATGGAGAAGAAGAAATGTCAGACGCCGAAGTTAACGAAGACATTTGCATTATTTGCGGAGAATTTGGGAAAGACCAAGAACTCTGGCTAAGATGTGTGATCTTTTCTGAATGAGCTCACATTAAATGTACCAATGGAGAAAAAAAGAAAACATTTGTGTGCGATTTCCACCAATGTACAAAATTTTGGGTAATTGCCACCCCTGGCCGATATCACCCCAAGCTGCGGGGTAAAACCGGCAAATGGTATATTTTTTTAAATTGTTTATATTTTTTTTAAACTGTTTTGTTAATTTCTAATAACCATGTATTTTGTTCCCTAACGTCTTATCTTTCATTTAAACCTCCCAGTTCCCTTTTAAATCATAAAATTTCGGAGATATTCAAGACTTTCCTTATGGGGCCGCCATTCCCCCACTCTCCCCTAATCGGGCACTGTGTCGGGAATTTATTTGTTTTTTCAAAATTTAGCTTCAAAAAGCTTTTTTTTTCAGTTTCGAAACAATTTAAATAATTTTCCTTTGGTGTTTAGGGGTTAAAATTCGAGCATGGGCAAATTAAAAGTTGGACACTTTACTTATAAATTTTTAATTAATTTAAATATTTCATAAAAAAAATTCTAAAATCTTATCAATTTTTAATGAAAACAATGACATCGTGTCAAGACTCTTAATTAGTTTAAAAAAGTTTTTAAATTTAAAAAAAAAAGAGTGATGTAAATTTGTTTATTAAAGTTCGCGTGCTTCGAGGGTTGGTTCCTTTTAGTTTAAACAATTAAATTACCTACTTTAAAGAGGTTTTAGTTATTAACTTAATAACTTTTTAATGGATAGTTTAAATAGAATTACGCCGGTAAAAAAAATTTCCTCCGATTGTACTTTTAAACCTCATATTAAATCGTTTTTCAATAAATAGTAAAAGAGAAATTGATGCATTTCCCTTAAGTTTTTTTTTAATTTTTTTGAATATTCAATAAAAGCGGCCATTTCATTTTCAATGTTGTACAGGGTGAGTTTTTATCTCGAGAGGGCATAATATTAAGTTCATTCACGTTTTAGTGAATTTGATGTGGTTATGGTGTTATAACTTCGTACTCACAGGTGATCAGAGCCTTTGACTCTTTGAAAACGTTGGAAAAGAATATCTTTCCCGTTACTCCTTTTCAAAAAGACGAGAATATTTTTTTTAAATATCAGAAAAAATCTGTTCTGAATTAGGTGTTAAGGCCCGTCCACACACACAGGCTTGCCTTACGGTTTGCCTATGCAGACAACCTGCACAAGCCATCTGAACGTTGTCCAGACGCTCCGGTTTGACCTGTGCAGGTTCAGGCCGCCGAAAATCGGAAGGCAACCCTGTGTGTGAGAACGGGCCATTAAGGCGACGCTCCACACACAGCTTGCCTTCCGGTTTGGCTTGAGCAGATGACCTGCACAGGCCAAACAGAAAGGTAAGCCTGTGCGTGTGTGGTGCGGCCTTTAGTTAAATCGGTTCTTTGTTCCTTAGTCTAAACAAGCACATATTTATTATTCCTTCTAACTCTACCTCTTATAAGTTATTTTGCGTTTCTACCACCTGATAGTGAGTGATTGCTTGCTATCTTTCACTGGACACTTTGCAAATATGATTATTAAGAGAAGAACCCAATACGTAATCTGCGCATTAAGCTCATTGTGGTCTAAGAAGTCTCAAGGTTATGTAGTGTTTTCGTTGCACCTATGACGTCAGCCCAAGTTTTCTTCCAGCGCACTTAACTCTACCTTTGAACTTTTACTAAAAGAAACTCTCCAGTATAATAATTATAGAAAAAATCAACTTTTTTTCGTTTAAAAATAGGTATCTTGTATCCACTTGATATCACAGTCTGTTATTTACTGAAAACCTTTTAATGCAATAGAAAGCATATAATTTTAGAAATCATACAAAGTCTTTAGTATCCACCATATAATTACATTTCTTACAATTCTAAAACGAATACTAAATTAAAAATTTATTTTCAATGCTTATCCAGAAATAACAGCCATAACAAAGAGCATATTAAATTATGCTTTGTAATTTCACAAACGGTCGTTTAATAAAATAATAAATAATTTAATAACGTATAGTAAGAAAATGAATTGAGAATTAACTGCACACAAGCAAATCACTATTTTACTTTTTTTTTTAATTTTGAATTAACTTTTACATTTTTTAATTCTTTTGGATTTTGTCTTTGTGCTGGAAAATTTTGAACTAATTTAATTTCTTGGCTTTTCTTTTTATGATGTTAAAAATTGTGGATATTTTATCTCTAGAAGAAGTATGTACTCATAGACAAAGTGATAATGCTATTTTAATATAGAATCTTAAAAAAATACTACTAGCCAAGTCCAAAAATCCAGAGTAGATTACAAGACTTGATTATAAAGTTAAGACGAATAAGCAAAATCATTGGAATGGAGATGCTTGGATGAGTCCATTGTTCATCATTCAAGCAGAATTTCCAGACAGAAAAAGAGCCACCCTATTCTGTGTGTAGGGTTTTGCTGTGACAAAATGGTGGTTAGTTGCCTGCAGCAAACGTTTTCAGTGTGCACTGTTAGAAAAATTTTCGTGAAACACTTTTACTACAGTTTCGAACCCTCCAATTCTATAAATTTTAGAAATTCATTACAAATACAAGTATTTAAATAACTGAATAGTTAAAAATTTATGTTGGATCGTTGACAAACATAAAGTTCAATACAATCCTAGTTCAATACAATCAATTAATTTTAATTATTTACTACTCAACTAATTCGTTCTCGTTCTATTAAAAATTAATTATAATAAAGGAAATTAAGTAGAAAAAGTAAAAAAAAGTACAATTTATAGATTCTTCTCTCTTTAAGAAAGTATCAAAGTTTGAGCTTTATTTTAAACTCTCGAGGGTATTTTTATTTATTGTAGAAAACAAAAAAGTTTCAATAAAATCGTTTGATGTAAAAGGTAAAAGCGATGCAGTTTCAAAAAATAAAGTTGCAACATAGAAATTTTCTGCAATGTTTACATTCTGTCTAAATAAAAGATTTTATCAGTTGAAGAGAATAATGAATTGTTGAACTATAAACTTGAGTACTTTGAAGTTTTTTTATTAATCGATGGGAAATGGACACATGGAAGACTTACACGTATCAAGAGTGTTATGAAATGAATGTTATTGCTTCAATGAAACATAACAAATCTCCAGCAAAGAAAATATATTAGGGCCCAAGTAGTAACCATTAAGGAGATCAGAATAAAGTGTATAAGAGAGAACAAGCTTCTAAATAATTTTACCAAGCTCCGAAAACTCTCAGCATTTAAGAACAATCTCGGCCTTACAGATTTGTAAATAATCAGAATATCTTAAATTCTATATTTATTTATAATAAATGAATTAAGAATGTTAATTACTTTGATAGTCGATGCCCATCCCTAGTGAAACAGGAACAAATCATTAAAGACCAGACAACACATGCGAGTGGCATTAGATAGCAATTACTCCTAATTGTTATGTGGTTGAATATTGAAAGTTTATTACCAACAAAGATGGATCAACTCAGAAAGTTTGTTGAAACTGAACAAAAACAATTGGAATTGAAGTTGTATTTATAGGTAAATATCAAATGTCTTTGAAACCAAAACTAATATATTAAGTTGAAATAAACATTGTAAATAACATAAAAGGCGAATCAATTTTATGGTAACTAATAATTCTACATTTTTTCCTTTTAAAGGCTAGTCGTCTCATCCCTTGAATCTTAAATGATAACATCTAAAAAAATAACTAGAAGTTCCTAAAGTATTAATTAAGAAAAGTATTGGGCAAAATTCACAGTTGGATCACAAAGTTATTATAATCAAGTTATTATAAGGTCAGTGGAAGGTTTTAAAAAGGCTTAATCGACATATTTTTACAGAAAGTACAAGAATAAAGGTCGCGCCAACACACTGGCTTATCTTCCGGTTTGGCCTCTGCAGGCCGATCTGCACGGGCCCAAACGGAGCCTGAACGATGTCCAGACGCTCCGGTTTGGTCTATGCAGGTCACTTGAACGATGTGCAGACGCTCCGCTTTAGCAGAAAGCAAGCCTGTTTGTGTGACGCAGCCTTTACAGATAACACGGAAACTTTAAGGTCGCGACCTGTCTACTAGAAATAAATGGTGTCGAGACGCATTTTCATTCTCTGCGATCTTCAAAAGCAATTGCTCTACTACCAAAATTCCAAAAATATGTTAAAGATAGAGGCTGAACTTAGATCTAACAGTTTTTTAAAAAAAGGCTTGTAAAATAGATTAGTCCAAAAAGTAAAATGTTCAGGAGAGCAAAAACAAGTTTAATAAATTTCAAAGTGATGTCAAAAGTTTATTAGGCACTATTTCGGAATTATTTTTGCATCCAAATGTTTATTTTTTTAATACCTTTCTTTTACATACAGAGCATCAATTTAAAAATGAGCCAGGGGCTATATCTCTGAAACTAAAAAAGATATCAAAAATCGCCCGAAACCGTTTGGGTAGTACGGAGGAAGAAATCTAATGACGTAGTAGTGATGCACCCCCACTTACTCCCTACGCTCTAGCTACCTCAATTAAAAAATCTTCAATGGCGACCCCCTACTTGTGATACATCATTGGAAAGCCCTTAAAAAGTGCTTTTCAGTGGTACCAACTTAAACTGAGTTTGGTTAAATAATTTTCATTCAATTTGAAAATAAAAAACTAAAGCGTTTATTAATTTCTTCTTTTTTCATATCATAAGTGTATTATTAAATCCCACAAAAGGGATTATGTGTACATACTTATATTAAAATGATTTAATATTAAGATTTGGATAAAAGGGAATAAGTCTACTCATGTTATAACATTCTATCAAACCGGTCTATACTTATTACCTTCATGAACTGTTTTTGAATTTTAAATTGTCAATATCTATACATATTCCCCTTAGGAATCAAAAGTAAATTCTATAAGTAGACTTATTTCTTTTAATTTTCCTCATTTTTCAGACTTATTCCCTTTTGTAACCCCAAAAACTTCTAAACTAAAAACAATAGAGATATTTCGTTTAGCCAGTATTATAGAGCACGAAAAAACAAGATTTTGATACCAAAAGACCATTTTTGGTATAAAGGACTTTGTCCCTTTTGTCAATTTGCCACAGAATGGATCTATAAATTTAATGAGAAGAAATCTGTAACTACCAAGAAACTGATTGATGATTGCAAAAATAAGAGAGAAAATGTGTAAAGATATTTTTATAGAATTTTACATTGTTGAATAGATTTACCTCGAGATTTGCCAAAACGTATGAAATAATTTTAAAAGTATAATAAGGTGAATAAAAATGTAAAGCTTTTCGGAACTAATTTATATGGACATTATAAGAGCGATACTACATCTGTATCAAATCATCTACTCCGTGCGTAGGGGCCTTTAAACTTAGTTTCTACATGACTCGATGACTCTCTGACAGGATGATCCCTTCCTTTTATGACCCAAAATGTACCTTATTTAACATGTAAAATTATACTTTGGTGATTTCCTGCTTCTATATTTATTTTGGAAAAAAAAATCTTCAAACAAAAGGTTTTAGAGAGAGCATAAAATTTTGCCTCTAAGGGCCGTGATTATAAACGACAAATAAAATTAATCTAGAGAATAAAATTTATCTTTTTTAAACATATCACATATTAAACAAATTTTAATATTTATATTCAAACATCGAACATTGACAGAACTTCAGCATATTTCTCATATGATAAACATATAGTACTATAACTTATCCTATGAGAAATCATGTAGTCTGAACCCACCTTCAATCTTTATCTGTAAAAATAATTTTGTATTTTATCTTCAATTAATTATTGAATGTATTGATTAATAGACAATATTTATTGGTGAAAACCCTCAAAATGTTCTTATTAATAAACATTATTTTGAAAAATAAAAATGTTAAACATTTGATAATTTATTTGTTTGAAACTATTTCATGGAAATCACTATTTCTGCTAATTTCCTAATGTTCAAATTAAATTTCTGACGTTATAAAGCACCCAAAATTAATTTAGTTTAAGGATTTAGACGCAGGATTTTAAGCTCTAAATTTTTTATTTAAAGGCTTTTTTTTCTAAAATAATTTGGGAAGCAGGAAATTACCAAAGTATGATTTTACATATTAAATCCCTATGACCTAGAGCCTCAGTCACCACCCTCTATTTATAGGTTCTTGACTAACTACTCCTACTCTTAAACCAAGTGTTAACTGAGCTTTATAACAATTTAGTGCATTTCTATTGGTTAAACGCCACTTCAAAGCTAACACGCTTAAGTTTATTAAACCTCGATTGAAATACTGGCCCTTAGATACACCATTTCTAAACTCAAAAGGGTAGGTAACTACATGTCTGGTGATAGGAAAGGGATAAAAATTGAGAGTTATGTTATGATATATTAACAATTTTGGCCTAGGCCCAATTTTTATTATCACATAGATAGTGTCTTGTTTTGAACAGGGAACAATCATCATTAGTTTAGCTGTGAGGAAAATAAGATGGAAAGACAGCTTTGAACAATGTTTTTAGCTAACTATTTCCCTATGTGCCAAAACTACAGCTAGTAGTTGTACATTTTTGAATAGTTTAAAATGCACACATTCGCTTGTAAATTATAACTATGCACAAAATAACAAAGAGATGGTTTATAAATTAATTCCGTATACAACAACGTATCAAATTAAAAGGATGTTTAAACTAAATTTAATTTGCGAATAAGTTGGACGTTACTAATTTTCTTAAAATTGTTCAAAGCTATCATTTTCATAAACTTTATACATAAAGTACACACAAGTTAATAGTTTGTTCCAAAATAATAAATTTTAGATGTAGGTAATAATTTGGGGGTAAAAGTAGAAACTTTTAGCTTGTCTCAACATATTTAAGACAACATTCTTTTATATTTTCTTTTGTTATAAAAGTTTTTATTCCGCTTGAATAGTCATCGAGTATTTGTAAGATTCAAAATTCCATATAATATTCAAGAGGTGTCGGTTTACCCTGAATTGTTTGTGTTTGACAGTGGTAGGTTAACGAAGCGTTTCCATCCCTAGGGATTTCCTCTAAAACTTTTAGTATATTTTTCGCTCCACAAGAAGTGTGTTTTAGAATATTTATTAATATAAATTTCTACCCCTACTTTTACTCTTTCTTTTTTAGCTAGCAAACTATCGGATACCTAGTTCTTTATAAATGTAATTCAAAACGATTTTGGTTCATGTTTTCAATTTTAAATTGCTGATTATTGGAAAAAAACGAATCGTTTAATTTTATAACAAGAATAAAATTGTTCTAACTACCTCGTTTTATTTTATCGTTTATGTAAAATTGAAAACTAAGCTACATTTTCTTTTTGCAAAAGGGTTTTTTTTGTGATTTTTTTACATTAGGAGGCCTTATCTTAAAAATCATAAAGAGGCGAGAAAATGCGTAAAGCTTTGGTAAATTGATGACCATCTTAAAAGCTTAAAATTGAGAGAATTGCACACAGATGCTTCGGACACAGAATAATGGAAACAAATCCTGAAATAAAGTTAAAATCGATTCTTAAAATTACCAATAATGATTGTATTAATAACAAAATATTTTATTTTGATTGTTACTTGCATTGTACATGTACAGATTTACCTTAATAAATTTTAAATCTTTGATATATCGAAGGTGACGTTTTCTTCTCTTTCTCATCCACATAAAGACACAAAGCAGCAATCATTGTAAATCCTGCGCCACACACAGGCTTGCCTTCCGGTTTGGCCTGGACAGGTCATACTGGAGCGTCTGGATATCGTTAAGGCTCCGATTTGACTTGTGCAGATGAACCTGCACAGACCAAACCGGCAGGTAAGCCTTGTGTATGGCGCAGCCTGTAGTGATGTGGGGTGAATTATCGATTGCCCAATATCAGAACCAAAAATTTTAAAATAGACTTGTTCTTCCAGAGGAAAAGCTACTGAGGCTCTGAAGAAGCCACTACAGAATAGCTACCTCGATCAAATAAGTGGAAGCGTCAAGTGAATACTTGGACTGTATGAGCAGCTCCGAGGAAACCACTACAGTAGATTAGCTAAACTATATGCAGATGAAATGACACACTGCATAGTTGGGGCAGAATTTAAACCAAATTCTGTAAATTTGATAAACGTCTTCAGAGAGCGGTATAAAATAAAATTGATACCTTATCTTTAATATTGTATAACATAGAAGAGGCTCTAGAGAACTTACATTTTTAAAATGTTTTTAAAGTTTCATTATATTTATTTTTGTAAGAGCATCTTAAAAAAGAAATCTTTATATAAAGTAAAGAAAAAGAAAGACATTGTGCAACAATAACATTCACTTACATGTTAACACAATTTCCTAGGAAAACAACAAATAAAATCACCACTCAGAGAGCTCCTTTTTTGTAAAAAAAAAAATCTCAGACCTTTTCTCTAGTAGCAGCTAGCGTGAATTTGCATTAAAAGCAAATTGTTGTTAATTTTCTTTTAAAAAAGGAAAAATTTAATTTGCGGTTAAAAAATTTAATTTGCAATAAAACGTGGGTGCACTCCTTTTTTGTTTTTAGGTTATAAAGATTAGGGACTTACGAGTTAGTCCTTACTCTTAAAGGATTTTTCTCATCGAGCATTAGCTTTTCCACTAGACTTAAATCTGGAATTATTGCTTTTTCCAACCTTGTATTTATTGGATTGTTGTTGATCAACGCTCTCTTTTTCTCTAAAATTATTTTTAATAAAAATAAAAATTTAATTTTACAAACCAAGTCAAGTAGAAATGAAAAATGTAAAAGGATCTTTAAAATTAGGATTGTAAAGTAGTATCTAACTTATTCAAGTCTGTTACAAACATCACCGTAAATCCGCAACTGCCTGTGAGCTTGAAACGATGTCGTTACACTTTACGACGGATAGATTATGGACCTAACTATGGAATAGGTTACTACTATTATTTTTGCAAGAAATAAAGGTCAAGGACAAAGTCCTTCGAAGTCGAGTACAAAATAAATTATTTTATAAGACGTAAATTAGAATTAAATCGGAATTGATTCGAATTAATTTAGTGGAGCGAAAGGTCCAAGACTCGGATCCCTGACCCGTCTTATCAATTTGCTATTATTTCGACCTCGGAATGCACTCAACTTTTGAAATAGAGTACACAGATCCTGCTTAACCCATGGTGATTAATAATAGTGGGTTAGAACCGTGGTAATTCTGACCACATTACCTTCATGATAATACCGGGCTCCCGTCGAGAAAGCTTATTGGTCAACTGAAGTTTCAAACATTTAAAAAGTTTTTTTTCTTTAATTAACAAATTAAAAATCTACTTTTGACAGGGTAAGCACTGGCCAAGTAACTCAATTTAACCTCTACTGATACTAACATTACAAACAACCCCCTTAAACGGCACGACGAGTAAAAACTAAAAAAAATATGTAAATTAATTTCCCTGGCGGTCTGGCAAAAGAGGTTATCTAAACTTTAATTTTTGAAATTATTACAGCACAGGATCAAATATTTTTTAAGCCAAACGATAAACATTAAAATAAACGATTTTCCCAGAACGCCAGCAATTTTTCAGTGCAGTCAGAATCACTATTTATTTAATCAGCGAAATCAAAAATAATAAATTTATGAAAAATGTTCATACTACTTCTGTTTACACATTCCCTTACCAAAATCGTTTAATTTGTAATGATCTGTTCACTATAACCCTCTCAACGCCATGAAATTATAAAAAACTAACAAGTTTATGGCAATTAATTTCTTTTAAGTGTAATTATAGGTACTATTATTGAATTAGTGAAATAAAAATATGACATTTGGCAAAACTGTACCTAATACGTCTATTTACAGAACCCCATGCCCAAAAAAAATTTAATGTATACATATCTTTTCACTAAAACCCCCTAACTGCCATGAAATTGTAAAAACTAACAATTATATGAAAATTAATTTCTTTTACGTGCAATTACTATTATTTAATTAGTGAAATAAAAATATGACACTTAGCAGAACTGTACCTAATACTTGTATTTACAGAACCCCATGCCCAAAATAATTTAATGTTTACATATCGCTTCACTACAACCGCCTAAATGCCATGAAATTGTAAAAACTAACAATTTTATGAAAATTAATTTCTTTTATGTGCAATTACTATTATTTAATTAGTGAAATAAAAATATGACATTTGGCAAAACTGTACCTAATACTTCTATTTACAGAACCCCACGCCCAAAATAATTTAATGTTTACATATCGCTTCACTACAACCCCCTAAATGCCATGAAATTGTAAAAACTAACAATTTTATGAAAATTAATTTCTTTTACGTGCAATTACTATTATTTAATTAGTGAAATAAAAATATGACACTTAGCAGAACTGTACCTAATACTTGTATTTACAGAACCCCATGCCCAAATAATTCAATGTTTACATATCGCTTCACTACAACCCGCTAAATACCATAAAATTGTAAAAACTAACAATTTTATGAAAATTCATTTCTTTTATGTGCAATTACTATTATTTAATTAGTGAAATAAAAATATGACACTTAGCAGAACTATACCTAATACTTGTATTTACAGAACCCCATGCCCTAAATAATTTAATGTTTAGATATCGCTTCACTACAACCCCCTAAATGCCATGAAACTGTAAAAACTAACAATTTTATGAAAATTAATTTCTTTTATGTTATAATTCCCAAATAATTCAATGTTTACATATCGCTTCACTACAACCCGCTAAATACCATAAAATTGTAAAAACTAACAATTTTATGAAAATTCATTTCTTTTATGTGCAATTACTATTATTTAATTAGTGAAATAAAAATATGACACTTAGCAGAACTATACCTAATACTTGTATTTACAGAACCCCATGCCCTAAATAATTTAATGTTTAGATATCGCTTCACTACAACCCCCTAAATGCCATGAAACTGTAAAAACTAACAATTTTATGAAAATTAATTTCTTTTATGTGCAATTACTATTATTTAATTAGTGAAATAAAAATATGACACTTAGCAGAACTATACCTAATACTTGTATTTACAGAACCCCATGCCCTAAATAATTTAATGTTTAGATATCGCTTCACTACAACCCCCTAAATGCCATGAAACTGTAAAAACTAACAATTTTATGAAAATTAATTTCTTTTATGTGCAATTACTATTATTTAATTAGTGAAATAAAAATATGAGTAGCAGAACTGTACCTAATGCTTGTATTTACAGAACCCCATGCCCAAAATAATTTAATGTTTACATATCGCTTCACTACAACCCCCTAAATGCCATGAAACTGTAAAAACTAACAATTTTATGAAAATTCATTTCTTTTATGTGCAATTACTATTATTTAATTAGTGAAATAAAAATATGACACTTAGCAGAACTATACCTAATACTTGTATTTACAGAACCCCATGCCCTAAATAATTTAATGTTTAGATATCGCTTCACTACAACCCCCTAAATGCCATGAAACTGTAAAAACTAACAATTTTATGAAAATTAATTTCTTTTATGTGCAATTACTATTATTTAATTAGTGAAATAAAAATATGAGTAGCAGAACTGTACATAATGCTTGTATTTACAGAACCCCATGCCCAAAATAATTTAATGTTTACATATCGCTTCACTACAACCCCCTAAATGCCATGAAACTGTAAAAACTAACAATTTTATGAAAATTAATTTCTTTCAAGCGCAATTACTATTATTTAATTAGTGAAATAAAAATATGACACTAAGCAGAACTGTACCTAATACTTCTATTTACAGAACCCCATGCCCAAAATAATTTAATGTTTACATATCGCTTCACTACAACCCCCTAAATGCCATGAAATTGTAAAAACTAACAATTTTATGAGAATTAATTTCTTTTATGTGCTATTACTATTATTTAATTTTAGTGAAATAAAAATATTAAACTTGCGAGAACTGTATCTAATACTTGTATTTATAGAACCCCATGCCTAAAATAATGTAATGTTTACATATCGCTTCACTACAACCCCCTAAATGCCATGAAATTATAAAAACTAACAATTTTATGAAAATTAATTTCTTTTATGTGCAATTACTATTATGTAATTAGTGAAATAAAAATATGACACTTAGCAAAACTGTACCTAGTACTTGTATTTACAGAACCCCATGCCCAAAATAATTTAATGTTTACATATCGCTTCACTACAACCCCCTAAATGCCATGAAATTGTAAAAACTAACAATTTTATGAAAATTAATTTCTTTTATGTGCTATTACTATTATTTAATTTTAGTGAAATAAAAATATTAAACTTGCGAGAACTGTATCTAATACTTGTATTTATAGAACCCCATGCCCAAAATAATGTAATGTTTACATATCGCTTCACTACAACCCCCTAAATGCCATGAAACTGTAAAAACTAACAATTTTATGAAAATTAATTTCTTTCAAGCGCAATTACTATTATTTAATTAGTGAAATAAAAATATGACACTAAGCCGAACTGTACCTAATACTTCTATTTACAGAACCCCATGCCCAAAATAATTTAATGTTTACATATCGCTTCACTACAACCCCCTAAATGCCATGAAATTGTAAAAACTAACAATTTTATGAAAATTAATTTCTTTCAAGCGCAATTACTATTATTTAATTAGTGAAATAAAAATATGACACTAAGCCGAACTGTACCTAATACTTCTATTTACAGAACCCCATGCCCAAAATAATTTAATGTTTACATATCGCTTCACTACAACCCCCTAAATGCCATGAAATTGTAAAAACTAACAATTTTATGAAAATTAATTTCTTTTATGTGCTATTACTATTATTTAATTTTAGTGAAATAAAAATATTAAACTTGTGAGAACTGTATCTAATACTTGTATTTATAGAACCCCATGCCCAAAATAATGTAATGTTTACATATCGCTTCACTACAACCCCCTAAATGCCATGAAATTATAAAAACTAACAATTGTATGAAAATTAATTTCTTTTATGTGCAATTACTATTATGTAATTAGTGAAATAAAAATATGACACTTAGCAGAACTGTACCTAGTACTTGTATTTACAGAACCCCATGCCCAAAATAATTTAATGTTTACATATCGCTTCACTACAACCCCCTAAATGCCATGAAATTGTAAAAACTAACAATTTTATGAAAATTAATTTCTTTTATGTGCTATTACTATTATTTAATTTTAGTGAAATAAAAATATTAAACTTGCGAGAACTGTATCTAATACTTGTATTTATAGAACCCCATGCCCAAAATAATGTAATGTTTACATATCGCTTCACTACAACCCCCTAAATGCCATGAAACTGTAAAAACTAACAATTTTATGAAAATTAATTTCTTTCAAGCGCAATTACTATTATTTAATTAGTGAAATAAAAATATGACACTAAGCCGAACTGTACCTAATACTTCTATTTACAGAACCCCATGCCCAAAATAATTTAATGTTTACATATCGCTTCACTACAACCCCCTAAATGCCATGAAATTGTAAAAACTAACAATTTTATGAAAATTAATTTCTTTCAAGCGCAATTACTATTATTTAATTAGTGAAATAAAAATATGACACTAAGCCGAACTGTACCTAATACTTCTATTTACAGAACCCCATGCCCAAAATAATTTAATGTTTACATATCGCTTCACTACAACCCCCTAAATGCCATGAAATTGTAAAAACTAACAATTTTATGAAAATTAATTTCTTTTATGTGCTATTACTATTATTTAATTTTAGTGAAATAAAAATATTAAACTTGTGAGAACTGTATCTAATACTTGTATTTATAGAACCCCATGCCCAAAATAATATAATGTTTACATATCGCTTCACTACAACCCCCTAAATGCCATGAAATTGTAAAAACTAACAATTGTATGAAAATTAATTTCTTTTATGTGCAATTACTATTATGTAATTAGTGAAATAAAAATATGACACTTAGCAGAACTGTACCTAGTACTTGTATTTACAGAACCCCATGCCCAAAATAATTTAATGTTTACATATCGCTTCACTACAACCCCCTAAATGCCATGAAACTGTAAAAACTAACAATTTTATGAAAATTAATTTCTTTCAAGCGCAATTACTATTATTTAATTAGTGAAATAAAAATATGACACTAAGCCGAACTGTACCTAATACTTCTATTTACAGAACCCCATGCCCAAAATAATTTAATGTTTACATATCGCTTCACTACAACCCCCTAAATGCCATGAAATTGTAAAAACTAACAATTTTATGAAAATTAATTTCTTTCAAGCGCAATTACTATTATTTAATTAGTGAAATAAAAATATGACACTTAGCAGAACTGTACCTAATACTGGTATTTACAGAACTCCATGCCCAAAATAATTTAACGTTTACATATCGCTTCTCTACAACCCCCTAAATGCCATGAAACTGTAAAAACTAACAATTTTATGAAAATTAATTTCTTTCAAGCGCAATTACTATTATTTAATTAGTGAAATAAAAATATGACACTTGTCAAAACTATACCTAATACTTGTATTTACAGAACCCCATGCCCAAAATTATTTAATGTTTACATATCGCTACAATACAACCCCATAAATGCCATGAAATTTGTACAAACTAACAATTTTATGAAAATTAATTTCTTTTATGTGCAATTACTATTATTTAATTAATGAAATAAATAATATGTAAATCGGTAAAAATAAACCTAATACTTACGCTTACAGAGCTCATGCTCAAAATAAATTAATGTTTACATAATTCCTTCACTACTACCCCCTAAATACCATGAAAGTATAAAAACTAGCAATTTTCTGAGCAATATTTTGAAAATTAATTTTTTTTAAGTACAATTACTATTATTTAATTAGTTAAATTAAAATTATGAAACTCTGGAGAACGCTACCTAATGCTTGTGTTTACAGAACCCCATGCACAAAATAATTTAATGTTTACATATCCCTTCACTTCAACCCCAACTGCAATGAATGTGTAAAAACTAACAATTTTATGAAAATTAATTTCTTTTATGTGCAATTACTATTATTTAATTAATGAAATAAATAATATGTAAATCGGTAAAAATAAACCTAATACTTACGCTTACAGAGCTCATGCTCAAAATAAATTAATGTTTACATAATTCCTTCACTACTACCCCCTAAATACCATGAAAGTATAAAAACTAGCAATTTTCTGAGCAATATTTTGAAAATTAATTTTTTTTAAGTACAATTACTATTATTTAATTAGTTAAATTAAAATTATGAAACTCTGGAGAACGCTACCTAATGCTTGTGTTTACAGAACCCCATGCACAAAATAATTTAATGTTTACATATCCCTTCACTTCAACCCCAACTGCAATGAATGTGTAAAAACTAACAATTTTATGAAAATTATATTCTAAGTGCAATTACTATTATTTAATTAGTGACTTAAAAAAATATGAAACTCGTTAAAAATATATCTAATACCTGTATTTACAGAACCCCATGCCCAAAATAATTTAATGTTTACATATCGCTTCACTACAACCCCCTAAATGCCTTGAAATTGTAAAAACTAACAAATTTAAAAAAATTAAAATCTTAAGTGCAATTATACTCGTAGTCTAGTCAACGCATGGTTTATAGAGAACATGGTAAAGGGTAAAGAAAGAAGGAATTCTATTGGTTTTTTATGCGAGCCTGCGCCTTACTTTGTTGTCTGGTGGCACATATTTCGTATTTAAATGTATTTCTTGGACCTTGGAAGTTCTGCAGCTTATGCAACACATTCTACAATCCGTAAATTTTTTTTAGCAAATTATGACAGTATGGTATACCAACATTTTTATAAAAATTGTTATAAATATATTTGAGAATTTTTATGAAATAAATACAATGTGGGACTGGCTTTAGACTTGTGTTTACACAGCCTCTCACCCATAATACTGTCAAGTATTTTGTATTAACTATTCTTTTATCTTTAAAATGTTTTCGATTCTGCAGTGACGAAAAAGTTCCACCACTAATTCTTTTATTTCTAAGTGTCATAGTTGCCAGATGAAGATGGTTCAGAATACGTTCGTTCAGAGTACGTTCGTTCAGAAATGGTGAACAACGCCCAAGACTAGAAGAAAGTCGTTTCTGAGCGTATAAGAAACTTTCCCTTTTTCCAAATAAAAAGCTCCGCGGTCTTTCGCATTTTTTATGAGATTTTCCACGTTCACGTTAAAACGAAACTACAACTGATGTAACATTTTTCATTAAAATAGTTTATGATTTGTATTAAAAACAGTAAAACGTAATGTTACATGAAAAATATTTTCCATTGTAATAAAAATCAATAATATAATAAAAAAAGCGCACAAGATCTCATAAATTTCAACAAAAGGATACACAAAATCGACAAGAATGAAATGTGTAGTTGGAACTAAGACGGTCCAAAAGCAAAGTCACGTCGATTACACTCCTTTATAATGGATGAAGGTGGATTTCCCAAGACAATGGACAGTGGACAAGATATAAATTATGTTCATTTATTCCAACGTGACTTATTTAGGTTTACTAAACTTAAAGCAAATAATTAAAGGCTTTTTTTTGTAAAACCAAAAATTGAATTTGTGGGGTCGATAACGTAATTTTACTGAAAAATATAATAACCGCAGAGTAGATTTAAACGCATTGTTGTGTTATAAACGGCAGGATGATTTTAATAACAGCGCAAATTTCCTTTGATATAAATTACATTTTATTCGAATTTTTGCACAGTTCGTTAAATAAACCGAAATCGAAAGCAACGACCAATTAACTCGCTTCTGTTTTAAACAATAATAAAATTTTAAATTTCCTTTGATAGCGCTAATAACAAAATTGAGTTTAAGTTATAATAATTAACATTTAAATTTTTCTTCTCATCAAAAGTGTCTTTAATGAGTTGATTAGAAGAATTTATTTTACTTCATGGTCGAAGGAGATCACAAAAAGAATTTTTTTGTTGAATCAATCATTAGCATATCCTACGTCAGACATAACTTTTACGATGTGGATCCACACCGTGGACTATTTGGTTAAGTTACAGCTAATACTAGTGGAGTCCCACAAGGTTTAATACTAGGTCCTCTTATATTTATAGTGTATTCTAGCGTTTTCCTCATTACTCATTATTCCCTTATTTACGCAAAGATATGATAATTGGTAGATAAAATCATAAACTGGACTATGAAGAGAAATAGAAGCAAGTGGGCACTAAGGCACTATGCAGTCAGATGAATAAACAAAATGCTCCTTTATTTTGGAAAGGAAAACGTTTTTTTAACAGACAGAAATGCAGAAAGACACCAATGTATCAATGTCCTGTCTTATTTATACGTGTAGAAGAATAAAATATTTAGAAAAATTCGAAGTTGGTAAGTTGTTTTTACTTCAACGAGTTTTCCAAATGCTTTATTAAAGAAATAAATGTTGTGGAGAAGAAAAGAGTCAAAATTTATCTCCAATCATATTTTTAAGTTACTTGATTTGAGAAGTCAAAAAAATATTTTTTTGCGATTTACGACCGCATTATTACTACTTGAATTTGATTCATCAGAAACAAACCAAGTCAAAAGCACAATTTATGGTGACTTATTTATATTTTTCTTTCAACGTCAAACTATACAACTATTATAAAAATTGCCTTTTCCGTTTCGATTCGCTGTGAGCTGCTTAGAAATTTGAAAATTTCTTTAATAAAATTCTATTTATAGGTTATAGGAAAAACCTTTAAAATGAATCAATATGCAAATAAACACAAATCAAGTATTCAGTTCATCAAAATCGTTTCCGTAGCAATTTCCGAAACATTTGCCCATTGCTGGTTGTTAATAGCTTTACGGATAGAACCTTGTGAATATGCTACGAATTAGCACAAGTTTTGCCTTCGATTATTTACTCGACAAGATATATTACTAGTTTTATTAAAATTTGAATTTTTTGCAACCAAAAAAAATTATATTGCTTAATTTAGTTAATAAGTTGAACTTAAAAATTCCTTCCTGTGAATTTATAAAGAGGAAATTCTTGTTAGGCTTTTCAAATTAATAAATAATTACTTTTAATTTAATAAGGAGTTCGGTGAAAATTAATTAGGGATTTTTATATAAATTTTTAAGTAGATTTATAAAATATTTTTTTTTTGCATTTTAACGTAAAATATTTAGATTTTTGCTTACCGTCTAGTATGTTGTACTTCAAGAAGATTCAAAGACGCGGATTCTCGTAAGAGTTATACCTGAAACATTAAAATTAATTAAACTGTTGACTGTAACATACCGATTATTTTACAAGAACATTGTACAAATCGAAGTTCAAAATTAAAAACTACTCCTGCTTCTGAATACGAATTTTTCTACAAAGTGTATAAAGTGCCCTTGGCCCTTAACCTCTAAAGAGAACCAATCATTTTTATGAAATGAAGAAATGTGTGAGTATTTAATCGGATTTAGATTATTATATCTGGAACCATAAAGACGTTGGTATATTTGATAAAGTCGAACACTACATAAACTAAGATCTAACAACCTGGAATCCTACTGAGCACGTAACTACGGTAAAGGGGGGCAATCCCCTTGAAAGTCATGCTTGCCACTAGGGCTGGGTAAGGTATGGATACTTGTTTAACCCTCCGTTCCACGGGTGGACTTGGCAGAACACCATTCCACGGGTGAGGCCTGAGAAGTCCACAAGAAAAATACGAATTTTAGACAGAGTTTTAAACTTTTTAGTATTTGCGTTAATATATTGATATTATAGTTGCTTTATTATTATTTATACATTAAAAAAATTAAAGAAACACAAAATTGGCAATATCCTCTTTTGTTTGGGGGTGGATCTGGCCGATCTTCAACCCCATCCATCCTTATAGCACTAAGTACACACACTGAACACAGACAACACACAACTGTGAAAAATAACACTTGCTTTAGATAAAAATAACTAATTAGTACAACGGGGAATACCCGATTTTTGTCGATAATTTAATTATTGGCAAATGACAATGATAATTATTGTCGTAACAAGAAATTATATTTAATCTTTAAAGTTACGTCATTCCACGGCTGAGGCCTGTGAAGTCCAACGGCTGTCCTATGGCCACACTGTACTCTATATTTTGGTTATTATTTAAGGGCGCGCTGACAAAGCGTCAAAAGTTGGAGTTAAAATAACGTTAAAAATAAGCCTTTAGTTTGTCTTGCGGAATTTAAAAACTAAACGTTATATGAACTTAATTTTTTTGAAATTTTAATAAGGAAAGATCAATGAAGGAGATGAACAATTTTCATTGCTTTATATTATGAATAAATAGGTTAAATTAATTTTTGAAAACAAGAAACTTTCAAATTTTGAAGCAACCAATATTGATGAAATTCCGTTATTTCCTGGTGGAGATCGTTATAAGAACAATACCTAATTTTTAAGTGATTCCATCGCTAATTAAACGAAACAAGGAAGATAATACTGAATCAAAATATGTCCTTAGCGGTCTTTTCAACCAAATCTTTCGACAATAGTTCAGGCATTGCCTTTTAGATGGCCCAAGCAAAATTTTAAAGTTCCAGGTATAAATTTTTAACTTTACTATTCTTTTGTAACAATATACTCATTACAGCATCGAAAACCGTCCAAAACGATGTTGTAATGTTCTACTTTTAAGTACTGTTTCTTGTTTTTTTTAAGTTTGAGATTGGTTGACATTGGTAATTAAAATAATTATTTTGACAGTATGTTGGCACCATCTATAGTTTTTTCCTTCAACTTAAAGTGGTAAAAATACACGCTATGTCAAAAATGTCACTCCTCCACTTTTGCAGCGCGCCCTTAACATTAATTTGACTGTTTACATTCCTGAAAGGTACCTAAAATTTTGCGTTCCTAAAAAAATAATTACAAGAATTACAGCAAAGATTCATTATTACGAAATCTCACAGGCCTCACCCGTGGAACGGAGGGTTAAAGTATCGATACCTTAGTTGGTTTCGAATAATGATACCAAGGATCGAAAGTGTCGAAGTATCGAACGTATCGAAAGTATCGAAAGTATCGAAAGTATCGAAAGTATCGAGGTATCGAAAGTATCGAGGTACCGAAAGTATCGAGGTATCGAAAGTATAGAGATATCGAAAGTATCGAGTTATCGAAAGTATCGAGGTATCGAAAGGATCGAAATTATCGAAAGTATCGAGATATCAATAGTATTGAGGTATCGAAAGTATCGAGGTATCGAAAGTATCGAGGTATCAAAAGTATCGAGGTATCGAAAGTATCGAAAGTATCGAAAGTATCGAAAGTATCGAGGTATCGAAAGTATCGAGGTATCGAAAGTATCGAAAGTATCGAAAGTATCGAAAATATCGAAAGTATCGAAAGTATCGAGGTATCGAAAGTATCGAGGTATCGAAAGTATCGAGGTATCGAAAGTATCGAAAGTATCGAAAGTATCGAGGTATCGAAAGTATCGTGGTATCGAAAGTATCGAGGTATCGAAAGTATCGAAAGTATTATATATTATATAATATCATTTTTATATAAATTAAATTATATAATTTTCTGAAATCCTCAATTATCTGAGTGCCCGATAGGTTTTAATTGAATATTTTTCAATTTTTGCATTGTGAAATAGTCATGTTAGAAAACAGCACTAAATTTTTTACCTACAATTATGGTTTTCTAACTTAAATTTATATTTATAAAGTGGTATCTTAAGGTATCTTAAACCCCAGTGTGTAGTCGGCGTTACAATAAATAAGTGTGTAGTGCGAAGGTTAAACCGGGCTTTTATGAGAACTCGATACGATGTTAAAATCTACTGACATAAGTATATTTTTGCGGACTACCCAGTTTTGGAAAAGCCATCCCGATTGATCGCCTAAAAAATTTACCTATAGTTACCTGCTTGAAACCTACAAAATTTTATCATGACAATTTCAAGTGAGTTCGTTCTGGAAAATCTATCTCTTTCATTTATCCATGAGTGGTAAGTCTCGTTTGTGCAAGGTGCCTAATTAAACTTGCTCACGATGAGAATTTGCACATTGAGAGAAAATGTGTCTTATTATCTGTCCTAACCACTGCCGGATTAGAAATTAAAATAATTAAAGCTGTTGTGGGGAAAACTAAAATTTTTATTAAGAGATATGTAAGCGTCAAATTCCTATTTATATTATAATGTCAAAGCTGATTTCTCTGCATGTCGTTAAATACACCACAGCAAATGTATAGGTATAGGTACTTTATGTAAAGCGACAGACAAAAATTCCACTGTTAAGGCTCGTCCACACACACACGAGCATTACCTTCCGCTTTGGTTTGTGCAGGAGGCCTGAAAGCTGCCCAGACGTTCCGGTTTGGTCTGTGTAGGCCGCCTGAACGATGTCCACACGCTCCGTTTTGGCCTGTGGGAAGGCAAGCCTTTGTGTGTGGCGCAATAAGACCAATTTTCTCTCAATGTATCACCATATTTCTAACACCTACGCCACGCACACAGGCTTGTCTTCCGGTTTGACCTGTGCAGACCGCCTGGATACCTGGAACCGGAGCGTCTGAACGTCGTTCAAGTGGCCTGCACAAGCCAAACCGGAAGGCTAATATGTGTCTGTGGCGAGGCTTTTACCCCTTCCAAAATCCTCTTCGTGAGCCAGTTAAATAGGGCACTCTGTACAACGCAATAAGACTCGCTTGCCAGCTTCATGGATGAATGGCTTAAGAGATGTTTTAATGTGCGAATTTATTTGTAACTTTCACGACAAAGTTCTGTAGGTTTCCACATTGCTGGCTAGCTCTTACACAATAGATGATTTGCCAAATTAAATAAGTCCTGCTTCCAATATTATACACACGATTCTGACTTTGTTATGCATGAAGAATAAAAGTTTTTAAACTGATGTAGGAGGTAATCTTGAAAGAGATTCGAGAAAGAAATGTAACTGCGACATTTAATTTTTTTAAACAAATATATCAACGCAAATTACAAAGATGTAACAAATGTTAAACAAAGTATACTGTATCCAGGACTGAGCACAGAGTTGGCTTCTTAAGTGACTAGTTTATTTATGACATGAACAAAAATATTGTAGTGAGGACCTTTGTGTTCCCAACAGGTCCCCACTTCCCGTCATGTTTATGTTTAGTCACGTGGTTTGGATTCCCTAATTGTGAAAACTAACGTCAAACTTTGACATATTTATTTATTGTGTAAAGTATTGTGCAATCTAATTCTCGGATTAAATTCTCTTTTATGCAACCGGGCATTAACATGAAATAATAATAATAAACGTAAAATTTCAAGTAAGTAATCAACTGCAATTGAAATTGTTTTAAAATAGAAATTTAATGTACTCATCAACTCTTGAATCTTTCCTTTACTATTGTTAATATTGAACTGCAAGATTATGAGTTTTCAACAAAATTGAAACATCAATTATTTTTGATTGAAATTGAATTGCTTCACATTAAAGTGAGATTATGGGAGAGCACTTTTAAACTTTTATACAAGTACAAAAGTAATAAAAAGTTCTGAGATTGAATTTATTTTTAATTTATGTTTACACAAAAAGTGCAGTGGCTCCTTCTGCATGTTAATATTTTCAGTTATAATTAAGTGCTGGCCTATGAGCACAAGTATCGATTGTGCAATCGACCGCAGAAAAAAAGATTAGCATAGGCTCAAGCTTCAAGCAATTTAACAAAAACAATTTTTATAATACATAGGAAATCTCAAAAAATAATTTTCAGAAGGACTAGTCTTCAAATATTTATAGTAAGAAAGCACATAGTTTTCATTTTCACGTTTTCGTCACAAGAGACTCATGAGACACGCATCGACTGCAAGGCAAGAGATATAAAACCTGTATATCAAAAGAGAAAAGAATTTTCCTACAATATTTTGTAGTTAACGATTTTTATACCCTTCTTAATGGTACTGTCAATTTAGAAAGCCAAGTTAATTTGTCCATTAAGCTGTTGATCCTACTCCATTTTGCCCTAATTTGAAACTGCAATTTTGATATAAAATAAAAAGTAAACTTTTTTTTTTATTTAAAATAAACATAAATTAAGGTATTTTTTGTGTGAGTTTACACGATAAGAAAAGCAATATTAAATATTATAGTAATTCAAGAGCTTTAAAGATAACATAAAGAAAATTAATTTCCTTTCTCTGGAAAATGCTTTGCATTCTGTTCCTTGTAACAAACAAAATGTAAAATATAAACGAAACCATCATTCATCAACTCTCCGTGCTAACTTATTTCAGAGCGCAAGTATTTTAGTTTTGTTATTTTAAAATTATAAAATTTTAGGAGTTTGTAGTAAATATTTCACAACAATCGACAGAAACGATGGACAAAGCGACGTAGGTCAGCGTCGTGGCGTGAGTGAATAATGAACAACCAACCGCTAATTAAGACTACTCTACTGGGATACTCCGACACCTGCCAATACGGCCCTAGTTAATTTATGTTTGCTAAACTGCTTGTACCATAAATACTGATTACTAAAACACCAATTTGCCTTACAATTTTTTTAATTAAAGCATTAATATTACATCTCGTTGACCTATAAGTTTTCCCTGTCGTTCCCTTCTTTCCCCCACTCCCTTTTTATTTATATCAACAAATTTAAACCAACGTTGACAAAATACTAACTGACGTACAATTTTATTTAAACTTTTAGATTGAAAACATTTTTACAAGGTTTAAGTTGTCTATCTACTTTGCTCTTAAATCTCGGAAGAATTTACAATGTTACAAAACTAAAAAGAAACGTTTCTAAAGTAAATTGTATAATGTATTCATTGTAAATCTCTTTCTTATTTAGAGAACAAAAAAAATGGCTAGATTTAAAATGCAATTTATTTATGAGCTTGCCAATTTCTTTTTGTTTTTTCGAAAAATATTCGCTAAGTACGAAGTCGGATCAAATAATATGAGCCAAAGGGAGAATTAAACAAAAATGAAATAAATTTTACAAATTCCCCCCACCCCCTTTATTAAAAGGTACTCCTGATTAGTTGCACGCTTATTCCAACACTGATGGCACTAATTAAATCATTTTTATAAATTATTTTTCGTCAATGCTCTTAAGAGGGTTGTCGTGACCTCTTTTAATCTTTGCTATTGAGTCAAACCGTCTTCCCTTTATAGTTACTGCCGTCAAAGAGCAATTTACGTATACTGAAACTCGTAAACAAAATGGTCGTGCAGAACACGAGATTAAAATGCCTTATAATTATGGTCTGAGACTCTTTATTGATGTCTATTTATTAAACAGACTATCGGTAAAATAATCAACTGAAGCAACTGTTTTATGAAAAACGGAATATAATAAAACCAAATATTCAACATTTCAGAATACTTGAAAGCTAGGACGAAGTGAGAAAATGGAGAAGAGATGCCAGAAAATGATTGTTTTGGTCAAAAAAATACAAATTATCGTCTTTAAAATAAGGAGAAGTTAGTGAAAAAATTAATAATTGAAAACAGAATGGTAAAGGAAATTTAAAGCTCTACAACTTCTTTTCTGAAGAATTTTACTGTAAAGCGAAGGGCTAAGGTTCTAGAGGCAAAAGTTTGACGAAAAACGCAAGGCAAACTTTTTTTTCTTATTTATTATTTTTCTTACGATTTTTGCGGGTGGATATCTTGAAAACTAGAAAAAATATGAAAATATAAATAAAAACAATCTTGTAGGAAATTTGATAAACTTTCATTTTTCTAAGAACAATTTTTACCCTAAGACGTAGCATTTTCGAAGTATAAGCAAAAATCCTCAAAACGGAACCTTTCTACCTCTCCCTTTCTTACCCATATACGTAGCTGGGACCGGGGACTTTTAGTATATTTACCTCGTAAATCACAATTCCAAACACATTCCTAAAGAAAAAAAATACCCTCTTCCATGTTCTCTTTAATCCCTTCGCTGACTCAACTACCGTAGAATGGGGTGACTATGATAATTTTGCAATGTTTTTTCTATGTAACTTTTTTATGGAACAGATTTTAATTCTGCAAAAATTTGTGTCAATATAAGCCGTTAATACAAAACGAACACCCCATCTCTTTTTTTGATAAAGTGCATACTTTACGAAAAAACTAAAAAATAGTTGCCTATCAAAGTATCCCGTCGTTTTGGGGTGACTTTGATAGCATGGTTTAAAATACATAAACAAACATGCACAGCTAACAGAAGTATCAATCTCACCCGAAATTGAAATCTATCAAGCCAGTTTTGAGAAAATAAAATTTTAAGTTTTGGGGTGACTTTGATAGTACTTAACAATATACACATTTGATTAGAAATTGTAACTTTATTGCAAAAATATAATTAAAATCAAAAATAATTCTTGTTAGATTTATATAAATAAACTTAAAGTGGATCTTGAAACATAAATCATAAACAACTAAGGCTTCTTAGGCTGAGTTTTTCATTGGGAGTTTAAACTACGTTCCATCTGAACGAAGATCAATCTCATGCGCTGTATTTTTACTGTAACGTAAACGAGTTACGGCGCATGAGCTCGAACTTCGTTCAGATGAACGTAGTTTAAACTCTCAATGAAAAACTCGGCCTTACTGTTCTTTTACGTCGATTGCACAGTTGAATTTATATTTCGTGATTCTGTCCCCTGCTTTTTCAATGCAAGGTGTGCTCAATTGTGCCAATATATCTGCTGCAGTAACAGTAAAAATATCGTTTTCTACAAGTTTGAATATTGTGCGACTTGTATCTAATGATTTAAGTCCAATTACTTCATATTCATCGTGTGGTAATTTTTCTTGAATTTTGGCTACATAAACATAATTAGTGCACTTTCTTTTTCCAGACAAAATTCTCACTAACACAAACATACCAGGATTTAAATCACACCGGGAAGGCTCTGTGTAAATGTCATTTAAAATGTCAGAGCTTTCTTCCGAAATTTCATTTTCACTTTCACCTTCAAGAACAATTTCACTCCCGATTTCGCTATCAGATGAACTATCTGCTGTAACATGGCTAGTTACACTTTTACCAGGTTGGATATTAAGTTTTTTCTTACTTTGCCTTTTGGTGATTTGAATATCGGATTTTTTCTTTCTTAAATACTCGCTAAGACTATCAGCAATGACAGGTGCTACATCCTCATTACGAACGTTAACTGGTGTAACTTTAAATAAAACTTTATTTGGATTAAAAGGTACTATTCCACAAGCTTCAAATCCGTTCATTAATACTCTTTTAATCGAACTTTTTTCGTGATCGCCAATTTTGTGATCTGATTTAGCACACGATAAGTCCATGGCGTCCAGACATTTTTTTAATACAGAAGGAAAAGTATCTTTGGGCATTCCTGAAACTTTTGGATGTTTCATTTTAAAATCTAGGAGAACTTTTCGCCAAGCAGTTTTCATTGGTTTAAAAAAAGATACATCTAATGGCTGACAGATGTGGGTTGAATTACTGGGAAGACACACAAATTCAATATTGTGCAATTTACACAGATCTATTACACGATCTGAAAAATGTGAGGCCAGATTATCTCCTATCATTACTGTTTTTCCTCCTAAACGCCGTGCATGTGGCAAGAATATAGTTTCAAACCAATCAGTAAAACATGTAACTTCCATCCACCCATTTTTAGTTCTATTATACCGTGTTCCTCTTGAACAACATGACTCGCCACAACACGGTAAACCTTTTGGGCCTCCTACTGTCCAAGTATCCCACATGTTCTCACTACGATATATGACATAGGGAGGAAGCAATGTTCCATCAGCGGCCCCACACATCATGATGGATGTGGCAGCTTTAGAATGATTGCTTATTTGTTCCGGATATTTTGTTCCTCTTCGATATATCAGCCTTCTTTTCCCGGGATCATCACTTAGATTTGTTTCGTCATAATTGAAGATGTTAGAAGGAGGACATTCGGAAATTGTTGATTTAAGATTTTTGAAATATGATTCCATTGTCTCCTTTGTAACACCTGCACGCGCTCTTGTAATATTTGAAGCAAGTCTCTCAGAAATGTCTTTATCATGTCTCTTTAAAAAACCGGTTATCCAATCTTTACCAGGGTTAACGCCATCTTTAAATTTTTGAATATATTTCCCTGTTCTTTCTAAATAATTTTTAGTAAACATTTGAACGTCGAAACTTGATAATGGAAATCCCCAATCAGCACATTTTACAATATTTGCAACAATTGCCTTTTCTTCCTCTCTAGATAAGACTGTCTGACCACCAGGATTATTGCCATGCTTACCTTTAAATTTATTATGTAAGGTACCGTAAGGAATTTTCAATTTTCTAGATGCGGCAAGAATGGACAGTCTTCCATTTGCAACATCCTGCAGAGCTTTTTCTAAGGTTTCTTCAGAATAATTTTTATATGTTCTAGTTCCCAGCTTGCGTTTATAAACACGTGGCATTTTGAGACAGTGGTGTAAAAAACATCAAATTAACACAGTTGGATCTGAAACCAATGTTTTATTGGTTTAACTTTTGTATAAAATTAATTTGTATAAAAGAAATAAGTTTTTCCTATCAATGTCACCCCATTTTATGTATCAAAGTCACCCCTCCAAGAAGAAAAGGCAATATTAATATTAAAGAATGGTCAATATCAAAGGTTAGGAAATTTAAAAGCACTTTGATGACATAACAATTAATATTATATGAATATAATTACCTTAAATGCAACGATAACACACGCAGTATCAAATTTTGTTGAACAACACTTTAAATCAGTATATTTACGAAAAGTTATGGAGCTATGCTTAGTAGTGTAAGATAACAATATTGGCGCGCAAACTTAATGACTCACTCCTACACATATTTAAGTAAGATTTCATAGTGGAAACAACCGTAACAGTGGTGAAAGAAAAGTTGCATACTATAAAATTTAAAATGTTCTAGTAATTATCAAATTCACCTCACAGAATCAAAGTCACCCCGTTCTACGGTATATCACTATTTAAAATAATGTACTGCAACACAGATCTCTGATGGCGAGCGGTAGGGATAAGTTCGAGCAGATTTGGCCACGCCTCCAAATCTCCAAATGATTTTGAAAATCTTTATGACGATTATTCGGTAATAAAATTGTTTGAAACTATAATTATAAATAACATATTTTCATACTAATAGGGTTGCCCTCCCGGAATCTGAGAAATCACTTTGCGGGTGTACTTATCAAATTTTTAAATAATTCGATTATTAGATACAGCAACGAAATTGACTGAGATATAACGACAAATGCCTAAAAGCGAGATTCCTAAATTACACAAAAAAAGTTAAAGCAAAAAAATACATGTGGAGGACCCGGGGGAACGCAAGTGACCCCGCTTAGACGCCAAAGGGTTAAGTACGATTACTACTGCGGTGGTGGAGATAAATACCAATTTAGGTATCTGCGCTTTCCCACTGTTCGCCAACTGCCCGATCAGTCTTCTGCCTACCAGGAGCAAGATCGCCGCAAAGGTCATCTTATCTCGCCTGGGAGAATACACAGAAGACGGACACGTCATCCAGGACAAACAATATGGTTTCCGACCAGCTCACTCCACTGTCCACCAAACCGTCCGCGTAGTCGAATTCGTCGCCGAAGCATTCGACCACAAGGACTGCGCCTCTGCCCTCTTCCTAGATGTCTCCAAGGCTTTCGACAAGGTCTGGCACCAAGGTCTACTCTACAAGATAATCACCGCTCGATATCCACTATCAATAACTAACAGAGCTCATCGCCTTTCTTTCCCGTCGATCATTCAGGGTCAAGATCGACGACGTTCTATCTATCTCCAGACCTATTCTAGCCGGTGTTCCCCAAAGTGCAACCCCATCTCCGCACCTCTTCACAACCTTCACAAGTGATATACCCTTAACCGAAGCTACTAACCTTTATATTTTTGCAGATGACACCTGTTTCATGGCCAGCAACAAAGATCCACCTAGACTCACCTGGAAACCTCACATCGAGGGAGCTATCGTCCGATCACGAGCTGCCTTTTTTCAGGTACAACGCTAGTCCTCCGGAACAAGCTGCTTCTCTACAAGACCGTCATTTTACCCATCATGACGTATGCTGCACCAACCTGGGGTTACGCCTCATCGTCAAACATCAAGAAGAAGCAGACCATCCAAAACAAGATCCTGAGGACCATCGTAAACGCACCATAGTTCAACAGCAACCTTCAACGGGACCTACAGATGATCAGCATCCAGGATTTCATCCGAAAAGCAGCCTCCAAGTTCCAAGAGACAACACCGGGCCACGAAAACCCTCTAGACTTCGGAAGAGACCCAATTTGGTTCTTGACCGAGCTTAACAATCTCGTTATCGCCACCAAAACAGACTAACGTTTATCGTCAGTGACTTCGGTCATATTTCACAACACATTTAATTAACGTTTTTTCTTTCTTAGATCCGACCGATGAAGGAGGTACAGAGCAGAGCCGTGCACCCCAATAGCGAGTTTCAAGATGCCAGATTCCATATTCCGCTCGCCAACATATAAATCTGTCTTGTAGTAATTAATGAAATTAATTTCGTTTGAGTGATACCATTATCAGCCCAATCATATTTAGACCTTATAGATACGACCTTTTCTGAATATCGTAATGCTGTGACACTGTGACACCAAAGTAATTCGGTAGCTGAAAGGACGTGGCAAGCGCTGTCATAGATTTTTAAGTACCTACAAGTTGCTACAAGTTAAAAGTCGCTAAATTTGACAAGTAACTGTCACCTGTCACTATTCACAAACAGATTGTTTTTAAAGTAGCAGCAAATTGGTTCTATGTAGATACACGCGACTTTTAACTATGCCTGTACCTACCCTGAATTCTTGATTACGATTGAACGAATCTTTTCCCGCAAAAATATTTTAAATAAAGTTTTAGTCTTTTAGTTGACAGATTTTCCCAAAATTGGTTGGTGGAGCTGTAGCTGTAATTATCGGTATTTTTGGTACAACTAATAGTTGAACCACTTCAGAAATAGCATGAAGAGGAGGTACCTATATGTTAATAATTAAGAATCTTTATTTAATCTTTTATTTGTATTATAAACTTGAAAAGAATTTACAGAATTCATTAATATTATTTTCAGTAACTAACAGTTACTATAAAAACAGAAAAACCAGGTAACTTGTGTAAATGCCTAAATAATAATTCAACACTCCTCCTCGTTTACACAAGATTACAATCCTTCTTAAATTTATCGTGTTTAGCAAACAACAAAGGTTTTGTTAGTATGTCTGCAACCATTTCATCAGTTGGACAATATTCACACTTAATAAATTTTTTATCCACATAATCTTTAACAAAATGACCCTTTATATCGATGTGTTTGGTTTTTAATGAAAGACTCTCCTCCTTAATCTTTTCCAAACAGCTTTGATTGTCTTCGAATTTGTGTTATCACTTAGCATTACCTTTTCTTCAGATTTGCCATAACTAACTTCCATCGGTGTTTTCGCCGCCTTAGCGTCTTGAAGACCAAAAATAGATGCCATCTTCAAGATGTAATTTGACTGACACACCTCAAAATTTCCATAACTATCACTTGTTATTTGCATACCCAAATATTGCTTGACTGGACCGAGATTCTTAATTCCAAAATGTGTTGACAATGTACTCTCAATGTACTTAATCTGTAATTCTAGTTTCCACGCTATGACTAGCGTATCCACATAAATTAGCGTATAACACCAGCAATCATTTATTAACTTTGAATATAAACATTGATCTTCTTCACTTTGTTGAAAACCCGCATTAAAAAGAACCTTATGAAGGGCCTCGTTCCATGCTCTTGCTGCTTGTTTTAAGCCGTAAATGCTTTTCTTTAATAAACAAACTTTTGTAACATCACCTTCTGCAAAACCTGGTGACTGCTTCATATAAATTACTTCGTTTAAACAGCCGTTAAGAAAAGCCGTTTCAACATTTAAATGACTAACCTGCATTTTATCTTTCGCAGCAATTGATAATAGTAATCGAAAAGTCGTCTGTTTGACTACGGGTGCAAGAACTTCATCGTAGTCTACTCCATATTTTTGGGAATATCCTTGAGCGACTAAACGAGCTTTATATCTTTGTACACTGCCATCATTATTACACTTAAGTTTAAAATAGTTATTTACGAACCATGTGCGGGAACACGATTTTCCCGCGTGAACGCTGTTTGAAAACACGAGCGACGTAGGAGCGAGTGCTTTTATCATTGCGTGAACGCGGGAAAATTGTTCACGCATGAGGATTGTACAATATTTTTTGTAACGAACAAAACCGTTATCATAATTCTTAAATAAAAGTTTTATTTGATTAGTTTTGAAAATTTAGGTGCAAAGCATCCTATGACTTCATAGTCAAACTTCATTCTTACGTCAAACAAATTCTTACTTTGACAGTTAATTGTTCTAAAAGTTGTTAAAAATTGTTATTAGATGTAACGTAATAGTTTAGTTTGCGAATTTAAATGTTCTAAAATATGTTTCCTTACATTAATAAATACACATTACTTTATTTTAT
The DNA here is from genome assembly GCA_963924605.1 of Malthinus seriepunctatus. Classification (NCBI taxonomy): domain Eukaryota; kingdom Metazoa; phylum Arthropoda; class Insecta; order Coleoptera; family Cantharidae; genus Malthinus; species Malthinus seriepunctatus. Next base: position 8,140,732 of record OZ004600.1, read on the forward strand.
TACCATTTATTAGTGTTGTTTTGACAGTTTGCTTCCCGGTGTAGTAGACCGGGAAACACTGTTTCCCAGTCGACCACAGAGTGCGTCAAACGTCACTTTCGAAGCAGTGAGTACAAAATAGTTATTTACGAACCATGTGTGGGAACACGATTTTCCCGCGTGAACGCTGTTTGAAAACACGAGCGACGTAGGAGCGAGTGATTTTTTCATTGCGTGAACGCGGGAAAATTATTCACGCATGAGGATCGTACAATATTTTTTGTAACGAACAAAACCGTTATCATAATTCTTGAATAAAAGTTTTATTTGATTAGTTTTGACAATTTAGGTATACAAAGCAACCTATGACTTCATAGTCAAACTTCATTCTTACGTCAAACAAATTCGTACTTTGACAGTTAATTGTTCTAAAAGTTGTTAAATATTGTTATTAGATGTAACGAAATAGTTTAGTTTGCAAATTTAAATGTTCTAAAATATGTTCCCTTACATTAATAAATACACATTACTTTATTTTATTACCATTTATTAGTGTTGTTTTGACAGTTTACTTCCCGGTGTAGTAGACCGGGAAATACTGTTTCCCAGTCGACCACAGAGTGCATCAAACGTCACTTTCGAAGCAGTGAGTACAAAAACCCATTTACACCCAATTGGCTTTCGATCTTCTGGTAAATCACATAGCTCCCAGTCCCATATGCTATTTTTCTTAAGTGATTCAACTTCATTTTTCATTGCCTGTGACCATTGCAATTTTTCTTTACTTGAAATCGCTTCATTATAATTTGCAGGTTCGACAATTTCTTTTGCAATAAAAACTTGCTCAGAAAACCGTTCCAGTGGAACTCCTTTGGTCGAACGATTTGAAGTTCTTACTTCATTTATGTCAACAGTACAAGTGTCTTGTTCATTTTCTTCACTATGTTCTGACTTTCTAGCTTGTTCTGCATTTGACAAAAATTTTACGTCTCTGCTAATAATCACACGCTTCTTTATGATCTCTGCTAGACGAAATCCTTTTGCCGACTCATCATATCCAACAAACTTCATTTTAATAGCTTTATCATCTAATTTCTTTTGATTACAATTTGGTATCATTACATAAACATCTGATCCAAAATTATGATATTCCATTTTTTTAAAACTTACTTTAAACCACAATTCGTAAGGAGTTTTATTGGTAGCTCTTGTTAGAACCCGATTTATAATAAAATTTGACATATTTATTGCTTCTGCCCAATAACATTTACTCAATTCGGATTCAATTAACAAACACCTTGCTGCTTCTACTAATGTTCGATTCTTTCTTTCTGATATACCAGTTTGTTGTGGAGAATATGCCACAGTGTGCTGAAAACCAATTCCTTCCTTTTTCAGATAAGATTGAAGCTCATTTCCCATGTATTCTCCTCCTTGATCTGAACGTATAACTTTAGGTTTGCTTCCGAACAGATTTTTTACCATCTCAACATATTCTCCAATCGTAGCTGTACTCATGGGTCTGCATACGTCACTAACAACTACATCCAATTTATTTTTTGCAGGGTTACTCGATTTATTTGGAAAATGAAATTTTGACATTTTTGCTTTGATACATATTTCACAACTGTCATTGCAGTCACAGTCTTTAATTTTTATCCCATAACTTTTCATTCTTCTGATTACCTCTAGATTTCTATGAGCTAATAACTGGTGCCATTTGTGAACACAATATTCTTTGCTTAATCAAATAAACTCTATTTTCTTCTTTTAAAACAAATAGTCCTCCTTTCAACTCGCCGTTTGCAAATATTTGATCATTTAGTAATATATCACATTTGTCATAATGAAATAATATTTTAAATCCCCCTTGAAGCAATCTTTTAACTGACAGTAAATTTCCTTTGGCCTGAGGAACATATAAAACATCTTTCATCGAAACCTTTTGATTAATATTTGGAAGATTTAATTTGACTTCACCTTTTCCCCATGAAATAATTTTTTCACCATTCGCTAAATAAATATTCTCTTTTTCTTTTTCATCTAAGTGCTCAAATAAATCCTTATCATAGCAAATGTGACAGGTGGCACCTGAATCAATGCACCATCCACTGCTAAACTTATTTGAGAAAATTCTTTACTTGCAACTTTACTTGAACTTTATTCTCAAATAACACCTTTTGCTTTTGATCCGCTATTTTATTTGAGAAATTCTTTACTTCCGACTTTACTTGACTTTAACTTTACTTTAACTTTTTCTTTACTTTAACCGGGCATTTATACGATGCCTGGGCCCATAACCTGTTAATAATTAAGAATCTTTATTTAATCTTTTATTTATATTATAAACTTGAAAAGAATTTACAGAATTCATTAATATTATTTTCAGTAACTAACAGTTACTATAAAAACAGAAAAACCAGGTAACTTGTGTAAATGCCTAAATAATAATTCAACACTATATACGTAATCTACTAGACTAGACGATGGAAGAAGAGTTTTTTGCACCTCCTAAGTAATTATTATGCAGTAAGTATACTATGTTTTAAATGCATTTTAAATTATTCTCTTTAAAATAGGAATTTATTTTGTAATAATAAAAAGCAACTCGAATAAAGTTGCATTAGAGAAAAATCTTTTTCTAAAGAGCGAGTTGTGAACGAGGCTTAAAACTGCAAGAATATAAAAATACCTTCTGACGCTCATGAATTGTGTTTTCTCGACTTCCATCTCTTGAAATATCGTTATGATTTTATTCATTTTAAGACTTATTAAGAATGGGATTGTAGCTAACACAGTAGCGTTGGAAGCGGCGGATGTGACGTTTAGGAACTTAACTAAAGCCGGAAATAAGTTTTTCCTTCTTCTTTCAACTTTTTATTATGTACATAAAGCTTAATGGCATTTTAAAGTTGCTCCGTTATTTTCTAATTACGCTGTATGCACTTTTCTAATTAACATTTTTAAATATGCAATTTTCTTTAAAAAATTTATAGCGCGAAACATGAAGAAACCACTAACGACTGAAAATTCAAACTTAATTTTTGTGTCTCTGTTCTCTCTCTATTTTTTTTTAATTGGTGTTTATTGTTTTCAGTTTACTTTATTTTTGTGAATATAAAGCGCTGCTTCGGTTCGCTTAAAGTTAGCGTAAAATTACTCTGATGATTCATACATTTCGCCATGTTTAGAATTTTAGTACTCGTTTTACTTAAAATGCATTAGTATTAACTGAGACCAAGTTTTAACCAACAAAACCAGCTTTGATCTTGTACTATAAACTACTTTGTATATCAACCCCTTGTTGTATAGTTGTGTGCATGATAACGAATACGAAATTACAAATACGCTCACACATTTTCACAACACAAAGGGGCACTAATGGATTATAAGATAGATATAGGCTCTCTAATGGCATTATCTCAATCACAACATCGACCGCTTTGATTTCTGGTTTTAATATTCGTTGTTGTAATTGGCTCGGTAATTGTTTTGTGGCGGAAATGTATAGAGATTGACAAGGAATTATTAGCAGGATTGTCGCGGAAATGTAAAACCTTTTTTGTACTTAACGAACAAAAAAACTGTGCCGTGTTCGCAATTTCAATTTACTTTTGTTTTACAAAATGTCGAAGCAATTTAGAAATGTTAAATAAAAATGTAAATGGTTTAAAATTAGAAAAAAATTTTTACTCGACTAAAAGATTAATAATTTTCGATTTATTTTTAAACACTTCCGAAAATACTTAAGAAAAGCGTGCTTTTGGTTAGGGTTTCTTTTTTTAGGCTATTTTGTATTGTTCGCTTAATTAATATTTTCTTTAATAATTTTTATTTCGGTATTATTGAAAGCTTCTCTAGGACATGGTGCCACTAGATAATATACAACTATGGCCAGTTGTTCTATCGATACTTATCTACTGACGAATAGATATATATTCCCTAAGTGTTCAAAAACCGGTTTCATACAATAGAAATGGTTAAGTTTTGGAATGTTATGGGTCCATAACTAAGCAAAAATGTACGAGCAACTGGCCATAAATGGAACTAGAAGAATAGGTAAAATAATAGAAGAGAATCTCAAGTATACCTACGGCTCATTTTAGTTTTTCGCTCGGTTTTTCGTATATTGCCAAGGAGCTGTATCGGTATTATTTATTTTAAAACAAACATTTTTCGATTATTTTCATTTTTTTACCCTTCAACCCCTTTGAGATATTCGAAATATTCAAAATGTAAAAAAAACGATACTGGTTTGGGATCTGGTAAGCAACTAGGTCTCAGTAATGAAATAAGAAAATTGGTCTAAAGAACACTGGAACCAACCTCGGGTAAATAAAATAAATGACAACTCACCCTCCAAAATACTAGCAAAAGGAATTCAAAAAATAAATAAGAAGCAAATCCGATGAGGAATTTAATTAGGTACTTACTGGACGCTGTTCTCTCAGAAAACATATTCAAACAATTAATATGAGACTACTAGGTTCATACCGAGTACATACAGACAATGTGATTTGAAGGGGAAAACTGAAAGTTGCAGTTTCTTCTACTCAAAGAATTTGGTACTTCAGATTTGAGACTAGAGAAGAATAAAAAAAAAAAACTTTGGTGAAGAACCCTAAAATTTCTGAAAGCCTCTGGAATAAAACTATAACCGTAGACAACTCTTGGAAAAATACAGGAAGCCCTATTACTATGTAGACCTCTAGGTGTTGATTTGCACTGAAGATCGGCCAATTTTTCCTGGCCCCGATAGACAAAATTGCTCTTAAATGCTTTTCACAACCTCTACGCCTTATTCTAAAATTAGTAGAACATTGTAGATAATTTTGACTTACTTCTTCGCCCGATTTAAAAATTAAAATTTGAAAAATTTGAGAAACGCTGATCTCATGAACTTAAATTGTTTTACAAGAAGTTGAATTATTTTAATAGAAATTTCATATCAAAATACATAGTTAAAACGATAAACATTTGGTTTCGTCAGATTCGATATAAATTCAATATAGGTAAATTGAATATTTCTAAGAAAATTGAATTTAAAGTTTTAAAATTAAACACGATTATTAACAATTAGAATTTTGTAATTAATTTTTCTTGAATCACGGTGTTTGAATAGTAAGTACTGCTAGTTAAACAGTTCACCATAGTATAAAAGGAATAAAGGCGTACCAGATTTCAACCATAGATAAATATAATATTATGATTTTATAATTTTTTTATATAACTTGTCATTAGAACATACTTAAATTTAGTTATTAAAAGTGTCAAAGTTTGAAATGGATGTGGAGTCATATTAGACTGAAAAGAGCATAAACTGCGAATTACCCACGCCTTGAACGAATTTTGATGAAATTTTTTTTATTGATTTCTAAATACCCTAATGATCAAAGTTTTTATTGCTAAAAAGTGTGCATTTGCCTCATCATCTTTTTAAACCACTTCTTGTGAACTGAATTTTCAAAATCATGAAAAAAGAATTTTTATTTCAAAATTTTGGGTGCAAATGCTTACGGGTTTGATAATTAGTAACTAAGCAACAAGTTTACGGAAAAAAATTTAAAAACGCATGATGAAATTCTTATTAACATTTACTTAATAGTAACTAATGAAGCACTTCTAGGCATCTCAGAAACTTCAAACTTGGCACCAATGTATATGATGTCCTCAAGATTAATAAAAAAAAGTCTTCAAGTTCTGAAAACCCTCTGGGGCCGATTGAAAGGGGGGGGGGACAACACCCCCGTTTTTTATTAGAAAAAATTAGACTTATCTAGAAATCTTTAGAGTGTGTTCTACAACGACACCAAATTACAAGTTCCTAGGATGCTTAAAAGTGCTTGTAACTCCAAGTAACGTCATCTTACGAATTTGCTGAAATATAATAACACTGAGAGGAACCAACTCCTTGATCGAATTTTAATGAAATCTTTTTTATTAAATTCTAAATACCCTAATGATCAAAGTTTATACTGTGAAAAAGTGTGCATTTGCCTCATCGTCTTTTTAACCAATTCTTGTGATTTTGTTACTTTGAGTCACAAGCACTTTTAAGCATCCTAAGAACTTGAAATTTGGTGTCATTGTAGACATCTCTAAAAGGGTCCGATTTCCTCTAAAAAGTAAGGGGTGTCCCCCCCTCTCCCTTCAATCGACTCCCAGAGGGTTTTCAGGACCTGAATACTTTTTTTATTAATCTTGAGGACATTATATACATTAGTGCCAAATTTGAAGTTTCTGAGATGCCTAGAAGTGCTTCATTAGTTACTATTAAGTAAATGTTAATAAGAATTTCATCATGCGTTTTTAAAATTTTTTTTTCCGTAAACTTGTTGCTTAGTTACTAATTATCAAACCCGTAAGCATTTGCACCCAAAATTTTGAAATAAAAATTCTTTTTCAGCTAATTTTTATGATTTTCAAAATTGAATTCACAAGAAGTGGTTTAAAAAGATGATGAGGCAAATGCACACTTTTTAACAATATAAACTTTGATCTTTAGGGTATTTAGAACTCAATAAAAAAAATTTCATCAAAATTCGTTCAAGGCGTGGGTTCTTAGCAGTAAAACCCTCGTTTACTACACTATAGAGCCGTTTTTTTTTTTGGATATCTTATGGACATATAGACATTGCAGTTGTAAATCGAACTACAGTCATTATATTTATTTAATTGTTTCAGGACCAGAGTTATGATTTTTGAAAACAAAAATTTCAAAATAGTGTAGTCAACAAACCAAAATTTATCCTGATTTTTCTGACTATTTTTTGAATAACTTCGCTTGCATTGGTCGGATGGGAACCGATGTTTGTAATAAATCTCTCTTTAAAACTACCGCTGTTAAAATAATTAAAACTTTGCATCAGTTATTATTAGTTCGTAGTTCCTCTTATCTAAAAACTATAGTCAAATTATACTAAAAACGCCCAAAAATGCAGAAAATAATTTTGATTTCATCAGATCCATTACTGGCAGTGCGAGCATGACATGGTTTTTTTCACAATTTCTTGTAAATGGTGCACTTGCACTCGGCAATAAAAACACAAGCCCCACGATGGTTAGTAAAATGGCAACGTTTTCTGATCTCTAAAACAAAAATTTCATCCCACTGACTATATTACAACATTTGACTTCACCCTTAAGCCTTTCCAACGGCCCTAAATCCGACGCCACTAGTTAAAATTTGTTAAAACTTTTCATGTAAATCAGTACATGCAAAGTAACATTTTTTTAGCAAGTATAAATTTTTTCTTAAACCGTACTTGATCAATAATTAATTAAAAATCCTAATTTGGCTCTCACCCTCGCTCTCATCTTTGAAGGGGATGCCTGTAGGAAGCATAATTAGAGAGAAATGCTGTTCTTGTTTTCCGGTTTTATTTTGGCGAGAAGAATCACCCCTTGGAATTTGTCGTGACATCCCTGTTGCACTTCGTACAAATCTCTTGAGTATATTGTATAGTTGAGGCCAAATAAAGTGGAGCAAGATTCACCTCCTTACAGTGTAGGAAAAAGTCCATAGTAAACGTATTTCTAATCTTAATGCGGGGCTTGTGCAATATTTCTACGTGTGACCTGCGGAGCTTCAGTGCGAATTTTTACTGACATATTTTTCCAAACTGCGCTAATAATCAGAATAATCACGTTTTCTTAACTTACGTAGGGATGAATCATGCGCCACTTTATTTGGCCTCAACTATATTATTTATAGTTATTAAAAAAATATCAACATTTTTTAATAACTTTTGGTTTATGTTAGCAGGAAATTACATATTGAGTTGCTTAATTATTTATTTAAAACACACATTTTTTAAATAAAGAAAAGATCCTGAACATACGAGGGATGATTTTTAAGTTTGCGGAATGGGACAGAAGGAGGCAGCCATTTTTAAAATTTTTTTTTATTCAATGTCCTTTTTCATTTTCAAGTGTACACTAAAAAGTTTATGCAGATATATCCACTAGTTTGGTCGCAATCAACAAAATGATAGGTGATAATGTGTGAATTTTTTCGCAATTTTTTTTTAATTCTATCTGTTGTCAACCGAATTGTCACAGGAGATGAAACTTTGGTTCGATTTTTTTTATTTGAATTAAATCGAAACAGGGGTCTATGCAGTAGCATTATACAAGGTTGTCCACCACCAAAAAAATTTAAAGTTGTGTCTTCTGGTGGAAAAGTGATAGCAGCAATCTTTTGGGACTCGAAGGAAATTCTTTAATCTGATTATACGAAATAAAGGTACAACCATAATAGGCGTGTATACTAGGCTTGTATTTTGCATAAATTAAAAACAGAAATCAAATCAAAAAGAAGAGGTAAATTGACAAAAGGCGTATTTTTACTACAAATAATGCACCTGTAAACATTGTGTTTACATGACGACATGCGGTTTCGAAGAAATTGTTCATCCACCCTATACAGTACAGATTTGGCACTAAGTGATTATTACCTTGTGGCGACACATAATTTAAATATCGCGCCATTTACTTTGGCACCGCCCACCCTGGAGTTGAAGCTGATCACCACCAGTGGCTTTTGAATAAGAAAAACTCACCACCCGACCCGGGGTAGTTACGAGGTAAGCAGTTAATCGCCAGTTTCTGGTACATTTTTGCTTATTTATTGATATCCATAACATTCCAAAACTTAACCATTTCTATTGGTTAAATTGTTTTTAACACTTAGGGAATAGATATCTATTCGTCAATAGATAACTATCTTTAGAGAAACTCGCAGTAAGTGATTCCATAAAGTTCGTTATGTAAGCACGTGAGTAGGTAATGTGTTATTCTATTGTTAATTAAATGACTGTTATTATTACAAGATGTGTTTTACTAATATGCTACGCTACTATAAACAGTAAGGAAACATTCTTCTTCAACCTATTTCTAAATTTGAAGAAAAAACTTCGTGGAAGACATTTTGACAACGATGCATCGAATTTAACAATTCTTTTTTTGGAGGTTTACAAAAATTAATTCACAGAGTAATATACAGTGTGTCCAGTATAAAGTGCACAGCATGGGGATCTCGGACACCGTAAGAGATACGAAGTTGGTTAAATGGAGAAAATTGTACACGATTTTATGGCTACTTCGATGCTGCTTTTGTTTTTTGAAAAATTTATTAGCACTCTAGATATTGAGGAAAAACTGAAAAATTGCATTTTGTTTAAATGCTTATAACTTTTTTTATTAATGGAGATAATTTTAATTTTCAAAAAAGAAATAATAGGCACTAGTAAAACACAAATAATTAATTTAAAAAATAATTTTTTTAGTGCGCCGTTTTGGAGATATGATGCAAACTTATGTTTTTTTAAATACAAACCTAACCTCATTTTTATGTTTTTAAAAAGATAATTTTTTTCTCTTTTCAAAAATATAAGGGTGTGCATGTTAAACTGGACACACTGTATGTATTGATGTTCGAGAAGATTCTATTGAAAAATAAAATTATAAACAAAAAATATTGATGTCTCTTTCTGGCCCATTTTGCGAACTTAAAAATCTCCCCTCGTAATTTGTTGATAGGTTTCTGAAGTATAAAATTACTTCCGGTAGAAAGTATGAGTACAAGGCAGTAGCCAGAGGTACGCCAGGGCAGGCTGGGCCTGTTCTAGCCAGAGCTTGCAAAGGAGTTTGCAAGAACAATAAAACGAAAAGTTCCTAAATTGGTGCCAAAAAAGAAAACATTTCATTTGCAAACTTTGGACAAACAACTTCCATCCTGAGAAGAGATTACAGTGGTCAACAGATTTAAACAAACTCCGACGAGAAAAAGCCCTGATTTTAACTTTTCATCCTCCCTTGAATTTTTTTGAGCTTGCTCAGATAACACGGTCTGGCTATTGCCCTGTATGAGTAGAAAAGGAAAGAAATTCGCCAGAGCTATTACGGTAGAATTTTTTAGAAACACTTTGTATATTTATTAATATAAAATGGACGAAAAAGTTTTCTTAATGCCCGGACCACAGCATCAGCAGAGTGTTATTGTCAAATTATTCAAAATGCCAAATGAACAAATTATTCCCCATTTTCTTTTGCTAATATTTCTAATCAAATCATCTGAACTCCAAAATAACAAAAAAGCAAAAAAATATCTTCTTAAAATATTGATAAATACAAAAAATCATCCCTTTTTGTTTTACTATTAATTTTAACATTTCAAACAAAAAGAAACCAATTTTGTGGTTATAGGTACAAATTATAAAAATGAAAAACTAACCTTTCTTCAGTTGTTGAAATAGTTAACTACAAATTTCACGTCAACAGCTTAAAGGGCACAACACAATAATAAGTACAAATTAACCACTCACGAATTCTTACTAAAGAATTAAATGCTTTACAAAATAAATTTAATTGCACGTTGTCGGCCATTAACTAAAAATGTTATCACTGCATTCGACGTGAACGTGCTAACACCTGTTCGCGTTATTAAGATATTTGCCTACCTACTTTGTTTATTGTATTAATATGAACTCTTCCAAAACAATTTTAATTTTTAATTGGTCCAATGTTATCGAGAAGTTTTATTATACAAGATGAATCAAATATTTTTTGATATTTAATTTAAAAATTATTTATAGCCAATATCAATAATTTTTACTAATAAAACATTATTTTAATTCGAAGGAGGTTTTTGCTTGGACTTTTTTCATTAATATTTTTTATTTTTACCAATTTTATCTTTAGAATGCCGAGACTGTCCGCTACAGTGGTAGATCTGGCCATCTGGCGGGGTATTTCGTTTTATACAGTTTCTTATCTTGTTTTGTGGTTTTATCCATTGAATAAAAAAATACCCCAACTCTACCAAGAAAGAGCTTTTTGCTAACAATATGGATTGCAATGGAAGAGCAAATATAGCAATTTCTGGTCAATTTTTCCAATAGGAATGATTGCCTGTACTCCCACTTATGAGAAAAGATCGTAAACATGACAACCAATGATAATGTAAACGCCATGGAAAACAAAAATGGCATTTCCGTCGCTTTTTTTTCTTCAAACGTCAGAAAAAGTCGCCTTTGTGTCACTCAATAGGTAACGGTGAAGTTTAACTTTCCCGCCGAGGCAGGAAAAATTGTCAGAAAAGTAATTTTTGTCTGTCTAGGAGGGAAAAGTAAAATCTTAACCGCACATTATTTTTATTTTTAACGTAAAAAATGTTTTTTAAGCATTTGTAATGTAAACAATTTAATGTTTTTTAAATTTTCCTTTATAATTAGTTCGTTGCTTTTAATAATTAGCTTTTTTTACAAATTTAAGTTAATTTTAAAAAATATTTGACAATTGAACTACAAGTAATTGACAAGAGATGGTGCTCTTTCAAAAATCAAAATTTTCAGTTTTACGCTTTACGTTTGCAGAAAAAATTTAATGTTTTATACGGAGTCAAAGTAGTTTTGTGTGACTCGCCTGTATTGCCTGACTCGCTCGCTGCGCGCTCGCTCTTCAGCCAAACACAGTCTTGTCACACAAAACGTCACTTTGTCTCCTTATAAAACAAATAACTATTTCCTATAGGCAACGGTTGTCACGGCTCCTTTCTGATATTTTATGTCCTAAGGGTTTTATCTTATCGTATGTTGGGGTAAGTTAAAGACAGAGATTAAAACTTTGGATTTGATGATTACTAGGGTTTTCAGGAGATTTAGTATTTGGCTTTTTGAGCATGTGTAGAGAGAAGAGAATGGTTGGTTGAAGTTGGATGCGTATTTTTCTTCTAGTATCTACGTGATTGCTGAATGTCCAGTCTTTTTTATGTAATCTCTTCTGTGACTTTGCTTGTGTCGTTCTTATTATGAAGTTTCGTTCTGTGATGCTTTTCTGTGATCTTGACAGGTAAGCACTCGTCTTTGGTGCTGAAAAAGATTTGACCAATGGTGGGATTTTTGTTGTAGACTATTTAGTGGTCTGGACGAAGAGTGATCCACTCTCGGCAGTCAATGCACAAAAATTGAACAGTCGAGTCATCGGCAGTCAATGATAGTCATAGCATAAGCAGTCATGGGCAGTCGATAGCAGTCATCGGCAGTCTGTGTACAAATTCAGAAGAGTGGCTGACCTCTCGGGTTTGGATTTATTTTAGCTACTGCTCTTGCAATTTTGAGAGAGATTTGTACTAGAAAGAGTGGTTGTGGGTTTTGCAACTATTGTATCGTCCTCGGGTTGTGTTATAGAAAAGACTATACATTTTCGACTGAATAAGATAGCTTGTCGAGGGGGGAGCAACGAAGAAAGGGATAAAACAAGTTTATCCTTTGAAGGATTTTAAGCGATTTTAACCTTAAAAGTCTTTCACATTGTTTAATATATGTTTTGGTAATCTCTTCTATATGGTCTTTGGTTATAGTGAGGTCCAGAAACTTTAGGGATGGTTTGTTTTCTATTTTGTACATATATAGTTGGGAAGATTGTGAGGGTCGTGGTTTGTCCTCGTAGGGATCTTGGGGGCGTATGTCTCTAAGTCAATATTAAAGCCGTTAAATTTATTTCTGATTTATACTCGGGCGTGAGCTCTTGCGGTTCTTGCGGGGCAGACTGTGGGTCTTGCGGTGCTGCTTGAGTTTGCGGCTCAGATGTCCGGGCGCCTAAAGACTTACCTCTGTCTCGGCCCGGATGCGCCTTTTCAAAATATACTTAACTACAACGCAAGCTGCTCCCTCAAGTAGTGTGCTGAATCAAAATTACAACTCAACGTGACTCAACACAGTCGACACTGTGTGAGTGTTACAGTATCACCCTGGGAATTATTTTAGTATTATTGTAGTAAATAATTTATTGTTATTACACAAAGTATTTATTTTTCTTTAAAAAGCATTTATAATAAGCAATTTTCAACTTTCAATGATTTAAATGGCTAAAACATTTAACAATAATATATTTTTCTAAATTATAAATTAAAAAATTTTGTCATTCATGGGATAAATCTTTTATTCGACTAAAGGTAATGTCTTTTCTTTTACTTTCGGCATTTTTCACTTTATGATCAGACATAACTTTAAAATAATTTAAAATACATTCATGATTCATGTCACTCAAACAACATCAGAAATCTAACACCACCAAATAGATAAGACGATTTAAGCGCTTTGTTGTGTCTATACCACTACTACAGTTCTACTGTGAGACAAAATTAAGTTTTATTGTATATTTTATCAGACTTATTACATAATTTTATTTAGAAATGTTAAATTTAGAAAAACTTGTTTTTTATTTATAAAATTTAAAAAAATGGAAAAAAAACTAAAAACGGCTTGAAATGATTTAGTTCAAAATTTGATTTAATAGGTAAAAAATTTTTATAGATAGAAATGGGCATTTAAAATTTCATATTTTGTACCATTTTAATAAAAATCCTATGCACCAAAACTGTCATTTGTGCCCTATAGGTTCCTAATTTGGATTTAAAATTTCTTAACTTTGACCCTGAACGTGGAGTTGTAATAGACATTGAATAAACCAATCGTATTGCTTGAGGAGTGGCTTCAAGCTCGCTTGCGTTGTCGTTAAGTATGTTTTGAAAAGGCGCGGCCCGGATAGTCATCTCTTTCCATAAACACATAATCATTATCATATTATAGTTTCTTTTGTCATTTATTTCATTCATTTTAGCAGCCTGATAATGTTCTGTTCAGCCTGGAAGAAGAGGGACGCCGGCACGGTATTGTGCCTTGCCGTCCTGGCATTTTGTGGGCGCTGCTTTGCACCGATTTATGTTTTGATATTTTTTTAAGTTCTACAAAAGAAAGCTTTATGTAATGTTTCAAGCTCAGATAAACTCTTCATTTGTGCCAAATAAAATGGCTTATCGTCATTGACCAATCGTGTTCCACACCCAACTGGAAAAATCTCCAAAAGAAAAGCAGTGGTGAGACATAATCTCTTTCTCTATGCTTTACCATTTCTTTTAAGGTCGTTTATCTATGGAATTGAAGAAATCATCTACAACTGCAAATTAGGGTGCTTCTTATTTGACCTATTTTCGAATTTTAATTCTCACGCCTCCTCAATTGACTCCAAATAATTTAAAAAAAATTATCCACATCATAAAAAAAATTTTTTTTGATAGCGGCCATTACCAACGGAGTCGAAGTTTCTTATGTAAAATACAGAGGGTTTTTAGATGAAATGGAATAAAATATCGTTTTTCGTAAAATTCTTGATCTAAAAATCTGAAACTTGGTAGGTAGCACGTTCATGAACAAATAAACTTTAAAAAATATCAAAATAATATTTTTTTTAGCAAAAACTCGAATTTTAGAAATTCAAAGTTAGCGCCACCCTCTAAAGAGGTACCTAGTTCTAGTGGTGCAATTTTCATGAAATTTATACCACATGATGATTTTTATAAGATAAGCTTACTGTTAAAAAATCATTAAAGTATTTATCTACAGTACTTTTGGAGATAAAGCGATTGTTTAAATTTTAACCCCAACTTTAAGAGCCTACAACTTTTTGGGGTTCTATTTTATGTCCTATTTTTGGCCCATAAAACCACTATAGATTTTTGTTAATGTTATTCGGTGTTATTCCGGTATTTCTAGCTTTTGCAGGTATTATTTGTCCATAAAATTTTCTGATGAAATGGAATGACCCACACATATTTTTAGGGTCAAATTTTAATAGTTACAAGTTTGTTTCTCTATCACCATGTTATCTACCAAGTTTCAGGTTTTTAGACCACAAATTAACCGAAAAAAAATTTTTTATTACGTAATATAAAAAAAACTCTGTATTTTACATAAGAAACTTCGACCCAGTTGGTATTAACTGGCCGCTATCGAAAAAAAAATTTATTACGTGGATAATTGTTTTTGAATTATTTGGAGTCGATTGAGGGGGAGTGAGAATTAAAATTCGAAAATAGGTCAAATAAGAAGCACCGTGGCCAACGGAAGCACCCTACTGAACATACTTTGGGATTCCTGTGGAGTCCAGAATATTAATTGTCTTGGAAGACCCAGATTATGCACCCTGCAAATTTCAGAAAGCTTTTTTTTCACCATTCAAATTATCAACCTTTAGGAAAATGCTTAAAATTTTTATTTCCACCCCTATTTCAAAATTCTAGATTTACAATACATACCTAGTTATTGTGTACATAGGATGCATAATTCTTTTCATTTCAAAAACTAATTACTTATCGTTATCAGATTCTATTTATAATAATTATATTTTCAATGTGTGACAATATCCAAACAATTAAACTTTTAATTAAAAGTTCTTTTTTTAAATTTTTATTAGAATGAGCTTTTTTAGTAAAATAAAAACATAGCGGTGTTTGATGTGTATTTAAATCCCAATTTAAACTTGGTAAATGTCCACCTTCCTTCCGGTCTTTAACCAGGTCACTATAACGTCAAAAGATAAATTAAAGTTGGTTTCACGTTTTACAATGAAATTTATATATTTAATTTACGTAATGTGGTTTTGATGTTAGCAGTAGTATTAATTAATTTTTTTATCCCCAAAAAAAGAAAAAAAGAAAAGCTTTAAGGTAATAAAATTTTTGTTCCAGTAAATGAATAATTTAGAAACAAATTGATTGGAGCATTTACGTGGATGTCAGTTTATTTTTCAATTTGTTTCGTTAAATTGTTAATCGTGACGATTTAATTAAGTAAAGAAGCTCTTTTTACGTAATTAATAAAAGATTCTTTTTATATGAGCTTTTTTTATGTTTGGGCATAAAAAAAGCATACCCCGATTTTAGGTGAATTTTTTGCTACTTATCGAGCCAATAGAATATAAAACAGATAAGCTCCATTGTAGGAAATTAAGCTTATTTTTTATTGTCACATTAAATTTATAAGGAAAAGTTTTGCGTTTTTCTCATTAATTTTCTATTAAACATTTTCTATAGGGTGTAGACGTTCGTAGACCATACTTATTCTAATAATAACTAATAATTTACATTACTTCTTTGCAGTCGAAGATCTGAATAGGAAAGTTGAAATTAATTGCTTCGTATATCAAGTACCATAAGTACTCATGGAAATCGTAATAACTTTGCAGAAATCGAACTTTTACTCAGATTTACCTATGCATCCACAAGTCGGTATAGATTTGCCTAATGACTGATAACTTCGGTATCTTAAGGGTGTTGTTAGCTGAACTGTCTTATAGTAAGTAGATATGAGAATTTTACTAATTTCAAAGTCATTTCAGGACTTGATTTGAGAACTTAAAAAAAAATAAAAATACAGTTAGAATCAGAAAATCATGAATCAAATAATGTTGCAAAAGGTGATAACATGGTGTCCATCAACCATCTATTATTAAATCAAATATACTTCCATGATTTCAAGTCCACTGTCTACAATATATTGACAAAGTCAATTAAGCATCCGTACGCTAAGTCAACGTGAATTTTATTTTGATGGAACTGTATAATTTGTTAAAAATAAATTTCTACGTGCAATAACTATTACTGTTATAATTGGCTAAAGTTATAGTTATAAAAATGTATATCACGATGTTAGGTTACTACGTGGTTTGCAGTGATAGCATTATCAATAAAAGTAGAAAATAGTCATGAAATAGCTATTTGGGGCAAATTTATAGTCCACAAGCTACAATAATAACTATGCATTCAACATCTGAGACTGAACGTTTTAGTTATTTATGCACCAGAACAAGAAATTTTCTGAAAATAGGAAGTAATTTAATTTCCCGTTGAGCTACGGTTTAGCACTTTACAGCTTTTTTTTTAAAGCACAAAAAATGTCTTTTTTTCTATCTTGGTTCTCTTTATTCTCTTACTTACATCATGTATAACTAAGTTTTATCATTCATATAGGAAATATATTTAAATTTGAATACTTGAATGTTTAAATTTGTAAGTTTTCTTCAGATAGGGTATAAATTTAAAGACATTACATTGATTCTATACATACAAGTTTCAAATTGATTTCTTTAGAAATTTTTTATAATAACTACACAGGGTGTTCTTCTCATTAGAGTCTCTAAAAGTAGATATTCATGATGCTTTGAACCTCAGAAAAAATTATGAAGCCATCAAGAGTTTGTAGTTTAGGTCACTCAGCCATTCCTCTAGCATCTTCTTACATTTTGTACTGAAAACTGCTACATGGAGTAGTAGGCTAAGAAAAATTGACTAAATTAAAAAAAATATATAAAAATAATCGTTATAGCTTAGCGTCATTAGTGGTTAGATGCCAGGTAACTCATTTCCTGTACCTTTGCAGAAGCAGGATAAGCAAGCACGTACACCAGCGCAGCTGGGAGTCTGGGACTTAGTATCGACTAAGTGCAATTCTATAAATATGCTACCATCTTTAATTTTTAAGTCTTTGCGACCTCTTTATTACAACCGTTATTACACAGCACGCATTTCAAACTAAGTGTTTCTACAACTTCGGGTTTCAGAGTTATGAAAATTGAGC
This sequence comes from Malthinus seriepunctatus, assembly GCA_963924605.1. NCBI lineage: Eukaryota > Metazoa > Arthropoda > Insecta > Coleoptera > Cantharidae > Malthinus > Malthinus seriepunctatus. Next base: position 8,158,128 of record OZ004600.1, read on the forward strand.
ACCAGAAGATTCGATTTTTTTTATATTTTTTACTAAAAATCAATACTGAGGATTGTTTTCATACTGAAGATCCTGTATTTATGATCCATACTAGACGTCCAACAAACTGAGGTCGTTCATCAATGGCGTAAATAACCGGCCTGCAGGGCCAGCGTAACGGGAAGGCCCCAGGATATAAAGGGCCTCCAAAACATCGTTTAGTATGAAAATTCGTTAAAAAATCGATTTGAGGTAAAGTAAAATTATTATTAACGAAGATGGGTAAGAGCTCTTAATCGGGATTTTACGGGAATGTCCCCAAACTCTTAGTTACGCTACAGTCGTTCATTAATTTATGGTTCATAAGTAAATGTTCAGATTTTGCGCTCGACTAAAACTTGGACTATATCGGACAGCCTATCGGGGCCAAATTGACGACAACGTGTCATCATCATGTCATCGACAATCTAAATTAACACCAGTGCGTTAAATTCATGAATTTGTAGTTTTTGATAATATAACAGAGAAGTCGCAGTGAACTGTAGATGGATTAGTACAGAAGAGGTTTAATTTAATGGTCACCTAATATTCAGAGCAACGATAGAAATAAAAAATTTTCTACTATTGACCAATGTCACCTTACAGATTACCGTGACTGCGACCTTAACAGAAGGCCAACAAAAAAACGACTGAATGTTACAGCAGCACTCTCAAGCTCAACAGATTACAAAAATATTTATTTATTAATAGATGGCATTTGATCAAGCAGAAGATCCACATTAGGAGATTACTGACCTAACATGCCAGTATCAGCGACACCCATCAGTATTTTTAGATTTAATCCAAGGCTGGAATAAATTCATGACTGAGGGCACTGGAAGATTTGCTAATAGGTCAGACCGAGTGACCTCTAAGTGCACATGAATTTTAATTTACCCTCCATCTTAACAATCCTATCCAGCCTAATTGTGGCAGCACTTTCAAGCTCAACAGAGTAGAGAAACTTTTATTTATTAATATATCCAAGTGCTATAACAGGAGCATTTAGTCAAGCAGAGGACCCATGTTGGGAGATTACTGACCTCACATACCAGTATCAGCGACACCCTTCAGTATTTTTGGAGTTATTCCAAGGTTGGAATAAATTCATGACTGAAGGCATTGGAGGATTTGCTAAAAAGTCACACCAAATGACCTTTAAGTGCACATGAAATTTAATCTTCCATCTTAACAACCTTATCTAATCTAATAGTGGCAGCACTCTCAAGCTCAACAGAGTAAAAAAACTTTTATTTATTAATAGATCCAATTGCTATAACAGCAGCTGTTGATAAAGCAGAGGACCCATGTTAGGAGATTACTGGCTTTAATTAGCAACACCTTCCAGTATTTTTGGATTTATTCCAAGCCTTTATTTATTACAAGACTTTATTCCAAGACTGGAATAAATTCATGACTGAAGGCATTCGAGGATATGCTAATACGTCAGACCGAGTGACCTCTAAGTGCACATGAATGCACAATTTTAATTTACCCTCAATCTTAACAACTCTATCGTCTCTATCCAATCCAATGCTAGCAGCACTCTCAAACTCCACAGAATAAAAAAAAATTCATTTATTAATAGATCCAAATGCTATAACAAGAGTATTTGGCCAAACAGAGAATCTATGTTAGCAAATTAAAGGATTTGCTAATAGCCAGACCGAGTGACCTCTAAGTGCACATGAATTTTAATTTACCCTCCATGTTAACAACCCCATCCAATCTAATGGTGGCAGCACTCTCAACCTCAACAGGTTAAAAAAACGTTTATTTATTAATAGATCCAATTACTATAAGAGTATTTGGTTAAGCAGAGGATCCATGTTAGGAGGTTACTGACCTAACATGCCAGTATCAGCGACACCTTCCAGTATTTTTGGATTTATTCAAAACCTGGAAAAAATTCATGACTGAAAGAACTGGAGGATTTGCACAAGAATTTTAATTTACCCTCCATCTTAACAACCCTATCCAATCTAATGGTGACTAATATTCATCCACTATCAAAGAAATTCTCGAATTATCAAACTTTAAAAAATATATTCTTTTAAATAAAAACCCTTGTGTTTATTTTTAAGTGTTTATTGCTTTAAAATCACAAGTGCATTTTTAGTAGTCCTCAATTTCAAAACCAGAAGTTAATTTATTCTTTCTTAGGTATTTTTTCGACGACCGGCGTTTGTTCTTCTTCGTGTTGATGTCTTTTCATTTTTTCAATAAATTTAGCGCAACCCTTCTTGTCTTTGATTTGATCTTCGGGACAATTCATTTGTATTTCCCTGAATAGGCAGTGAGCACCCTTAATAGCTGCTGAATTACAAGAGGTCGCATTGCTTTTGGGGTGATTGGTAGTGGCATTACGTGCTTCATTAAGACATTTTGGTATAATATCGTCTAAATGGGAAGTCACCCAATTGTCTTTGAAATTTTCCTGTGCATAGTTCCTTATTTCTTTTTCTTTTATATCTCCGTTTTCATCGACCTGTCGAAAATTTTAATAATGAATATTATAATATTAAGTTTTTTGCACTATAATTACATTAACCTTGCTCATGTACATTTAAATACAGGATGTTTATGAAAAGTTATAAAACTTCCTGTTTTTTTATATTTTATCTATTTATTAATCAAATGTAAAAAAACTAATTTAGCACGACGAATTTAACAACATAGGTAGGTAGTTACCAGATTTTTTTTCTTCGCCACACATTGTACAAAACACTGAAATCATTTAAATGTTATATAAAGTAAAATTAAATGGGCAAAACTTACAGTCATATCCTTTTTACGTCTGTTAACTTTTTCGCACTTGAAAGGATCTTGTCCTTGAGGAGCAGAATTTTCGGCATCTCTTTCGTATATTTCTTTATAACATTCCTTTTTTAATTCTTTATCTACATTATTTAAGTTATCCATAAATTCAGTACTGCAACATCCTCTGAAACGTCTCCTGTGGCACTTGTCTTGATTGTCGTCACGACGTACTCTTGGATGTTCCAAATGTGCAAAATTGACAGCATCTTGTATGCTCTCTAAATCTGTTGATAAAAGTTGATCTGAAATAAAGTAATTTTATGAATCAAAAAAACGCTTTTCTAAACGTTGGAGTTTTGATAAGAATTTACTGAACTATAACAGTGTGTTGTTATCTGAATTTCGCCTGCATAAGCCAAACTGGAGCGTTTGGACAGCGTTCAGGCCGCCTGCACAGGCCAAATCAGAAGGTAAGGCCTGTGTGTGTGAACGAGCCTTTAGAATACTAAAAAGGTCTCTGAAGCCCGTCATATTTTAATTTTACTATCAGTTTTTTAACTTTTATTTTAACTTATATTCATTGAGCAACGCTTTGCGAGGATTTTTTGATATAAAAAAATCAATAGACATTAATGTGGCCCACAAAGCCCGATTTATGCTTTTATCAGAGAGGTTATGCATCCTAAAACCATTAAAATAAATTGACTACAAGTCGACCTTTACAAAATTTTAGGTTTTCCCTTTTTAATCCTTAAATTTGCCAACTAAGAGACGTTATTAATGCAAGGCAATTATTGTCAATTAGATTTTATCATCGATAATAAATATTCTAGTCAAATGGTTGAATGACCAAATTTGATATAGCTCACATAACATTTATTACATCTATAACTATACTGATGGTAATCGATTTTTAATACATTTGTTGATCTAAAAGCATTTTTGGGGAAAATATTTTTCCAACGTAATTATATAATTTCCTTAATCGTTATTTATTGTTCAATTGTACCTATCTATGTTTAAAATTTGTCTGGTAATTTTTATTGTTGGTAACTTTAAATGAAATAATCACGAAACGTGACCCCCACCCCTAAAGGCTTAAGAATAGCCACTCAATACCACATTACATAACCTTCTTCTTTGACAATTTATAAACTTATAAGCGTTTTCATTTTAGGGCTCGAAATATTTTCATTTTAAACAATGTTAAAACAATTTTTATTTTAATAAAGTACACTTGTGTTATTTAGCTATTCTTTCCCAGCATATAATCCTTTAAATGGCTATCACAGTAGGTCTTGTTTTTGGAGAACTGAATTTTTAACCCTTCACACTAAGCTGGATTTAAAAGGGATTTACTCCAACTGTCTTCGACAATGAATTCGTAAAACGCATTCGAATTAACTAATAAATTATTTTACAACCCTTAAACTACTATTGCTGCAAAATTGTTTAAATTTTCTACATTTTTTCAGTTCCTATTATAAGATCTTATTAATCCTTAGTTTGCGTGTTCCTTTTGACTGGATATCTTTGCTGAGAAATATTATAGTAGATATAGTGAAAATTCAGTTTCTTTAAAACTAGATACCAGTGGCGTAGACCAGTGCGCCTTTGGGCCATTAATTCCATTTTAAATCAAATTTTATTTAACTGTTCGTTTCCACAGAGCTTGTACTCGTTTGAAGCTGTGTTTGGTAGCTACAAACTGAAATGGATTTATTGAAAAATAGCCCGATTAAAATTTCTTTGCAATTTTACTATAGAACGCCTTCCATAATCATGTCTATTGAAGATAAGTTTGATGTATCAATCAAGGCCAATATAAAAAATGTGAATAAAGAATCATAGGTATAGGCTTTTAGAAAGTATTAGTTACACCGTACCTATAAGAACTTGTTAGAAGCTTGATTCATTGCCTCTAGTGCTACAAAAACTTCTTAATATTTACATTACATTTACAAATTAATTTCCACTTTAATTAAAATTAATTTTCAAATGCAAGAAGACTTTAGGTTAGAATTCCATTTAGAAAAATTAAAACTACCTCTGGTTACAACATTCGTAAGATACGATGTAGAAGAAAGAAAGAAATAATTATTATATCTGTAGTTTTGGCTTCATATCAATAACCAATAAGTCACTGAATAGATATAGGCTCCACGAATGCATTTTTAAACTCCAAATTCGTCTCGATAAGGATTTAAAAAATTCTTAAATGTTCAGTTTTATGAGGTATTACGAAATATACACCCTGTATATTTGTCCCTAAAGTATTTTTCTAATTTTTTCATTTTTGTGTTTGGAATAGTTAAAAGGTAAAAATACTAAAAATCTCCAGTCTTAGCTATGTGGCTTAAGCGTGGGAAGGAATTAGAAAAGTCCCGTTTTATGAGTTTTCGCTTTTATCTTACAAACAGTAGGTTCTATGGAAAAAATTGTTTTTAGTAAAATGAAAGACTATAAAATTTCCTACAAGATTATTTCTATTCATTTTTTCTCTATTCTTTATAGTATTCGAGATATACGCCCGCAAAAATTGTTAATATATAAAAAAAATTGCTGTATCTCACAATAAAAATGAAAAGGAAATTTAATGCTTTACAACTTCTCTTCTAAAGACTCTTACTGTAAAACGAAGGGCTGAGGTACTAGAGGCAAAACTTTGTCGAAAAACTTGAGATAACTTTTTTTTTCATACATTAACGATTTTTGCGGGCGGATATATCGAAAATTATAATAGAGTGAAATATGCAAAAAAACAATTTTATAGAAAATTTGATAAACTTTCATTTTGTTAAGATTAATATTTTCCCTAAAATCTACCGTTTAGTAGATATAAACGAAAATCCCAAAAACGGCACCTTTCACCTCCCTCCTAAGACCGGGGACTTTCAGTATTTTTAGTTTTTACCATCTTAAAAACACATTTTTAAAGAAATTCAATCTATCCTCTCCCTTGTCCTCTATAACCCCTTTGTTGACTAGACTCAAACTCAAAATATCAAAAAGTAAATAAAAAAACTAAAATTTTAATTTCCACTGTATTCCTCAGTAAGTTGTATGAAAATCTAAACGAAGTACATATTTAATTTACAAAGGAACTGGAGAATAATATATTTGTAGCAATTTTTAAAATATTCGCACATTTATTATTCTTAACTAATTACGTACTCACTGTAATAAGAATCGTGAAAATCATAACAAATCGTAACAACAATTACATCGAGAAAGAAAATTAACTGTAAACACACGAGCTTCCACATTCTAGTAGCTTTAGATATTATTACACTGAGAGATTCTACCAAACACTTCTCTTTTTATAGTTTATTCTCTCTATACACATGACAATTTAAAACTTTGATGACCTGACACGACATAATGGTTTTACTTCAAATTTCACTGTTTGTAATTTAAAGTAGAACACATGAAAAGTCGTGTTTTTTTTATTTATTATAATTATTCTAAACTGTTGCTTAGTGTGTCAGTATCATTAATTAATAATTATTTATAATAGAAAAAAATTGTTAAAAGTGAAGTACAAGTTAAAAGTGAAAGAATTTCTCTTAAAGCAAAAAAATTTGCACTACTTAGAAATTATTATGTTATCATCTTCACTGTAAAGCGTAATTGGTAATTATAGGGGTACCTCTCTTTAAGATGCGCAACTATATAAGGGGGCCCTTAATTTATACAACTGATGGTTATAAATTTCTAATTGACATAATGGAGAAAACGAAAGTAGTTTACATAAGTTCAGTTTCGGATTGAAGGGAGAGATCTCTTTAGAAGCTCTGGTTCGGGAACCCCAGATTCTAATAAATGGGAACCCCCTCTAAATAAAGGTACTTAAACAACTTAAATATTTAAGTAAGTTTTAGGTACATTAATCATTTCACGTACAGGTCAGTAAGCACCCTCTAGAGACTATAGTCTCCTCCTGGGTAATCTTCAGCTGTGGAGAGGAGGTAAAGGTGACCTTAGCAAAGGTCAGCATGGCCCGATGTAAGAGGAAACGTATTAAAACTGTTTGAATCTTACCCGAATAACAGAAACCAGTGCGTCTCTTGAAAGAGGGGAAACTTCGAGTAATTTATAAGCAGACATGTTGTGCCTCAAGCTTCAGTGTTGGGGCTCATCTTTTTTGTAATCTACTCAAACGACCTGATGGCTAATGTGAGTGTAGGATGCAAGTTTGCAGATGACACGTTCTTTTTGTTGCAGGCCTCGACTGCTGATGACCTCAAAACCTATAAAGTTAACTGTATTAAGGCAACTAGCATATGAATGAACAAAAACATGCTGAAGCTGAATAAGCCACAATGCCTGTTGGTTGCTTACAGATCGGAGTCCGAGTATCCCGTCCCTTCCTGGGAGTATGCTTGGATGCTAAATTGAACTGGTATTCGCATATAGAGGTGCTGTTGAGTAGGCTTTTGGTTGCACTGTACAAGATTAGAACTAGTAAGGGATGCGCTATGAATTGGGCAACCATTTGCTGCTACCAAGCAAGCTTCCACAGTGTTATGGCTTATGGAATTATGTTCTGTGGGCAGAATTCTGGTTGAGCAGAATCCAGCATTGGAGGAATTCTTCGGGCTGTCTGGTACTGTTTGGCACTGACTTTTTAACTGAAAATGTATTTTAAAGTGTTTGAAGTTTAGATTTTGTAAAACTGTGCCGGGTCCGTGAAGTTGTAATAACCACATTGGAAATTTTTGTTTTTGCGTACGCTATAATTTAGTGCTAATTTAGTACAATTTAATGCTTCTAAGAAAAAATATATTGCTCGCTTACATTCAAAGTTATAGGGGCTGCAAATGTGGTTATTACAAGTTCACGCCTACAAGTTCACCAAGTACAATTCACCATCATCAATGACCAATGACCTTGAAACAGGTGTCATAATTTAGTGCAATTTAATGCTTCTAAGAAAATATATAGTGCTCGCTTACTTTCAAAGTTATAAGGGCTGCAAATGTGGTTATTACAAGTTCACGCCTACAAGTTCACCAAGTACAAGTTCACCATCATCAATGACCAATGACCTTGAAACAAGTGTTATAATTTAGTGCTAATTTAGTGCAATTTAATGCTTCTAAGAAAAAATATAGTGCTCGCTTACTTTCAAAGTTATAAGGGCTGCAAATGTGGTTATTACAAGTTCACGCCTACAAGTTCACCAAGTACAAGTTCATCATCATCAATGACCAATGACCTTGAAACAAGTGTTATAATTTAGTGCTAATTTAGTGCAATTTAATGCTTCTAAGAAAAAATATAGTGCTCGCTTACTTTCAAAGTTATAAGGGCTGCAAATGTGGTTATTACAAGTTCACGCCTACAAGTTCACCAAGTACAAGTTCACCATCATCAATGACCAATGACCTTGAAACAAGTGTTATAATTTAGTGCTAATTTAGTGCAATTTAATGCTTCTAAGAAAAAATGTAGTGCTCGCTTACTTTCAAAGTTATAGGGGCTGCAAATGTGGTTATTACAAGTTCACGCCTACAAGTTCACTAAGTACGAGTTCACCATCTTCAATGACCAATGACCTTGAAACAGGTGTCATAATTTAGTGCTAATTTAGTGCAATTTAATGCTTCTAAGAAAAAATATAGTGCTCGCTTACTTTCAAAGTTATAAGGGCTGCAAATGTGGTTATTACAAGTTCACGCCTACAAGTTCACCAAGTACAAGTTCACAATCATCAATGACCAATGACCTTGAAACAAGTGTTATAATTTAGTGCTAATTTAGTGCAATTTAATGCTTCTAAGAAAAAATATAGTGCTCGCTTACTTTCAAAGTTATAAGGGCTGCAAATGTAGTTATTACAAGTTCACGCCTACAAGTTCACCATCATCAATGACCAATGACCTTGAAACAAGTGTTATAATTTAGTGCTAATTTAGTGCAATTTAATGCTTCTAAGAAAAAATGTAGTGCTCGCTTACTTTCAAAGTTATAGGGGCTGCAAATGTGGTTATTACAAGTTCACGCCTACAAGTTCACTAAGTACGAGTTCACCATCATCAATGACCAATGACCTTGAAACAGGTGTCATAATTTAGTGCTAATTTAGTGCAATTTAATGCTTCTAAGAAAAAATATATTGCTCGCTTACTTTCAAAGTTATAGGGGCTGCAAATGTGGTTTTTACAAGTTCACGCCTACAAGTTCACTAAGTACAAGTTCACCATTATCAATGACCAATGACTTTGAAACAGGTGTCATAATTTAGTGCTAATTTAGTGCAATTCAATGCTCCAGTGTTTTATTAATTTATTTGAATAATTCCAATAAATATCTAGGTCTAGGTATCTATTTCTAACAAATTTTGCTAAATGTTTAGTACAGTAGACGTTAAAACGTATATTTTTAGTGCCATTGTCTCCCTTTTCCCTACTAATGAACTCATGACTATTTTATTTTTGTGACCTCGATATAAAGAGTTAATTTGATCCACCCTGTAAAAGTTGCCTGTACAGCAATACAAGCAAGTTATTTATTATTCATTTACAATAAAGAGGGATGAAATTTAAAGTTCATTTATAATTTATACTTTCGGTAATTGGAAATAATTCACAGTTCGTGCCAGTTGTAGTGGACACTATAAGAAAGCATCTTTGAAGAAAAATTGAACTCCACTATATAAATTTATGTGGTGTTAGTGATGGGAAGTTAGTTCAACTCTAAATAAATTTATGATGTACTATTTATGTTTTTTCGACTCATTTAGTTTGAAATTTCGGATTATTGAATCGTGTAGTGAAAAACTTCCATATTCTCCTCTTCTGTTATACGCTTTTGGATAAAAATAAATTATTTTGAGCAATGTGCAAAATGACGTGGTAAAATATAAATTTTCTATAGTTTATTTTTAAATTTTGTTGTGTTAAATAAAAGTTGGTGGAGTATATTAGTTAGTTTAATAGGTATTTGTTATAAAACTTTTTGTAATGTGCATTATAGTTTGCTTTCAATAGGTATTTATTTGCATGCAGAAAAATCAATACCTATACCTAAATTTGCTGCTTTAAAATCAACGGTTAAGTATAGAAATCTAGAATTTTCCAAATCAAAACACTTGGATTTTCATAACTGAATGAATCATGATAAAAGTGTCGGTTCGTCACAAACGAAGTTATTTGCACCACATGTGATTTCACATGTTAATTCCCTATTATCCTTAAAGCGAGACACCATCCGGTATATAATTATCTCAGTAGCATAGTTTTAATTATTTTTGTATAACATCCATTAGTAATGTTTGTTTCAAAAATTTGTTCTAAAAACTTCAAAGAATTCAGAACTCAATGTCAAAACTATTCGATTAAAACATAAATTAATCAAATTATGGACTTAAGGGGTAGACCCTCTCTAAGGACGCAATGTTAGAATTGTCCTCTTATTTTAGACAAATATTTGGAGCTTGTTTAAAATTTAAGCTAACCTGAGGAAACAACCACTACAGCTATACGAGGCAACTGATTAAATAAGGAATAAATCATAAGGGTCCACTTGCACAAACCTACAATTAAATTTAATTTTTATGAGTTCCTAATTAGAAAACTTATCAGACACTTTAATTTGAAAAGTTTGTTTACATCTTAAACAGGTTATACAATGTATACTATAAAGAGACGACATTAAAGTACTTTCTTCTTGTATTTGTTTTATCAAAAAAGATGTACATGTACCAGCACACAAGCAAACTTGCGTTGTACTTGTAACAAAATTAACCAAATAGAATTACAAAACAAAATTTAAAATTTTATTAATTTGCATGTAAGATAGGAGCTTTACTCAAAAGTTGAAATAAACACTTTATTACTGAATTAAATAAGCGACCAATGTTTGCCCATTGGACATACCTCATGCATATTGATGTTGGAGAATTACAATGAGAGGATTTCTAACTTTACATGCCGCAGATATTACGAACTTGTTTGCATTCGCCCTTAGTAATCTTCAAGATTAACATAAATTTGGTACTTTATAAAATTAACGTTTTCTATTATAATACCACAAACAAAAGTTACATTTTTACAACAAAAATTTTTTTTCGCTCATTTAACATTTTCTCTGCCTCTTAAAACGAATTTAATTTAAACTTTCATGGTGTTTGTAATTTATTACAAATTTAGATTAGTACTTATACAAAGCAAAAGTTTTTAGTATACTTTGAAGAAGAAAGCAGAAAAAAAAGAAGAAGCACAAACTAACAAAATTAAGGAAACAATTAGGACAAAGTTGTAAACAAACAAATGAAACGAGTTTACTTAAATAACAAAATTTTAAGTTCACAAATAAAATTATTAAAACTAAAGCCTACTTTCAAACCGCAACAAATTGCTACAAAGTAAAATTTTCTTACTAATATGTAGGTATAAGTACTTATAAAATTGACAAACTTTAACAGTACCTACGTTCCTAGGACCTCGAGAGATTAATTATGTCATTTAGGACAAATATTGTTATTGCTTCGGGTAAATAATTGTATGCTCTATAAATTTTATTAGAAATTAAAAAAATTAACTTCAGATCACTCCTTAAGGAGCTAGAGTCGGGACGAGGATAATACGTTCTAAATACTGGCATATATTTTTTGTTTCTTCTATATTTTGATAGATTAATTATGTCAATCAAGTCAATTACCTTTATTAGTTCAGATAGAATCTTCGTTATTGATTAAATTACCATCAGACCACTCCTTTTCGATCTAGAGTCGGGAGATGGTACCGAACGTTATAAAAACTGACGTACCTAGCATTTTTTTTTAACTTTGTTACGCTTTGATAGAGTAATTACGCTAACAATGACAAAAATACTTTTTTCTGTAAACGTCAAAAAAAGTCGACTTTGTGTCATTCAATATGTAAGGGTGACGTTTAACTTTCCCGCCTAGACAGGAAAAATTCTCAGACAAAATTGTCAACTTTTCTCTGTCTAGACAGACAAAGTAAAATCTTAACCCAACTTAATTTTTATTTTTATAACTTAAAAAATGTTTTCTTTTTATAATTAGTTCGTTGTGTTTAATAATTAGCTTTTTTTCTAAATTAAAATTAATTTTAAAAATATTTGACAATTGCACTACAAGTAATGGACAAGAGATGGTGCTCTTTCTAAAATCAAAATTTTCAGTTTTACGCTTTACGTTTGCAGAAAAATAAAATGTTTTATACGGGGTCAAAGTAGTTTTGTGTGACTCGGCTGTATTGCCGAATTAGCTCGCTACGCTCGCTCTTCAGCCAAACACAGTATTGTCACACAAAACGTCACTTTATCTCCTAATAAAACAAAGTACTATTATTAGCTTAAATAGATCATTTTATGCTCTACAGTAATTTGATTTAGAGGGAAAATCACTCAATAACAAGCTAGAGTCAGGAAAGATACCATGCCTTATAAAACCAGCCTTAATATACCGGGTGACATAGGGGTTTGGAACTCTCTTATAACTCCGTTATTTATCAAACTATCAAAATGAAATTTGGTGTGGATTATATGCACATAAATTGCAATTGTTTTAACTACTTATGAAAATTCTGTCACTTCCGATTACGCCGGAAATGAAGCAAACTTTTGATTTTTAAATGGGACACCATAAATATTTTTACTTTTTTGACACCTACATTAAATTTTTAATACAGTAGCATCCAAAAAATTTTATAAGCAAAAAAAATTTGTTTTTTCAAAAAATAATCAGTTGTTTAGAGTGCTGTGATATGGATGTGGTATAAAATCATCGTTGAGAGGTACTTGTACTATGGAAATTAAGTTTACACCACAAAAGCTGAAGGATGGTGAAGTGGAACTTTCAGAAGGTAATTTGGTCACAGTTCCTTCAATAACTTCGTTTTTTTAAATAGCAACATATCGGAACAATTCTACCTCAGATAAAGTATTTTTTTCTAAATACAACGATAGAGTTGTTCCGATATGATGCCATTTGAAAAAATGAAGTTATTGAGGAAAATGTGACTAAATTACTTTCTGAAAGCTCCACAACACCAACCTTTAATTTTTGTGGTGCAAACATAATTTCCATAGTACAATTAGCTCTCACCGATGATTTTATACCACATCACAGCACTCTTAGACAACTGATTATGTTTTGAAAATAAAATTTTGTTTTGCTTATAAAGTTAATATTTTGGATGCTACTGTATTCAAAGTTTAATGTAGGTTTCAAAAATGTAAAAATACTTATAGTGTTCCATTTGAAAATCAAAAGTTAACTTCATTTCCGGCGTAATCGGTAGTGACAGAATTTTTACAAGCAGTTAATACAATTGCAATTTATGTGAATATAATCCACACTAAATTTAATTTCGATATGTTGATAAATAGCGGAATTATAAGAGTGTTCCAAATCTCTGTGTCACCCGGTATAGGAAGGAGTATTTTTTTATATTTGCTATGTTTTGTTTGGTTTTAAATCGATCCATTACAACAATAAAACTTTTAAAAACATTTAAATTAAATTTTTGCTCCTAGATACTAGATAGTAAAAATTCTAAAAATGTGGTTAAAAGATCATTTTTGTTGAAAATTTTAACGAAATAGGTTATTTGGGTTTAAAATGAATCCATTAGACCAATAAAACTTTTAAAAAAATTTAAATTAAATTTTTGCTCCTAGATAGTTTAAAAAAAAATTCGAAAAATGTGGTTAAAAGAAAATTTTTGTAGAAAATTTTAACGAAATATGTTATTTGGGTTTAAAATGAATCCATTAAACCAAAAAAAAATTTTAAAAAATTTAAATTAAATTTTTGCTCCTATTTTTGAAGACGTGTATACCAAATTTCAGCTTGACCCTAACATATGCAAGGTAACCGCTGATTTTAGGGTATTTTGCCTGGTGTAAAAGAAAAATTCAAAAAATGTGGTCAAAAGATAATTTTTCTTAAAACTTTCAACAGAATAGGTTACTTGGCTTTTAACCCTAGAAAGGCCAATGGGGTCTTTAGGACCCCATTTCATTTTTAGACTTAGATTTTTATACTTAATTTTCGAATTTCAATCGTGCTCTTCGGTGACTTTTCCTAACTTTTAATATTGATTTTGAAAATTTAAAAACATTTTATAGTTAAATTTCGAATTAGTAGAAAAACGATTATTTTGTGTTACTCCCGGTGTGGTCTTTTAGACTCCAAATGCCTTTTTTTGTCATGTAAATCAATGCAGACTATTCTTTTTTATTGTAATTTAGCATTGCTCTTGTCATTTATCATTCTAATATCATTTTGTCGTTATCCAAGGGCGGCTCAGACATCGATTTCGCGGGCCCTAGGCTGAGGCACGAAAAATAAAAAACTTTTTTTTTCAAATTTTTATTTGGGCAAAAAGATTAAAAACCTCTTTATTTCAAATATTTTAGGGTCCTGATATTAAATTTATCAATTAGATGAAAAAGATAAATATTGTCTTAAAATATCCACCTTATTTTTGAACATCCTGTTTAGAGTTCTTATAAAATTTCAGTTTGCCGATGAAATAATTTTAAAGTGGCTAAAATCAAATTTCAACTTACTCATTTTTTTTGATTTTGTGATTTTTTTTCGATTATACAATTTTTTCTAGGAAAAAGTTATAATATTGCTGCCATTTACACTAATGTAGTTTTTCATATATTCTGGCGTTGCACAGTAGGAGGGTGGTGCGACATTTTGGATTTTGGAATTTCGAAATGCCTGTGTGCGGAAAAGTTGTTATTGGTTATTATAATTTTTTTACTTTGATAAAAAAAATTGATCAGGCGTCGTTTTCCACCTCCCCAACGCCAAAATATATATGAAGGGAAAATATTCCTGGGGAGGTGGAAAACGTTACCTGATCAATTTTTTTCATAAAAGTAAAAAAATTATAATAACCAATAACAACTTTTCCGCACACAGGCATTTTCAATTTTAATAAAAAAGATAAAATCTCTTGTCAAATTTTGGGTTAAATGCTACAATAACTCTGTGGCAACAGAACAAGAGCCGTTGTAGAATAACGCATAGTTTTAATAGATGAACCTGGCTTCAAATATCCTGGACACATTTCGCTTCTAAGTAGTTCTGCGCAAAATATTTTGAAGAGTACGGTAGATTTTTTTCAATCGTCATCAATTTAAACCGATGCTTTGGAAGTAGTTTCTTGTAATAGAGTCTATTACAATACGAGACATAAGGGAGAAACCATTACATTATTGGAGTACCGACTGAAGAGGTCGGTGCAAATGGTTCATCTGCAGCTCCAACTCGTCTTCATTCGCTTAAAAGTCCAAATGCATAAGCTTTAGGCCAATGTCAAACGCTTATTGTGGTCAAATTAGCAATATTTATTATAAACGTCTATGCACCGATGTAGTTTTAAATCAAGCTTAATTTTTTAAATCATTAAGTTGTGTGAATACTTACTAGATGATGTACTTCATATACTGTAATACAAGGGAATAGACATCCTGAGAATCTATTGCTAAGTATGTAATGGAGGGACGCAACCATCTTAGAAAAATCCCTACCATTTGAAAGCACCGAAGCAATAAAAGAATACTGACCATAATACGAATATTAGAAGTTTATTATTTCAAAGTTTACTTTGGTACTTCAGAGCATTATTATGATGAGCTAATAGAATGGCAAAATATTGTGCATAATGAACCCCCCATTACTAAACATTTATCTGGAGATCAGTTGAAGCTACTTATTGAAGAACCTGAGTTCTCTATAATTTCATACAGCAGGGATTTTCCTTGTCACAAACACGCTGTGAAAGGGCAGTAAAGCTTGTAACGCAAGCTTCAAACACAGTATGTGACAAAAATAGAATGGGTAGGGTCATTTTAAATACATTAAATTCTAGAGCAACAATGCCAAAATCCTTAAATAAGTACGTGGTTACGTTGACGCACCGCACTTCGCACTGCCTAGCACCGCATTTAGCACCGGTCCGACAAAATAAAAAATCATTGTTTTATATGAAAGTGAGTAAGGCGAGGATTGGTGCTTAAATGTGGCCAGTCTCATAAATATGAAACTATGATGCTACTATGCTTTAATTATTTTTTCGGTGCGATGCTAAGTGCGGTGTTAGGGGCAATTATAAGTGCGGTGCGTCGACGTGGAAAGATTGGCTTATTAATTTTCCTAATTAATTTTTTTAATTCATTTTATTGTAATTATATTATTTATTTTTGATATTTTCCACAAAAATTAAATCAAGTGCTTAAAATCTTTAATTCTATATTTTAAAAGGGGGAGGGGTGAGGAAGGAGAATACAAAATGTACTCAAAAATTACCCAAAAATACCTTACTATCTATTTATACAAATTTAGAGCTTTTTGATATACAGATTTATTAAACTCTATGTTTTAAGTTTTTGAAATTAGATGTTGAATTTTCAATGGCGTTGGGGAGGTGGAAAATGATGATGAAAAATTCCCAAAAAAATACAGTCGTCTTGTGGTGTTAAGACACAACTTTTATACCCACAGGCGTTTCAGGTTTTGGAAAAAAAAATTTCGTCACCTATAGCGACGCACCGGCCTATAAAAATGCACAGTCCTTTTAACTCTAGCTCCAGTTACGTACTTGTACTCGCCATATTTTTACTTTTCGTCTCTGATATTAAAGATACAAATTTGAAATAAGTAGTTTGTGGAGGAAGAGAAATGCAAGGCACATTAAGGTGACGTCATACGATTTATAAATTTAATGCATTATAATAATGGGCGAAGAAATTAATTATATTTCCATTATATTTATGTTACATTAAGTTAATAATAGATTACTTTATTTTAAGGTAAAATTTTGCAACATAAATTGCTTGGAAAAATCACCTGATACAAAGTAATAAATTTACAAGATTTGTTTTACGTTTTTTCGGTAAGCAAAAGCGGGAAGATGTTATGTAGTTGGGCGTGGCGATTTTCTAAAACTACGTGTTGATTTATCCTGGGTGTTTGAAAAACACAACCAACACTTATAAAAGTATTCTAAAAATGTTTTCCGTGTATTTTATCAACATTAAGCAATGGGAAGTTGAACGTAAATTTGTCAGATTGCTTATTCAAGATACTAAACTGAAGTTTAAAACATTGCGGTTGTTTAAAAATGTGAACAAAACATTTATTACGTTTTTCTTTTGCTTAAAAAATTTATCTTTTATTTTTATCTAGTAATTGTAATATTTATAGATTCTATTGAAAATGGCAAAGAAGATTTTTCGGCCATCTTGATTTTTTGGGATTTGTGAACACACGACTGTCTCCACTTTAAACGTTGCTCAATATTTTTAACTTAACTTATTGAACAAATGCTTTTACTACAGCATTTACTATTTCGGCATAATACGGACTCAAGGGTGGATTTTAGTATTTTTAAGAGTGAAAATTCGTCAAACGTTTTTCTCGAAAAGTGTAATTATATACCTAACTGAAGAACCGACTGTTATTCTACCGCCCCTAACTTTACTTATGGGTACATTCTCAAATTTTTTAAATTTGAAGTAATTTATTAGTTGTTGATAAGAACGAATTATTTATTTAATATTTATTATTTAAATTTTTCCTTGATTTTTGTTAGAATTTCCATAATACATAATCTGTCACTTTACAAACTACCCTAAATTATGCAATCGTTTTTCACTAAAAAAAATATGTGTAAAATATTACATTATTTATATCTAAATGTATTTTGAATGAAATTTTTTTGGATTTAAATAGCTTCAATTGTCTTTTGAATAAATGATTTGTAAATATGGCGCTGAAATGCCTCGTCGCAAATTAATTATAATAGGGAAAATGGTTGCGTGTTGTGTGTAATACAAGTAATATTATCACCAATTAATTCGAAATCTACGTACACAGAGCAAACCTGAAAACCAACAACACACCTCTACTGCGAATTCCAGAGACGAAAACAAAATATTTGCCTAATTTTAAAAAATGCACCCCCACAAGAGGAATCTTGAATCTCGAAACTGGCTTTTAGAGTACTGGACCCAATACCTCCTTCGTCGGTCGGATCATAGGGCTCAACCATTGTTCTGAATTTGTACACTGACTGCAGTTGACTGCCTATGACTGCATACTCTATATGGTTGTCATTGACTGCAGATGACTACTGTTGACAGCTCAACTTTTGTACATTGGCTGCAGAGAGTGGATCTAAAAAAGAAAAAACATTGATTAAAAGTGTTGTGGTGTAAAGTGTGACCGAAGTTACTGACGATAAAGGTTAGTCTGTTTGGTGGCGGTAACGAGGTTTTTAGGCACGGTTAAGAACCAACTTGGGTCTCTTCCGAAGCCTAGACTCGTTGATGTCTTCGAATGGTAGGGTGGTCCACTGTTGTCTCGTGGAACTTGGAGGCTGCTTCTCGGATAAAAGCCTGTATGCCGATCATCTGTAAGTCTCATTGGAGGTTGCTGTTGCGGATGAACCGTAAAGCGTTGACG
Source organism: Malthinus seriepunctatus (assembly GCA_963924605.1). NCBI lineage: Eukaryota > Metazoa > Arthropoda > Insecta > Coleoptera > Cantharidae > Malthinus > Malthinus seriepunctatus. The sequence continues at coordinate 8,176,363 of OZ004600.1, forward strand.
ATTGTTCTCAAAATCTTGTTTTGTATGGTCTTCATCTTCTTGATTTTTGACGGTGCGGCGTACGTTATGATCGGTCTGATGACTTCGGTCTTGTAGAGCAGCAGCTTGTTCCGGAGATCCAGTGTCGTACCTGAAAAAAGCGGATATAGTAGTCCAAAGGTAGCTCGTGCTCGAACGATAGCTCCCTCGATGTGTGGTTTCCAGGTGAGTCCTTTGTCGATGATTAGTCCTAAATATCTGGCTTCGTCTTTCCAAGGAATGGGTTGACCGAAGATTTCGATGTTTCGACGGAGACTTGGTCGCTTGGAGAAGTAAATGGACGAACTCTTCTGTGCGTTGACGGAGGCTGTCGGTTGCTCTTTAAAGTCGGTAGTATTCTACCAAGCGTGGATCCCTGTTGCTGGCCAATAAGCAGATGTCATCCGCCAAAATATAAAGGTTAGTAGCATATAACTTGTGAAGATGGTGAAGAAGTGCGGAGATAGGGAGGCACTTTGAAAGACACCGGCTAGGATAGGTCTGGAGGTGGATAGGACGTCGTCGATATCGAGCGGTTATTATCTTATAGAGTAGACCTTGGTGTTAGATCTTGTCGAAAGCCTTGGAGACGTCCAGGAAGACGGCAGCGGCACAGCCCTTGTGGTCGAATGCTTCGGCGACGAACTCGACTACCCGGACGATTTGGTGGACAGTGGAGTGAGCTGATCGAAAGCCATATTGTTAGTACTGAATGACGTGTCCGTCTTCTGTGTGTTATCTCAAGCGGGATAGGATGACCTTTTCGACGATGTTGCTCATTGTAGGCAGAAGACTGATCGGGTGGTAATCTTGAGGAAAGATGTGGTTAATAATCGTACATAGCCAGAAAAGAACTAAAGAAGGAAGGTTACGTAAAGCTTGATTAGAGATGCCGTCGTGACCAGGATCTGTCTTGGGTTTCGTCTTCTTGATGAGTGTCTTGATTTCTAGCGGACTAGGTGGAGCAATGGCTATGTCGCCTTCGTCTCGAAGTCGTCTGCGGACGTTGGTCCCCACTTCGTCGATATGGTCGTCGTCATTGTCGTCGTCCTCCAGCAAGAGCATTGACGCTCTAGGTTTTCTGCAAACGCTTCGGCTTTGTCTCGGTTAGAGTATCCAGGCTTTGGGTACCGTAGATCGGAGAGATGGGTGCTCGCTTCTTCCCGAGTGCCTTGTAATAGTAAAAAATTTAATCATAGGGTTATAGTAACTCATAGGAACTGTTTTATTGTAGGTATTTTTTTAAAAATGTAACCATAATTTGTTACTGATGTATTTTTACTTTCCTATCTAAGACCAAGTTTTCCGATTTTCTAAAATTCTTGTAAATTTTTTAGCAAACTTATTTTCAAACCAATAAAAGTAAAAAATGAACGTCATTTTACATAATTTATATAGGTATATCATTTTCGATTACTTTTTACGATGTAAAAATCACGTATATAGATTTTGGCTGTGGGCATGAATTTTCCACTAAACTTTCTTATCAGGTATTTCTTGCGTGAAATATTCTATCTAAAATAACACCACAACTTATTCTGTTAACATGAAATAACTTTTGTGTTTATAAACCATTTTAACGTTTTTAAAATTAAAATAATAATTAGGGGCAGTTTGGAATTTACGTATTATGTTTACAACTTGATTTGGTTGGAAAATTCCAATTGCATAATTTGAATTACTTGTTGAATATTGTACGAACTAAATATTTTAACCCATATCTAAATGTGGGGTAGGTAATTGATTGAAAACAATGGAAATTTGTACGTCGCTACCTATATTATTTGAAATATTTTCTCTACTGGAGCTAGTCGAAAATAGATATGGACCTATCAATCATTCTTGTTAAGTGTTATTTGTTGTAGAGCGCTTGCTTGGCCATAAACGTACATTGTAATTTTGTGCAGCTCAAATTAAATGAGTTTGCATCAATTGCAAGGGGTAGTTAAATACCTAATGTTTAAAAATAGGGAAATAATGTTAAATATTGTTGGAGATCTGTGGTAGGAAATTCTGTGTTGTGATTACCTCAACAATCAGTTTCTACTATTTCTTTTACCAAACCACTCAAACCTCTAAAAATCATATGAGTTCAAAAAATTTAAATTAGTGTAAAATATAAACTTAAAGTTCATCATCAGGGGTAAGAAAATATCGACTTTTTCTTCATGAAATGGACGACGTTCTTAATTTTCAAAACGTGTAAGTGTAAGGCTCTAGATTAATTTAATAGTATTAAATGACACATCATATTAACTTATTTTTAATTCCTGAAGCTTCTAACAAGCACTTCTTAAATAACGACTAAATAAGAGGTGCTATAGTTTGCTATAAATAATGCATAATTTATTCAACAAAGCTGCCTGTGCGGAATAACGATTTTATAATTAATTAGGAATTATACAATGTATAAAATTGATAATTTTAGATTGTATTGTAGAAAATATTTGATAAAGTAAATTAATGATTTAATTTTATTGAAATTGCAAATGTCGTTTGGGGTACTGTGATAAAATATTTTTGTTCGTTCGCCCGAGTATGATAAGAATTTTAAATACGAAAATATTGATATCGAACAGAAATTTATTACTTAATTTTGCTTAATTCTACTTCTAATTAAATTGGTAATACCTGAGGTGTAGATAATTACAACTGGAAACATTCGAGTTCAATCAAAGATTAAAAGTGTGGTTTTATTCAAACTTTCATCAACTTTTAATCCAGCACGATACAATTTTTTGTGTTTTTTATAAAGTAATAATTAATTTATACTCAGTGACATAGAAATTGCAACACCAAGAAGCACTAGGAATTTTTAAATAAAATTTGGGCAAACATTTTAACTGATTAAAATTTGGATGAGATTCAGAAAGTGGTAATGGCATATATATTTGACACTTGGTGTTGTTTTTTCGTACATGATGATCAGGTGCATTTCTTGCGAGTTTCTGTGAATTTCGTTATCTATTGTTGTGCTTATCATTCTTCTGTTTCACTTGTTTTGAAAGTGTGATTGTGCCTAGAATACGACAGCGTGCAAATTGAGGTCGAATTGTTGGTTTACATAAGGTGGTTTTTCGTTTAGGAAAATCGTCAATCGACTCAACCCAAACCAGTCCACTATCATGCGATGTTACCGAGCAAGTCGTAGAAGAGGATCCGGAGGACTAAAATCAGTGAGGTACAGAACCGCCACCTTCGGCTTATAGCATTAAGAGACCCATTTTTCAGTACCAGAGCAATTGCTGACCAATCGTTAGGTAATAAAGGTCGTCTTGTAATTCTTCTAACGGTTTACCATCGAATTAGAACTTTCGGCTTGCAATCTTATAGACCTTATCTTGCGCTACCACTCACGGCTAAACACAGATAACAACATTTGGAGTGATGTACATTGTAAGTGCATTGGAACTTAGAGTGGCATACGAAGGTGTTAATGACAATAATGTAAATTATGTTTGAGGATGCATGATGGCCTCATGAGGGTCCGACGAAGAGATGGGGAACGGCGCAATATGAACTTTCCTGTTGCAAGACTTGTGCACCAAACTGTTGGAGTTATGGTATGGGGTGCTATAGCATATGCGAGTAGATCTCAGTTGGTATTAATCCGATGCAATTTAAACGCCCATCTTTATGTTAATGAGATTGTGGAACCGCATATTCTTCCATATCTTCAGCCACTGGAAGAGTCTATTTTCCAGCAGGATAATAACCGTCCTCATGTCGCAAGAACTTCTCTTAACCGTTTTATAGAGACCTACGTCAATGTCTTACCATGACCAGCTAGATCTCTCGACCTATCGCATATTAAACATGTGTGAGATATAATGGGAAGAAACTGACAAACGCAAATGCTCCACTGACATTGTCAGCTCTCAAAAATGAATTTCAGGTTACTTGGAACACGTTACACCAGGAGGTTATTGATCATATGCTGGAATCGATGCCACAAAGAGTGGCGGAGTGTGTAACCCTAACCAATAGGGGCGTTTAGCAGTTCAACCGATTATTAATAAGTATTAAGTTTATTTTCAATTGTTTTATTTTTATACGCTAGAGTAGGTTTTGACAAATTCTATCAAGAAATTCTTAGATCTTGGTGTTGCAATTTCTCTGTCCCTGAGTATAGATTGACAGAGCAACTAGCAAACAGTTCTGGAAGATAAGAATCAATATCCTAAGATCCTAAAATGCGTATCTTCTAAATACGCTATATCCATAATGCATAAAGAATGAGAAGGAGCTTCTTAGTAACCGTTACGTATAAGAGAAAATGCAGCGGAAACGACATTTTAGAAAACCATGAATGACTCATTTATTCCGTCGAACTTATTTTATTATTGGCTGTCATGATCGTTCGTTATAAGTGGGAGTATAAGCAACCATTTTTATTGGATAAATTGACCGGAAATCGCTATATTTAGACAACCTTTGCATTCACATACGATTATCTGGCATGCTCTTTCCTGGTAGAGTAACGGCTATTTATTCAATGGTTCGCACAATCGACGGTCCCAAACGTCAAATAACTGTATTACCAAACTACTTTGAATTTGTTTGAATTTTATACAATAAAAGTAATTGGTAATGCTGTAATTTGACGTTTGGGACCGTCGATTGTGCGAACCTTGTGGAATAAAATTAAACTTCATGACAACTGACACGCTCCATTTGATGCTACAATAGTGCTTTTTACCAAGGAGCAAATTTTCCTAAATATTGGCTTCCTATTTGGTGGTGAAAGTCGCTACAGAAATATTGTAGAACATCCAAAAAGTTACACAAAAGGGTTGACAGGTTGCTAAAAGAAGCAGTAAAAGTTCAAAAATAGGAACTTCTATAGCCAATAAATCGTTAATCAATTCCCTGTAACATTTGAATGCAACAGAAGAACAAATTATAAAACTAAATTAAATTTTTTAATTAAACTGTATTCAATCTTTGGTTCATCCGAATGCAAAATTTAAAATTAAAGAGAAAAAACTTTTACGAGCTTTTATAATCAAGATGTAACTGGCAAACGTAGATTACTGTTGTACTTAAAAAACAATTTTGAGCAAGTAAGAGAAGTACAAATAATTCAAAAGTCTTTGTGTTTATTGTTGAAAACTTTTCCGAGCTTTGTATAAGTGTAAAATGTCTTATTTATTTCTTTGAGGGATGCTTGGCGAAACTTTAAAACTTTAAGCATCTTTATGATATTATAATAGTTATTGTTACGTAAAACGTATAAAAGTGAATCAATTAGAAAGCTTTAAAACACAAAAGTTGTTTGGTAAATAGGTATACATTTTTCAAATTCGCTCATTACTCATTAAGAGCTTAAAACTTTCATTCAAGTCGCACTTTACACAAAAATATGTTGGGGAGAATAAGAAGAGAGGTTTAGAAAATTTTTAGGCGTTTCAAAGATATATTTAGAGCTCACGGATGCAACTCCAAAAAGCTTCTTTGTTTTATATTCTACATTTTTACAAGTGTTTTTTATATCTTACTCGACCCCAATTCCGATTTTATTTTACTGTTTATTGCTTTAAATTAGATATTTTATTCACTTTATTATATGTGTATGTAAACTTTTTATGAGGTATACAAAAAATATAATTTATTTACACGAGATTACATACAAATTTTTTTATAAAAACGTGCTCATTTTTCAACGAGCTTTTATGTAAATTTCCTACAAGAACAACTTTTGTTGCATTTAACAAAAATGAGTGTTGTGGGTTGAACTGTTCGTCGAGAGATCCTAATTAAAATTAGTGATAACCTTCTTAACAAAAAGATACCGATTTTACCAAGGCTGGATTATCCATGAAGCGCGCTTCAGGGACCGGTGTTGTAGAGAGCCCGGAAAAAAAAAGTAGTAAAGGAAATTTAACTCTCTACAATTTCTTTTCTTAAAACAACGGATGTTGGTTAAAAACAACATCCTCTCTTTTTTTAAATTACACCAAGTTCAATTGAATTTTTCTCACTAATTAGGCTCGTATTTTTTATATACAAATACTTTAGTGCCTTCTTTGAACTTTGCCCTATCAGGAATTGTAAATATTAGTGATATCAACCAGATATTCAAGTCGCTAAATCTCGCGAGAGGAATGTCTAATTATCAACTTCCCCGCCCATTTGTTAAATACCGCCCTCTTAAGACTTTTATTGTAAAACGAAGGGCTTTACAACGATTTTTGTGGGCAGATATCTCAGAAACTATAAGGAATAAAAAAAAATGAATCAGCAGTCTTGTAGCAAATTTAACAAACTTTCATTTTGCTAATAATATTTTTTTCTCTAGGATACACCGTTTTTGAGATATAAGCGAAAATCACAAAAACGGGACCTTTATATCTCCTCTCTTTCTTAGGCCCAGTATTATTAAAGCCTAGTTAACCGAAGGTTGACTCAACCGTAGGTTGAAATTATAAATAAATTTCAATTTCACTATTATGTCCAATTACGTCAAACTATGATTACAATTTACCTCTTATATGTGCACTATAATCTCTTCGTTGACTAGAATATAAATATACATGCAGTATAAAGAGGTCCGAAAATAATTAGCGTCTCAGGCGCCAACGTTCTTTGATCCGACCCTGGATCTTACCATAACAGATATTTCTCAAAATTTTTGAGCTATGCTTGAAATAGCATTACCTTTTATGTCCTTTTGTGTTGAAAAGGAAACTTACCTATCAATTGAACATCTGAACTTGCTATGTACCTAAGTCATTCCAAATTACAGTACGTAACTTGTAATTAGGGCAAATAGAGCTCTACTGCTAAATAGTTAGGTATGTCCTTTAGACATAGGGGAGAGTGGGGTATAATGATCCCTTCAGGTAAAACGATCCCCCCAATTGTTAAGAAAACCAAAGGTGTCATCTAGGTTGCCGTGGCAGAATGTCATAGTTCAAGTTGTTTACACTTACGTGCAAGTTCATGTAGTAAGTTCTTCGACTTTCGTATTACGGTTATTTTCATTTGTTTGTTTTTTCACTCATTGATATAAGGTAACAGCATTTTAAATTCTGTATTAAACCTACGTGTTGTTATTTATTGAATCGGATGTATGTTCAACGTGTTATGGTATATTTGGACTTTAGAAACCTTAGATAATTACACGCGTATTTCCTCACTGAAAATTTGTAGGTTAGATTAGATCCACTAAGCGCATTTGGGGCTAAACGATTCCCTGTTGGAAGTCTATAATAATCCCAGGATCATTTTACCCTACTCCTAAGGAATTGTTTCACATTTTTTAAATGTGTAAAAACATAACTTTACTAATAAGCTTTACCTAAAATGTTATGCTTATAATTATGAAACTCAATCACAAATAGGTAGGTACGAGGGGTCAACCACTGTTCTGAATTTGTACACTGACTGCAGTTGACTGCCCATGACTGCATATGCTATGGCTGCCATTGACTGCAGATGACTACCATTGACAGCTCAATTTTTGTACAGTGACTGCAGAGAGTGGATAACCCCTCGGGTAGGTAGATACTCTTATTCAGTGTGGGATCATTTTACCCTCACCTTTGGGGTAAAATGATCCTTTTGTTGGGTGGGCGTTATGCCCAATTCTACAAAAGCTCTTTAATCATTTAACCCAGGCGACCTTGCCAAAAGTTTAAGTAAACTATACTCTTTCTTTTATAAAAAGAACCGCTGTTTTAACACTTACTTTAGTTCCTCTATGAGACATTCTTTCTTAGAAGGATCATTATACCCCACTCTCCCCTACCTTCACATATGTCCTTTAGAATCAAAATATGTACCGTTTTTTTACTTAGCATTTTTATGTTTTAAATTTCTGATGTTCACTTTGTTAAATTAATATTATGCGTAGGTACTAATCCTTGATACCTACACAATTTTTAAATAAAAATTTTAATTCTGTATATTTATCATGTTGAGTGTAGTGCTTTTGCGGTTTTATTTTTATTAGAACGTATGTATCATGTAATTCCAACACATATAATATATTGTTAATAACTAACCTGTACATATTAGAGAAAATAAAAAAGTATGCTTTAGTTAGACCAATTTTAAAACTTTTGTCTGAAAATGTTTTTCTCTTTTAGGTAATTCTGATGGTAATTCGTAATTACAATTTTCGTTTTGGTTGAATAAACTAATTTAGTATGAACTTCTATTAAAACTTTAAAACTTGGTACATCTAATTTAAATTTCATTTTTTACGATTCAAACTAAATTAAGTAGTTTAAATTTCAAATTTGGCGCTGCGATTGGTAACAAAACCTCCTGTAGTTCCTGAAAGCACCAAACTGGCGGTACAGTCGGCGCATTTCTTGTATTTTCTAAATTAAATTGTTCGATAACTATTATTTAATATTTTTATGTGTAACCGACTGTAAAAGCACTTGTAAATTTATCTAAATGCTATTTTAAGTTTTAAATGCAAAATATAATTTTTAATAGCTTTAGAAAGCCTTAAGAATTTTTAATTAAAGCGCGCCGGATAAGGCTAATGTTACAAAAAATTTATTTAAGGCCGCGCTGACAAAGCGGCAAAAGTTGGAGTTAAAATAACGTTAAAAATAAGCCTTTAGTTTTTCTTGCGGAATTTAAAAACTAAACGTTATATGAACTTAATTTTTTTGAAATTTTAATAAGGAAAGATCAATGAAGGAGATGAACAATTTTCATTGCTTTATATTATGAGTAAATAGGTTAAATTAATTTTTTAAAACAAGAAACTTTCAAATTTTGAAGCAACCATGATGAAATTCCGTTATTTCCTGGTGGAGATCCTTATAAGAACAATACCTAATTTTTAAGTGATTCTATCGCTAATTAAACGAAACAAGGAAGAAAATACTGAATCAAAATATGTCCTTAGCGGTCTTTTCAACCAAATCTTTCGACAATAGTTCAGGCATTGCCTTTTAGATGGCCCAAGCAAAATTTTAAAGTTCCAGGTATAAATTTTTAACTTTACTATTCTTTTGTAACAATATACTCATTACAGCATCGAAAACAGTCCAAAACGATGTTGTAATGTTCTACTTTTATAAGTACTGTTTCTTGTTTTTTTTTAGTTTGAGATTGGTTGACATTGGTAATTAAAATAATTCTTTTGACAGTATGTTGGCACCATCTATATTTTTTTTTCTTCAACTTAAAGTGGTAAAAATACACGCTATGGCAAAAATGTCTCCCCTCCACTTTAGCAGCGCGCCCTTAAACTAGAATTTTTAATTTTTGGTGATAGAAATGTGACTTAAACTTAAATTATTTAAAATAATAGTGATATTTATTGTTTTTTACTTTTTAAAGTCATCCTTGTGGTGAGTTTTTTTAAACTTTTGTAATCACATTTAACTAATTTTTAATTCATTTGTTGGGATTAATTGCAAAAACCAGTAAAAACTAAAATTGCTATTTGTAAATTCATCACAAAGTTCTTATTTTAATAAAATTCGTCAAAGCTGTTCATGTAAAATAATTCAAATTGGGCGCCCGTCAGAAAACGAGCGCTCGGATAGGTTAAAACCTTCTGTAGTTTCTCAAATTCTCAAACCACCAAGTGGCGCTGATGCGAACGTTTTGCGTGTTGTAAAATTCAAAATTGATCAATTTTTAAGGGTTTATTTGACTATCTTTATATCACAACCTGCGGGGTATCAGTGTTTCTGAGGTAAAGAATGTAACAAAAGTAGGCGGGCGAAAATCCGACAAGTACGATATCAAAGCGCACGTACGATTAGCAAATTAACAGTTGTATGACAGAGACAAAAATATTCGAATACAATGTTCAGAAATGTATCATTTGTAAATATAATTTATTTTCTTTTGAAAAGTCTGATTGGTGCGGCGAGTGTGTTTGTTATCGGAGAAAGCATAACAAAGTAACAGACACTTGTCAATCAAGTCCACGTGGATTACAACCCCAGTTAAATTAAAAAACATTTTTCTACTCCCATATGTGAAACTAAGCATTTCGTCATCACTTACTCGTTACGAAAATAGCATTTTCGTCTCTAGTGAGAAAAAGTGTTATTACAAGCAGATGTTATTTACAACATGAGGTGAAACCAGTTTTTTTGTGGTCGGTTCACATTTTAGTAAAAAGAATTATTTTTTTAAAATGTACTAATTATCGTCGTAGAAAAAATAGCATTTACGACTCGAGATGAAATCCGTTTTTTTCGTTCGAAAGATTAATTCACTCGCCCCTACGGGGCTTGTGAATTAAATTCTATCTCACGAAAAAAACGTATGTTTCATCTCATGTTGTAAAAAATACTATTTTCTTGCAAAACTCGCTTTATCATTTATGTAAATAACATTAAACTAAAATCCAAGAGATGTAGCTATACCAGAAACTTTTTCCTGCCCGTCAAATCTTATAACTTTGTATTTTTTTTTATTAATTAAAATTTAATTTAATATATTAGAAAGCTAATTGTACGAGCTTTCAAAATATTTAAAAATATACAGGGTGTTCCTAAAATATCTTAATATACAGTCGAATCCCTATTTAGTGATGTTAAAGATCCTCCGAAAAAACATCACTATATAGAAATCGTTCAAAATTTTGGTAGCCATTTTAAATAATAGTTTCGTAACCTAAAAATATGGATTAAAATGAAAAAATAATGATAACACATAATGTGTGCTTTAAAAAATCGTTTTATTAAGAAACATGTAGGTATAAATAATATCAATTACATACAAACCGAAGTTTACGAGACTATTTTTTTTTTATTTTTAAGTTTTTATTTCAATATTCCATCATTAGGTAAAATTTCTTAATCCTCTTATCTTACAAAAAACTTACCTGTAGTAAAAGACTACCAAACCCTTTTTGACGTGCTTGGTTTAAATTAAAATTTTTTATTTTTTATTTTACAAAATTTTTAGGTCACATTTTTAGAAAAACATCACTTCAATTTTAACATCATAATTTAGAGGCATATTTTTACATAAAATTTAGCTTGAAGATCAAGATCCTCCCACTAAAATCACTAAATGGAACAAATTAGGTAAAATGTTGTCATTAGAAAAAGCCAAAATGTATTGAACTCTCTATAAGAAGCAAAAGATCGAGTTGCCTTAATCATCTTATCTTACAAATTTACCTGTAGTGGAATACCAAACCCTTTTTGGGAGAAACCCAACTTGAACGTGATTGATTTTAAAAAGAATTCTTTTTAAAATATCAATATTTTTAGGTAAAACTTTGTTAGATAAAGATCATTAAATAGAGATTTAAAATCATAATTTTAGGGCTATTTTTACATGCAATTTAGCTTGAAGATGAAAATCATCGAAAAAACATCACCAAATAGAAAATCACTAAATAGGGGTTCTACTGTATTTGTAATTTCCGGTTTAACCGGAAGCTTTTTATTAAACGAAAATAGTGTCAAATAAGAGATATTTATGGAATTGACATATATTCATTTTTTCGAAGTTTTCAGTTTTATTACAAAATAAATTAGAGATTTTTGAAGTTTTGACATTAAAAAAAACTTCGAATCCGGTCTTCGCTTACATCTCGAAAACGATGGTTTCTAGGAAAAAATTACATTGAGCAAAATGAAAGCTTATCAAATTTCCTACAAGATTATTATCTGTTTATTTTTTCTCAATTCCTTATAGTATTCAAGATATCCGCCCGGCAAAAATTTTAAAATTGCTATAACTCCGTAGGTACTAGTTAAAGATAAAATAGTAAAGAAAATATAATGCTCTACAACTTTTTTATTCAAGACTTTTACACTCTTTTACTGCTAAACGAAAAGCTGAGGTGCTAGAGCCAAAATTTACGAAAAACGTGAAGAAAATTTGTTTTTATATACATTAACGATTTTTGCAGGTGGATATCTCGAAAATTATAAAGATTAGAGAAAAAATAAATAGAAACAATCTTGTAGAAAATTTGATAAGCTTTAATTTTACTACAAAATATTTTTCCATAGGATCCGCCATTTTCGATATATAAGCAAAACCCCAAATACACAACACAACGTGCAGTGGTTTACTATTTTGCTGTTTATTTAATAATTCTTGAAGTTACGCAAAAAAAATTTATATAATTGTAATCACAAAGACTCAAAGATTGGCGCAAAACCGGAATTTGAATTTTTTAAATAAATAATTAGAAACTAGAACGCTTGGAAATGCGCTAAAAATTTACTACTAACGTTATTATGTAAGCCTAAAAACACGATTTAACAATAATAATGCGTTTTGAGGCCCTCGCAAAAATTTGAAAAAATCATTTTGCAGGTCAGAAAAAAATTTCAACTGTAATAACCTTAGGGCATTGATAATAACCGAAATAATTTTGTCATATCTTGAAAGTACATTTTTAAAAACACCCCGACGCGAACCGGAGGGGTGTTTTTCCAAAAAAATGTACTTGAAAGATAGACAAAATTATGAGGATTCATCAATGCCCGAGGGATATTCAACGAGATAATTTTTTTTAAATTTAAATTTAACGTCAAAAGTGACAATTCGTTAAATTTTATATGATATCGCGTCGGCAGAGCAATTGAAAATTACCCTAGGGTGATTGTCAGTTAAAGTTTTATGTGATTGGGTAAAAATGAACATGTGACTGAAAATTTTATTTTCATATTCGGATTTTATTCCGCAAGATCTTTCAAAATACTCAATATTTTTCTACAAATAAGGTGTCAAATGAAAGAGAAAGAATAGACTTAGAAAATGGGCATTTTGAAATTTAAAATTTTTTGTGTTACGTGCTGATTTTATTACTGTAATTATGAATTTTTTTCTATTTTCCAAGTCTCGTTTCGAAGCATAATGCCCCAAAAATTGAAATTTCGAGATGCCCATTTTCTAAGTTGAACCTTTACCTTTAACATATTTTTTGAATTTTTCCAATAGAGTCCCTAATTTAAAAGATCTTGCGGAATAAAAATGTGTCTAAACCCCATTTATTTCTAATTTTAAAGTCGAATAGGATTTCAAATGTTCAATTGTGACTCGCAAATATAAGCATAAAATAGTAAGCTTTGGACAAAGGTGCCGCCCGATCATAAGAAAATATATTAAAGATAACATTTAAAATACTTTAATTTTTAAATTCCTTATAGCGCCAACCCCTTACTCTTTTTTATCAGAAGGAGGAGTTTTGAAGTAATGCATCAGTCGGCCGTTAGAGTGTAGCACTTGACTACACAAAACTTTAAAAATATTTACTAATTTGGACGCATCTTATTATGCTATTTGCTAATGAATTAATAATCCTAAGACATTTTTAATGACATACTTTTACAGGAAAACAATTGTAGAATAGCGCTAAAGAAAAAAATTTTCAAATATATTCACTTGTGACTTAGATATATAAGCATCAAGTAAGTAGTTTTTAGCGTATTTCTCGGTGTTGTAGTTGCTAATTATTAATAAAAAAAATTTAAAATGGCGATTTAGCGCTCATCTTTGAACCTTTGTCATTACAAATATATAAAATTTTTTAGCGTAACTTCAAGAATTACTAAATAAACAGGAAAATAGAAAACCACTGTGCGTTGTGTTCATCACTTGCTTAAATAGACCCTTAAGATTTTTCGCAATATTGTCACGTTTGGTTTTGTGACTTTGTACCGAGGGGGTTTGGATCATTCAAAGTTCACCGTAATTTATAATAATAAAGTTTATTAACAACTAATACTTAAAACTAAAAAACATAATTGCATATCAACTACTCTCCTCTAAGGTTACTTAACTACTATCTCCTTTCAACTCTTATCCACGACTAACTCATTATAGTTGACTTGAGTTCAACTTCCCTTATATGCTGACTTGCATTCTGATAACAATGTAAGTTATTTCTTGTTTGTTTAATTTAACTTTTATAAATTCATTTTAATTCAATTTAATATTTTCTAATTTATTTCCATTCGTGGCAATATTAAACTGTGCAAATGCGTAATAATTTTATCTTAATATTATTTTGAACGTTTTAAATACAAAGAATTGCTTTAATACGCTTTAAAAATTGTTAATTATTAAAGTTATCGATATCGTATTAGGTTAGTGCCGTGGTTATTAAAAACTAAAGTTTTGGTGGTAAAAAAATGTGCGTAAAACTAATTCATTTTTGTGTTTTACTAATAGTGACAATTTTTATTTACTTCTTGAAGTCATACATGTGGTGAGTTTGATTTCTTATTCTGTAATTAGCCGACTTTGATATGCGTTTTTTTAATAACATAATGGTATTTTTAACATAATGATGGACAAAAACACTACAAATAATTTATTCTTATTGCTCTTCTTATAAATTCATCACAAAGTTCCTATTTAAATAAAATCCAACAAAATTAGCAACAAAATAATTCGAATTTGGCGCGCAATCGTCTACGGCATTCATCCGTAGTTCCTAAAGTCACCAAGTGGCGCTGGTACGAATGTTTTCGTGTTGCGACTTGCAAAATCAAAAATTGTTAGATTTTTAATCTCTTATCATCTTTTTAATCGTAATAGATCGTGGCAACGCGTGTATATTAATTTATCTTAATATTATTTTCAATGGTTTTAATGAGACTAATTACTTTGATACGATTTAAAAAAACTTAAAAATTACATGAGCGTACGTGAGTGCCGGTTTTGTAAAAAATTATTTAAACTAAAGTTTACAGTATTGCCAAAGTGTTTAAAACTAATTAACGATTGTATTTAACTAGTGGTGACAATTGCTATTTACTTTCTGAAGCCATCCATGTGGTGAGTTTGTTTTTCGATATCTGCAACTTTTCTAACGGAAGCAGTCGAAGTGTGTGGTTGCAAGTTGCAAAAGAGCTAGTGACTTAGCACTTGATTAAATTTGTACTTTATTGTCACGTTTTCGTTTACTGTAGTAGCGTAATACAACTATGTGTGTTTAGAACACATTTTTAATTACGTTTATAAACAATTTGATTACATCCAAAAATTTTAAAAGTTATCGTTTACTCATTTACAACGTAAAGCATAAAAACATGGAACATTGCTATAATTCTTTCTATTTTTATCCACTAATACGCAGGGATTGATGTAAGCTTGACTCTTTCAAAGAAAATTAAAATGTGCAACTTTTATAATCATCAGTTCAATGTACCTGCAAATCTCTATGATCTATCGTAGATTGTTATTTGTTCTTTTTATGATCATCGGTGCTTATTAAAAGTTTGTTAGTATTCCACATAAAACTATTAGCTGACTATTTTATGTATAACAGATATGTTTGATGAGTTTTTAATACTTTTCGATTGAAAATTGTTAAAACTTGTTTCGACTCATAAATTGCAACTGTTGCTATTTCTCTCTTGAATGGTAAGTAGCATTTTATGACCATCAAACTGCATTAGAAGAACCGAAACATTTTAAAGGACTTTACGATTAAAAAGAAGCTGAAGCTGTATCTCTTATCAATAGATTTCGAAATCCCAATAAAGAGCAGACACACTGTATAAAACGTTCATTACTGTTCGATTAACAATAAAATTTTTACTCGTTTTTTACACAAGTTGAAACAATAATTCAAATTTCCTTGTTCTTTTTTGTTGTCATCGTTAAAATCAAAATGATGAGTTTTCAGCAAGTAATTAAGTTACAATGTAGCCAAAGAGTCTGAAAATCTAAAATCACTTTTACATTAAGTACTTACTACAATTGAAGAGTGAGTATTGAAGGTGCATTCTATGTTAACCTAAAGCATTAATTTGTCAAGAAGACAATATATTCTTGAATTCTTAAATTTTAAATCGTTCCAACTTGTCATCGATGTGTTTTTCGTCAATTTTTTTTCAATTTGGTTTCTACAAAATTGGTGTTTAACAACAAATGTAATTATAGATTTTCTTACGAGTATTTGTTGGAGTATTGTTTTCGAATAACTTATTCGCTTTGTTGTTTGTTACACTATCAGCTCTTGGCTCTTGCATAAGCAAACAGTGGGTACTTTACTTGTAAAGGTTTAAACAACGTTTCAAGTTATTCAAGGTCTCCAAAATATTAATGCTTTATAATTTTCGGAATAGATGGGGTTAGTTTATTGAAATGTAAATTAATTAAATCCGTGAATAATTACACAACAAATAAACTATTAATCCTCTGGGGGTATTAGTACAACATAATTTTTTTTGACAAATTAATAATTTTGATTTAATTAAATGTTTACCTAATAAGATAAATTGCTAAATAGGGGGGTATTAAGGATTAAATACAGGGTGGCCAGTGTCCACAGTCATTCTTAACGATAGAGATTTGGTTGAATGGGATGAAGTGCTCTGTGGATAATGTTTTACTAAACAGTCTAACAGGGTCGTAGCCAGACTGTGTTATCAGGACAGGCTCAAAAAATTGCAAGGTAAGATCAAGGTTTTCTCTCTTCTGGGTTTGTATGACCACTGTAATCTCTTCTGAGGATGGATATTTTTTTTACCAAAGTTTGCAGTAATTTGACCGAATTTGACTTTCTCTAAATCATAATTTTCTTCTTCGGCACCGATTAGGAAATTATTATTTTATTGTTATTGGGATTAGCAAGCTCTGGCTAGTACAGGCTCGAGCCTGCCCTGGAAACTCCTGGCTACGACCCTGCAGTCTAACTAGATTTTGATTATTTAATGTAAAGTTTACTTTACAAGGCAATCTTTAGTTTGCACATTCTTAATAGTAGGTACTTTTTTAAATGGCATCTAGTGATGTAAGCAAGAATGATCATTTTTTTCATATTTTCTAACGCGACTGTTAAGCCTGAGTTACATTATACTTTTTTCAACTAGAAACTTTGACAAGTTTCATACTAGACTGACTTGGTAATCTAAATCAGAAATTTTACAACCAAGTTTCATACTAGAAACGGCTAGAAATTAGTTTGCAAAACTAGATCCGGACCTATTTTTCAATACAAGTTTGAAACTTGAAAACTTGTAAAATCTAGTATGAAACTTGTCAAAGTTTCTAGTTGAAAAAAGTGTAATGTAACTCAGGCTTTAGTTGGTCATGACTACCAGGACTGGCTCTAAAAAATTAGGCGCCCTAAATAAGCTGAAGTTGATTTTGCGGCCCTGAATTATCTAGGGCCGGACGGAGGTTTTGCGGAGCATCTGGAAAAAGTTAATAGCTGATTTTTCCTCAAGAAAAAGTTTTTCGTATAATTTTCCTTCTTCTTCATACATAATAGGCCTAGAGCCAGTAATTTCCTGGTACTACGCGACAGCATGTTGGGACGGCACCGACACGGAGTCAGTGCGGTTCTCTGGCATAAAGCAAATAAAACTGCACTGGTGAATGGCGAAAGTGGCTCTAGGCGAATTTTGATAAAAATTCAATATGTTGTAGTTTTTGGCTTGTATTGTATTGTACTCAGGGGTCAATTGGGTTCTAAGCCTTACAGAACTGCGACCAGTGGTGATCTTTTGTTCATAACCCTACTCGTAGTTATGTTCTCCTCAGGAATTCAACTTGCCAGCGAAGTATAGAATGTTCCTGAGAAGTATGCTTTTCACTTCTTCAGGGGTCAGTTGAGCCCGCCCTAAGTGTTTCAGTCTAAGTCGAGCCAATGCATCGCAATTACAGAGAATGTGTTCGGCGGATTCGATTTCCGATTCACAGAGTCTGCATAATACATATTATGTCACTATCCTCCAGTCTCAGTTTCTTGAAGTGTTACCTCACTGGGAAGTGTCCAGTAAACATCAAACCGGTGATCAGTCTGATTTCGTTATTAGATAATAGAAGAAGCTTTTTAGCATTCGTAGTTGAGTACTCGATGAATTTCTTCGACTGTCTTTGTCCTGGTGCGTTGTTCCAGTGAGAATTTTTGTTCCCAGTGTCCCATGTTTGGATCGTCGCCCACAGAGTTCGGGTAAGCCCGAGGTAAGCCTGTTCTAGCTAACTCATCAGCTATTACGTTTCCTTCAATTCCCTCGTGGCCCGGTACCCAATGAAGGCAACTTTGTTGTCTCTTGCCAGAGTTTGCCTGCATTCCCAAGTGGATAAAGACTCAAAGCTCAAAGCTCTTGGCTTTGAGTGCCTTTATCGCAGCTTGGCTGTCAGACATTGTGTAGATTTTTTTGGCCTTTATATTCCTTCGTAGGCATTCTCGGGCACATAGATCTATTGCAAGAGTTTCAGCTTGCATAATTGTGGGGTGGGTTTCTAAGGCTATTGATGCCCTATATTTTAGTCCATATATGTTTATACCCGTCCCTTTTGTTCAGTTTTAGATCTGTCCGAGATCTGTCTGAATACCAGATGGAAGAGTTTGGTCCCAGTTGCATTGATTGACTTCTAACCGTGTTGCGGTCATGAATGACCACTTCTAGTTTTTGGTCTAAAGTCTTCATGGCCACAAAGTCCAAAAGTTAATATTTTTCTTGTTACAGGGGTTTAAGCTGCCGCGTTTAACGTTTTACCATTTTACCCAACTGTGATTTTTCGAATTTAGTACGATTTCATCAATAAACGTAGGTACCTCATAATGAACCAGAAATGATTTTTTCATCTTTTGATAATTAATCATATCAAAATTATATTAGTTTGTTTTATTAGGAGTAAAAGTGTCACTTTTTTTTAGGCAAGTCAGTAGGGCTTGTCAGACAAAAGAAGTTGAGTGACAACTTCTGACGAGCCAAAAAACGTACTTTTACTCCGAATGAAACGTTTAATTTTTTCTTCAAACGTAAAACTTAACAAAAATCGAAAATAAAAATTTTTGAACAAGCATCTCTTGTAAATTATTTGTAGTTCAATTGTCAAATATTTATTAAAATTAACTTGAAATTGTAGAAAGATGCTAATTATTAAGCGCAACGAATAAATTATAACAGACAATTTATAGAAACATTACCTTTTTATATTAAAAATGCTTAGAAGTATCATTTTACGTTACAATTTGTTGTAAGTATTTAAGGTTAGGATTTACTTTTACGTCCTAGGAGGTATAGTCCCGCCAGGATTAAGTCAATTATGACGCATCGCAGTATGTAATAAGAAATGTCGGTATAAAATATTTTTTCTTTGTCTAATATTGTAATAAAAAAAGACGTATATAAAAACATACGTCTGCTGCATAAACTATATGGTAGATAAAAACGTATGTCGAGCATTTTAGACTTTTATTAGATGTCAGTTGGATATTTTGAGGTTATGTTATGTCAGTTAAATTTAAATCAGTTTTTTTAATAAAAATTAGTTTTTTCTTTATCACAAAATTTTTAACGTAATGAATTGGTACGATATAGTACATGGAAAGTTTCTTTGAATGAAATGGACAGCCACACAATAAATTATTGACGATGGTTTTCTTCAAAATTATCTAGCTTTCTCTCAGAAGTAAAATTTTCGGTTGCACTTTTTGCTATTTTATACAAAAATTTCGTGTAATAAAAATATTGATTTAAATTAATCAATGCGCTTCTGAGAAGATCTTTGGATTCCTCTGCACTTAACACAATTTAACGAATCAAGGGGTTGATTACTGGGCTGTAAAATGTTATAATAAACTCATGAAGTTGTGTATGTGAGCATCGACTGAGTAATTATTTTTTCTAAAATTGTTGAATTTGTTGATTTGCTAATCGTGTGATGTTTTTATCGTCGGTTTTAACAGTGACAAGATGTGGGTTTCTTGGGTTCCAAAACCCAGTGCCTCTGCTTCTCACTTTTTTGCCGCCCTTGAGTAAGTCTATAGGCAAAATAGCATTTATACTAGATCATTGATCATCGAGCGACCCTACGTCCTAAAACGCAGGTTTACATTCCACCGTGTGCGTCAAAATCAGACATTTTCAAAAAATCTTGACTATTAAACTTTTTGTCAATAGATAAATCGATCGGAAATCTGTTATTACACTTTGATTGCTTCTCATTCTTCGTTTAAAGCGTTTCCAGGAATGTATTCCATAATTTAGGACGGAGAGAAAAACTTAAAATAAAGTAAACTGGATGTACAATTTTATTTAATTTAAAATTCCCGCTTAAAATGTACATCGCAACATACTGTGTCGCCACCACGGACAAACAATGAATTAATTTAATTAATTTTGACGTTTCTGAAATTGTGTATTAAGAGCGGACATACGTTTACAACAGATTGATGCTTACACTTTAGAGCGATGAGTCATAATTGACTTAAACGCGCCGTTACTATAAAAGTAAAACCTTAGTAGAACCTTACTTGTTCTGTAACAAAATGGCAACTTTTTTTGACGTTTGAAGAAAAAATATTTTTTTGCAATATACACTGTATACTATACAGATACAGCATTCGGTTTGGTTCCTTACGGATCAGAGCGACCAGATGCAGATTTCTGTCAGATTTGAGTAGAGCGTTCAGAGCTAAGTTTATTAACCGATTTTCTGCCCTTTTCTTACCTCTCTCAATTTCTTTAAGGTTTTATGTTTCTCTGGTTTATTAAATTTCAATGACGAAACCAAACTGTTCTTATAGCAATTTTCAAAAATTAACAGAAAATACTAATTAATAATTATATAAAGTTGTAATAAAAATATGCAATTTATGACTTGTGACAATGGGATTTAAAGGTTCACGAAAGCGTGGATCACGTTGTAGCATACGTGTCCATGTCAACCCGTATTTAACAAGCTTAAAGCCCGTTTATCAATCTACAAAAGTAAATCCAAACATCAAAAGCCGTCAACACCTAACTTCTCTTCTGTATACACTCGACTTATAAATAGATATTCGTTTGGTAATGCGAAATTATTATTGTATAAAGTAAGTAATCTCGCTAAAAAGAAGTCATCAAAACAAAATAATTACAAGTGAAATAGCAGTAAAATTGAGCTTTTGTTACATAACAAGAGTTTTCTTGACGCTTTTGTAACCTAAACCAAGCACGACCGCCTGTCACCAACAGCTGACCGTTTAACTCGTTTCTTTCAAGTAAACGTGATAGGAAAGTCTGAGCTTAACGCGAAAAATGATACCCACTTTTTATTCTCGGTTGCTAGTGTGATGTATAATTTTTTTTCTTATTTTTTTTGACACTCAATTCTTACGTCAGACAAAATTGTTCTCAAACTTTGAATTACATTTTAAAATATTTTGTCGCTTTCCTTTTGAGATTTCTTTTTCTTATTTAAAAATTTATAACTTAATTTTTGTTTCGTAAATATAATGTCTTAAAACAGTCAAAAGTTTTACCTTTTTAATTAGTCGGTAAAGTTAGTTTGTTAATTTGTGTCAGCGTTGTCAACATTTCTATTGTTGATTTTCCCAGCGACGCTTTGGAGAAAATCCATGAAGTTTCACTTAATTTTTGTGTATAAATTAAACTTTTTTTCCTCATTTTCTTGATTAAATTTAAGTAAACTAATTAGTATGTTAACTATGGATTTTAGGCAAACACTAAAAAACGTCTTTTATAGAGGTTACATTCATCAGAGGACTTTCGTGTGTTACACCATCAGTTAACGTATTATCCATATCCATGCCCTGTCAATTTAGATGTAGTCACTTTATAAATGTTCTCCAGTGCTCTAGATACAACATATCAATAAAATACGTCTGGTACATGAAACCAAAAAAGGACAGTTTTTTGACTTTCGGAACTAACTCGAGCGTTACAAAACAAAATTATTTTGAGCACAAACTTCTTGACTCATCGATTAGGGCGTCGGGGTGAAATTTTTCTCCAAAGTACCAGGTAGACAATTTATAAAGCTTAACGTCTTCTATCGTTTAAATTTTATTTATATGGAAGCAAAGACTTAAGTGACGCGTATTTTCAAAATTACTATAAGCATAAATCTTAATATCTAGCAAAAAAATTTTATTTTTATGCGACATTTTGAACGTTTTACCAGTGCTTATATGTAGAAGTAATAAAAATATTATGCGACGCTGTTCCATTTCATCTGGACGTATAATAATTTAATAAACATTTATGCTTACATGAATATTGTATGGACCTTATGCAAATTGTTAATATAATAAACTTCATCAAGTATCTGTGCTTAATCTGATAAGCTTCCGTTTTATCAAATCATTACTAAAGGTTTTAGTACTGTAATAAATTTATTATACTCGCCATTTCATCTCATAATTAAACGCAAACCGTTGGCATCAATTCCGAGTGTAAATAATAAGAGCTATAGTTGTTTGGGGTTTCATTGACAAATACGTGAAATAAGCAGGAAAGTAATACGTGAATCAATATTTATACAAGTGTTATCTATCATCTGCATTCCCATAATCTCGTCATCCAAATTTGCTTTCTATTTTTAAACAAACGCTAAAAAAAATTAATTAAGAGTTTTATTTGAAAATTGCTTTTCGAATGCAATTTTGATTGATTAAAATAGGATAGGTTACGGTTGTTTGCTTACTGGAAATGCATGGGATTCGCAGTGTGTTTAAAATCAATCACGTAGATGTGTCACACACAGGGATATTCTATAGTAGGACACAATAGGATAAAGTGGTGTTCTCCATGAACATTATCTGCAGACATTTCTTCAAAGAGCTCTTTTCTATTTACTAAACTGTGTATCATTTGTAATGTACCGTATCGAAATTCTTTTAAGTGACCCTTCCATGTTTACAACAAAAGTGTTAAATTAAACATATTGGGTACTTTCTTTATAACAATATCAAAATGTTCAGTTCAAATCGAGTTCAAATAGATTTTTTTAATTTAAATAATTATAGAAGCATGGAGTAAAAACTGTTTTATGAGTCTGGTTGTTTTTGCCTACGTCTAAAGCAGGTATCTCACTATCAATATTTTCAATATTGATCTATTAAAATCTCTTAAAATAAAAAATCAATTTTTATAAAAATGTATCATGGTGTTACTCCACTCGCTACGCTCGTTTCGTAATCGTCTCCACTTACAAAATAAAACGCCTCTTTTAACACGTATATCATAAACTACTATTAAAAAAATATTTATGAAATTATTGATAGTCGTATACCGTCATAATGCCTGTTACCTTTTATTTGTTTGTTTTTCTATACAACTCATCATCACACATACCGAAAAAATGTATATTTTAGCCGCCAGAGGGCTTCAATTGAAAAGAATCAAGTTAGTGGTCGAGTGGTGGATTTTGCTATTTGAATCGATCATCGTGTAAAAGCTTTCGTGGTGTTTGTGTTAAAGCATACCTAAAATTCACAGGTATTCACAATCCTCTTTTCGAAATTCCGGACTGGGTTGCTTGCTCGCCTCGACCTTATAATTATCTCACTCACTCATTCCTGGACTTAACGTAAATAACTTAATAACTATAGTTAATTTGTATAGATTTGTAGTGTCCGTATAGGTCTCGTATATAGCGTTGTAAACCAGGTTTAAAGCCCTTATTGTTAAATTTGTAATTTATGCCATTGCCAACGTATTTATTTAACTGCAAATTATGAATTTGGCTTTTAAACCAACCATTGCGTTGTTTTTGACATTTGTTAACGTACAAATAAACTTTCCACTTTAGTAAACACTAAAATTAATCAATAAAGCTAATCAGAAGACTAGTGCAATAAATTAGCTATAATTAATAAAGTATTCAAATCAGTATAGAAAACGATAAATTATGAATTATGTAAATGCAATATAAAGACAAATATAAATAATTATAGGTAGTACTGCAAAATTAAATATGACCGAGGCGTACGTTTTTCTCAGCAACTCTAGAGCTCGAGTTTTAAGTTTAAAATAATGCTTAAAAGTTTTGTTTTAAATTTATTTGCAAATTCGTAAGCGAAATAATTCATATTTAAAATAGTGAAAATGCCACACACAAATTCAATTAGGATTTATAAGATTTTATTAAAAGTTGGTTCTATAACGAATTGATTTTATAAATCACATAGCGTCCCATTGTACGATTTTTGATATATCTCATTTATAGTTTTTTGTACCCTTAAGTTTCACCATACGTTAGCTGCATAAAAGTTGATAATTTATCAGGGACCCATTGTGAGTAATCTTAAGCTGGGCTAAGTAGTAAATCCACTTACATTCCTATTGTGTGTGATTCCACGATATTTATCAATACGCGTTTTAAATTATTGGTTCACGAATTGCTGCCATAATCTCATAATAGAATTCATTACTTTGATTTAAGACCAGAAATTATTATTTATGATTTCTCCAACTAATAATAACCGCGAGTAGTGCGGTTAAAGTAAAGAGCTTTCGCAAACTTAGCATAGCATTTAAATTGTGACAATAAAATAATTTTTAAGTAAATTACTCTTGTAAAGTACGTATCGTTAATTTAAAGTTATAAAAGAGTCATTTAATTTAAATAAAGCTTCTATTGTTCCGTTGTAATTCAAGGAATTTGAGAGTTAGTACACTTATAAATGCCATCAAAATGCTTTAGGATTATTCTAAAATTTTCTTCATTTTAATCATGAATATTCAAGTTTATATCCGTTTTCAAAAGGTCAAGTTGTTTGAATCCGTACAAGTTGGAAGCCCATATTGTTGTACACAACACGTACTATAAACTCCTTTTAATCCATATATGAAGGGTTATACCTGATATGCTGATATCAAGGATCTGTTGCGAAAGTTTTGTTTAATTAGAATTCCTTTATACTGTTTGGCATATATGATACTAGATAAGGTTTTGTAAATTAATTAATTTCTTATAATGGCAATTTTCGATCATTAAAAAAGTAGGGGAAATTCTTGCAAAAACGCGACTTTGAATACAGAAACTGCCCATTTATTGCGAATTTTCTCTTTTTTTTTAAATAATTTATATTTACGAAGAACTCATTTATATTAGTTTTTTTATTCATCCCTTAAATTGTCAAAAAACAAACTTTGTTACACGATTTTTCTTCTTCTGACATTTTTTTATTGTTAGTGGATCATTTTTTCAATTTCTTAGACAACAATTTGGGGTAAAAGCTCGTCTTTTATTTTTGTTTCTAATATGTTAAAAGTTTTTACTTTTTGCTGGCCAAAAATTAAAAGTTAAATTTATGAAACTATTTGTAGTTTTCTTTTTTTAGCTATAATCGAACAATTTTCTAATATTTTACCGAGCTTTTCACATATTTAATCTGAAGAAGGTTTTCACAACAAGCTACGATATTGAAAAGTTTTCAATATTTTTTATAACAAAATAAGAAGATGGTATATATGCAGGATTATGTTACCTATGTTACGTTATGTTAATATGTTACTTTGAGTAATTTTTTACGATGGAAAATAACGACTAAAACTAAGTTTTAAAAGTTTTAGAAAAGTAAGTTAAGGTCTCGCTACATAACACAAATGCGGCTATGCTATGCGCTATGCCATGCTATGCTAAACGCACATGCTAGCATAGAACTTGCCACATAACCTGAACAGTTGTGTAAATTAAGAAAAGTACAAGATAGGAAGTTGTCATTTGGTATCCGAATTTAGACAAGCCTACTGAGTAATTATTGCAAAAAAATGATAGGTTCGCCATAAGAAAATGAAAAATTGAAAGTCGCGACGCCTAGCGTCGATGTAATAAAAAGTCGAGATTGGTATCTTTAATTAATTAAAATTAATTAATTTAACCAATCTCGTAACTCTGTAACGATGCGTTTTTCTACACGTGTCAGAGTGTTACGAATTTTTAAGATTCTGCTTCTGATACGTGAAAAATTAACATCGTTTTCGTGAAAAATGACTCGTACATAATCCATCAGCAACCATCTGATTATCCGTTTTTGTACCATCTGCGATGCCATGGTATAAATTTTTATCCGGCGTTTACGCTCTAACGTACTCAAATGTGCTCGAGGTCGCCCGGTTCAATTTCAGTTCACCGGATAAATTAAAATTATTTATTTAATTTTAATTTATTTTGGCCCTTCAGGTATCCCAAATATATTTTTTCATCTTTTTAATTTTACTTTTCAACGTCCTTAATATTTTCAAGTCATTTTTCATAATTTTAAAATATTTTATTATTTTAAATGCTTTTTACAATTATTTGTAATTTGCGTGCCCTATCAAAAGTTATACCATTCGATGCCTCTTTTAAGCCAGCATCTATCACCACCTGCAGGCCGACAGACGAGAACTTTTAGTTGAAATGCGCACAAC
Source organism: Malthinus seriepunctatus (assembly GCA_963924605.1). Lineage (NCBI taxonomy): Eukaryota > Metazoa > Arthropoda > Insecta > Coleoptera > Cantharidae > Malthinus > Malthinus seriepunctatus. The sequence continues at coordinate 8,202,441 of OZ004600.1, forward strand.
GGGAAGAGAGACGACATTAGGAGTAATAGAGATGTGCATAGGTTCAAATGTAAAATTTACGTAGTTCTGATTTGCTGGTCTGTACGTAATCGCATAAAAAGCATTTATGTAGTAGCTGAGTGATAATCGTGAAGATAAGAGTACTAAGCGTACGGGGTAACATGTACGTTCCCGTACGTTCATGTAAATATTTTTATTTTTGTATAAGAAAGTGTTTGTTGTTGCTGAGTTATTACTCCGAACCCCTCTCATCTTCGACTCGAGTGATGCCGAGGATATAAAATAAGTACACGATCGTCAGATCGATCTTACAACTCTTACCGTTTCCGAGATCCCAATGTTGTTACAACTTCAAAAAATCACCCTGTATGTATTGTATGTATTGGGACTTCTAAGAGTCCCCCATGTAAAAGGATTTTTTATGCCGTTATGGTATTTAACAATTTTTGAATTTTTTAAAATGTCCTGATTATGACAAACATAAGTGTTAGTAATTGTTACCGATTGAGTGTATTTGCAAGAAACTTCACAGTGCCGTTGGTGGAACCCTCTATAAAATAACCCTCGGTTTCGGTAGTTATATACTGTATGGTCTTTGGTTGTTATAGACAACAAAAGGGCGTCTTTATTTTTTTAATCTCGTTAATAACTTGAAAAATTTTAAAATAAAATTTTCATATGTTCGTTTTTGCCATAAAATCGAAGAAAAAGAGTAGAAAATCCTTTAAATGTCTTTGTTTGTATGTTAATTAGCATCCAATTACGCAACTTTGTTCCAATTTAACCGACTTGGTATCAACTTCTTCTTAAAGTTTCAGAGATCCCTGTAGGGAGAAGAGAATTTGAATAACCCTGTATGTTTTAATAAAAATTTCGGTGGCTGATGTTAATTGCTCCTCAAGGCGTATTTTGGAATAATTGCTTTTCAGTTCTTCATATTATTAGTAAGTCCTTAAGAGAATTCAATTGGTTGCATTTAAAGTTTGTCCTACATTTTTAGTTTTTATTTTATATTAATCGAATTAAACGTTTTTTTCCAATCCCTAAAGATTTTGATAAGCCTGGAATTTGAAACACACGGCGGTAGGGTTTACGCGAAGTTTAAAGTAACTTTCATCTGACATCCAGACACATCAATTGACCCCATTTTTGAATTTTTTATTAGGAATTTTTACACATAAAGTTTTACATCCAACACTTTCAAATTTTAACGTTCCTAACTCTTTCGTTTTAATATTCATTTTTCCAAATAATAAAAAAAAAAATGCTTTGATATTTTTAACTTTGGTGCGGCGCTTTAAATTTTATTTTAAATTTTAAAATTATTGTGATAAGCGGTCGAGTTAAAATCGAACTGCTAATCAGTTGAGTTGTAAAATTGTACTCGAACCTTCAACATTACTGCGTGAAATCAAGCTACAAACATTTTTAAATTGTTACTTTTATTACTCGTTATTAATTAATCATTACTTTATAACCATTAATGTTAATTATAATTATTAATTACTTTAAACATTAACTTAAAACATAAAGTCAAAGTGCAGTGTAACGAGGAGACATCGGTGAGTGCCTTAGCTAATTTAGGACTTTCCGATTGAGTTGATTATTCTAAGACCAAAACAGTTAGAAAACAAAAGAATACTGAACATTTTTATAATCACTGAATAAAAATAAATAAACGTCAAAATTTTTTGACAAATGTCAAATTTTTTGACAACTGTAAAATTTTTTGACAACTGTCAGAAACGTCAGCTGCCAAATATTATTAGATATTTGATTGCGTAAAAACTCCTTTTAAAACAAAATAATGTTAAAAAATTTTATATCATTGAATAGAGAAAAAAATTCTCTATCGGATGATTTAAAAAAAATTATATAGTGCCATTTAAAAAAAACAAAATTTCCTTAATTGCACACCCCCTAGCGGACCGATTTTGAACAAACTCCTTTCTGCACTCCGTTGTTATCTGATAAAACCTTACGCCAAATTTCAAGTCAATTGGTTCGGTCGTTTCAGAGATTTCGTGGGGAACTACATCCACACACACACACATACACACACACAGACTTTTTTCTAAAAATGGTCTAGATCGTTTCGGGGTACCTCAAAACAGATATATCCGGTGTTATCTCAAAATATTTTTTTTACCCCATTACAATACTTTCCTTTAATACCTTAAGGTATCGGAAAGTAAAAATATATATTTAATTGCTCCACGTTTTGAGTCTCGCTCACTCAAAAAAACTGTCGGTCTGTCTCTGTATGTAATGCCTGCTAATCAAAATCCAAAACTTCTGCGGTATGGTTTAGATTAGACATGGTCGTTCTTAAGATTGGCATTTATTAGAAAAGAAATTCACTTTTTAGATAGAAAGTGATGAAAAATAAGCACACGTTGATACCATGGCAATACCGATAAATTATTTAATTTTATTAGAAAAGTGAACGCACACACCATCTTTACTCTTCTCCCACAACTCAAAGTGGTAAAAATTTACGCTACGGCTTTTATCAGGGCAGCTTATCTTACTCATATTACATACATAGTGATTATAAAGGAATGCAACAATGTATGTCTGCGAAAAGATTACAATATGTGAATATTGTATTATGTCGGGAATGTGCTATTTAGCAGAATCGCCAGTGTTAGTTGTCACGTAGACCAAGATGATAAAAGACCCTCGATGGGGTAAGCGAGTTAGTTGGTCTGGGAGTTGGTCTTAGAGTTCGTTCTGGAGTGAGTTCTGAAGTAGTCTTAAAGTCAGTAATGAATTAATAAGCCTGAAATGATTCATTTAAGTTATAATAACAAACTGTGTTGTGATTGGATATGTATACTCTTATCATTAGGTAAGAAATGTTCGAAATTAAATTAATTATTCAACAGCATTTAATTTATTATTAAACCCGGTACATCCAGGAGATTCCAGGGATCACGATAAACCCCAATCGTGACTTGGAGTCTCCTTTTAGCCAAGTCGCATTTTATATTGAAAAATAAGCCATCTACAGAAACATTAGTACACTAATTTATGACGTTTGTCGTTAATTTCTGTTACTAGATTCCTATATGACAGCGAGTAAAAAATGTCTTAGAAAAAAATAGTTTATAAATTTTCTAAATTTGATTCCCTACATTCATTCAAAATACTCAATATTTTTCTACAAATAAGGTGTCAAATGAAAGAGAAATAATTGACAGTCTTCTGGTGGTTTTGAAATTTTAAACTTTTTGTATTACGTGTTGATTTTAATACTTTTAACATTATCAATTTTTTCCTATTTTCCAAGCCTCGTTTCGAAGCATAATGCCCCAAAAATTGAAATTTCAAAACTCCCTAAAAGTTCAACCTTTACCTTTAATACATTTTTTTAATTTTTGCAATTTTAAAGATCTTAGGGAATAAAAATGTGTGAACCCCATTTATTTCTAATGGTGTAAATACTGCTTTTAATCAAATGACGCTTGTTTCATTTGTACAATTTTTCCAGGACCGTAGTTATGATTTCTTGAAAAAAACATCTTTCGTAATTAAAACAAAAATTTTTAAATTGGCAAGTATTAACCCTATTATTTTTTACTATTTTGGGTCAATGGTAAATAAACCTTCAGGTTAAAACTGAAATTATAGTAGAAAAATATTAAAATTTATAGCGTATATTTTTGAATATTTTGAATCCTCGCGAAATTAGCTTTAATAATTATGTAATGTAATAAAAAGTCTTGTAATGGCCACATTCGATTTTTTTTAAATGATAAAGTTAGAACAAAAAACCTCTTTTTAGATTTTTAAGATTATTGAAGCTCACGAAACGCGTGCTTACGAATTGCAATATTTCAAATCTGTATTCATCCCTCGATCTCTACCAATTGCCCGTGAATGAAGAACGGTATCAATGTTTGAACTCGAAAACTAGAAGTGTTTGATGAAAGTTTCTTTGTGCGAACTAGAAACTAATTTTATACCACCTTAACACGACGAGAATTATTTTACGCTATTTATATAGAAAAATCAGTTTTATTAAAGATTTTTTACATAAAAGGAAAAGCGAGGCTATTTTTGTACGGTAAAATGAATAATTGTGATTTTCAAGTACCCTCGAGACCTTCAGCTCTACTTCATATTACTCAACACTCTTAAAAGTTTTAGGGATGTGTGCGTGGGATCAATAAGCGTGGCTTAAATATTAAATCTCGTACATCAAAAAGGTACCTCTTTTTAATTTTTTTGCTCGTAAAAAAATACCTTTGCGTAAATCTTTACTTTTTTAAAATTAATTCAAATTGACATACTTGGCACTAATTTATTCCTGGAGATATTTAATTAGCATGCATTAATTTGTCGTGCAAAATGTAAATAGAATGAAAGGTTTGAGTAAGTTCGTTCGTCTCTTGAGGAATTTCAAAAGCTGAGTACTGAATATTCAAATTAATTTGCGTATTTGTACATAACCTTGTTATCATGCTTCTGCTTTTAAGTTAAGTTATATCATTTTTTTAACCTCCCTTTTCCTTGTTTTCTTCTAGTCCATTTTCATTTTTGCGACATCAAAGATTTCAAATGCTAATTTGAGAAAGACAAATGTAACAAACAAACTTTCCTTTATGTAGTACCTACTTAATTATTGTTATAGTTTGAGTGGTTTGCATCAAAAGTTTCTTGTAATTGAAATGCATTTGCTTACATAAATAAATTAATTATTTTACAACGTTAATAATTGATGAAATAACATTGAGACCGCAATTTTGGATAATGTGTTAAACTTTTGTCAAAGTCTTCGTAAATTTAATTTTGTGGTTTTAATGTATTCACTTTTCGGTTTTAAACTTTTTTGTTGTGGATAAATCCTCGTGTTTGATGCAAAAGAAGAACCTGTGAAATAATTAAAGTAGTATTTGAATTAATTTGGATTCAACTACTTTTTAAAGTACATAGTCATTATAGTATGTGGTGCTCGAATTATACGTTTTTTAAAACTACTTATAGTATTGGTAATGGTTTTTCAAATTACTTGTTTCAAGTTGTTCAATTCTTTTTAAATGAATCAATTACTTTTTTTTTAGAAAATTGTTACATTTGTATTTTCGTTTTGTACTTCAACATTTTAGAGTGCCATATAGGAGGTAAATCGATTTTAAATCTTGGAATATCGCCGACTTCGTTTCCGTCTTAAATTATGGCATTTTTTAAGTTTATGGACCGTTTATATTATGTTGTCAACATTCAGAAACTTTTTTTAGAGTACAGTTTTAAAGCTGTCTAAAGGGGTTGTAAATTGGCATAGCTACCGCGACCTAAGTCCCATTTTTATCCACGATGTAGTCAAATTGAATTCCGTCTTTTAAAGTGTAGCGCAGTTGTAATAAAGTTGTAATACAACAGTATAACTGTCTTGAGAATAACCTACCGTAAATTAATAGAACCTGTACTTTATCAACTTTTGATAGGCCCACTCATAAAGATTAGTGTATAGTCAGGGTCGGACTGGTCAATTCGTCAATATTGTCAAAGGCCCCAAACTTTGATTTATTAGTACGTTTAAAAGTAATTTCTTTATAGACTTCTTTAAATAAAAGCCATCTTAGGTCTATAAAAAATTTATGGACCAAAGATGGACCATGTACAGTCAACCTCACAATTATTGGCCACCCTAGCTATACACCAGGATGGTTATTAGCAAACAACGATAAACTGACAGATAGGGAGGTTGTTGATTTACTACTTGTTGGCAAAATAAAGTTACCCCTCAATTTAAGTAGAGTGGTTTATGATGGTTGCATCCACAATTCGTGATAAGCATATAGCCAGCGTGGCCATTAGTTGTGAGGTTGACTGTACCATGGACTTATAGACCGTAGATAAAAAACTTATGGACCAAAGATCAATTGTTCATGTTCAATTGAAACGCATTTTTGGTCCATAAAAAATTTGAACATGAAAATTATTGATCTTTCAATGGGGTAGGGAGATCGTTAGGGACTAAATCAAGCCAGTCCGAGTCTGATGGGTTTCGCTCCATTAATCAAATCATACATGAACATGGCAATCTAAAATCATTTTGCACTTTGTACTCTCTAAATATGTTTTGTTCTTAAATCAGTGTCTTAAAATCGACCATATAACCCAGATATCGATGGGGTTTTGGCTAATACTTTAGTGGTTTTTGAACTCCCCCTTTTAGTAAAGAAATTAGACATTACTTCTTGACGTTCTCTTAGATTTAAATTTTTACTGAGTCCCTTTTTTAAATTAAGAGACAAATCAAAGACCTCAAAATAATAACTAAATAAAATTTCTATTTTCAGATCGTGTCTTTAAACGAACCAATGGAAGAACTTTCAAAACACGTCGAGAAACTGCAGCAGCAGGTAAGTCTTGTACGACTGTCGCTGTGATCTCACACTTGCCAATTTCCATTTCTTTCTGTTGATCCAATCGTTTTTTGAAGACCTCTGGCTCTGGTGAGCATTGCTTCATTTGCTTTATCTCATTCCACTTCTCCTTCTCCCCTAAAGAGTCCATTGTAACACCAGGCTTTGGCCATCTAGGATAATCAAAGTTTTGAAGTATCCCAGAGGTCAGCCACTGTTCTGAATTTTTACTCAGGCTGCCGATGATTGCCTATGAAATGACTGTCATTCCCTGCCAATGACGACTGTTGACTGCTCAATTTTTGTATATTGACTGCCGGGAATGGATGACCCCTCGGAAGTATCCCTACTTTCCAGAGGACGAGAAGAGCATTGCAGGATTTCTAAAACTTGCCAAGAAACTTCGGCACCAGGGTGAGTCTTCTATGACTATCGCCATTTCTCACTTCCAATTTTCAATCTCTTTCTGTCTATCCATTAACTTTTTGAAAACATCTGACATCCTTTCTTTTCCTAATCTAGGCTAATCCATACTTTCGACGTATCCGTACTGCCATAATAAATAAAATCAAGACAAGAAAGAATCAAGACTTATTAAATTATTTTTCTATTTTCTGTACATTTTGGTTGAATCATAAAAGAACTTACAAAACATGTTAAGAAACTCCAGGAAAAAGTGAGTCTTCTACGGCTATCGCCTCTTCTCACTTCCAATTTTCTATCTATTTCTGTCTATTCTAGTCGCCTTTTGACGACATCTGAAAATTATTACGTCATTTGTGCCATCTTCTTCCTCTTCTCTTTCTCCTCAAAATAATAAATAAAATTAATTAAAATAATATTAAATCATATTTCTATTTTCAGGTCATTTCCATTGAATGAGAAGAAACTTGAACTATATTTTTGTCTAATCTAAATTTTTCAATTTCAGCCGCGACATACTTAAACGGTTTTATCGGAATCGAGTTTAAACTCCCGCGTACGCGTTATTAAAATCGAGTCCGTTATTGTAAGCTTAATGGAAGCTTTAATAATTCGTCATTATATTTTTGCTCTAAAAATAAGTGCATGGTTCTTAAGGGTGTAGTGTTCAATTCGTAATTATTCGTTCGATTCGTTTTAAACTAAGTGAGTGAATGATGAAGCGCTTTCCATCATTCCAGATGACAACATGACATTAGAAAAAAGGTAAATAATTTCTTTTAAGTAAAAAATGATGTATACACGCTCAACTATTAATTTCCATTATATTTATCTTATGTGGACCGTGGAACGTCTTGAGATAGTATTTTGGAATTTAGGAATTTTCATTGGCTTGCTGTGCCCAACTTAATACAGAAGATTTTCCTTTACCGGTTAAACTGTTCTTTACGAATTCATTTTGTTATTCACCGCAGGCACTTATTTGTGTAATTCGCTGCACTACACTCTTTATTAGCAAGATGTTCTTACTTTTAACTTTTATCAGGATCGGACTGGCTATATCGGCAGGTCGTCCCGGTTGTCCTTTGCCAACGAGAGTATGTGTCTACGAGTATAAGTAGTTCAAGTTCATTATTTATTAACAATTAAAATTTCAACTTTTCTTTGAAATATCTGGCAAGCTAAGTGATTTTTTGAGCAGATAAAAGGTCACTTCCAACTTCCAAGACTGTACTGGTCAGTTATTTAGGACTATTATTTTCTTCGTCCGCTTTCTCTCTGTAATAAACCTGAAAAAGAAAAGTATCTTTTAAACAAGTCGTCTCTCACATTTGTAAATGAATTTTTGACAGAACTTTTAGATTAGAAAAGGGTCGAAATATCTATTTTAGAAATTGTCGTAAAAGCAAAAAAATTTTGGGCTGAGATTTATCCGTTTTGGGGTCAAATGTAATATGTCTACACAATTTCATCAAAATCGGCGAGGGTCGGTGCAATTCATAGCTGAAGTGGCGTGAAATGACTTGGTCTCCTCTAACCTTATTGTGTGTTGGTATTTAAGATCAATATGGCACATATGGCACAAATCTAAATCATAACCTTTTTACTCATAATAAGTCCATATTTCATATCATGAGTATATTTGCGTAGATTGCAAGTCTAATTTTCATAAGTTAACAACATTTAAAATAATGTCGTCAGAGAGATTTTTAATGGATTGCGCCTTAGACAAAAAGGCACTCAATCTGTTATGCAAAAAACTGAATAGGGAAAGACATTTTTAAACCAAAGGAGTAGCTTAGTAGTAGTTGTCACCTACCAGCAAAAAACTTTTCGTATTTTTAATCACATCTTCAAATATTGAAGAGGCGATTAAACTAGACGTCGATAGAGTGGCATTTACATATTGGGAGATTTATAAACTCCGTAGGAATCTCTTCTTGTATTATTTCGTACATCTTCTCCGACACCCTGTAATATCTTTAAGTATAATAGTACTAAATAAAAATTGTGAAAAAAATTGAACGAATAATAACGAACTTCGAAAAGGATTTAAAATCGTGTAACAATTACTAACCCTTTTTGCATCCCAACGCTATCATCACGAAAATACATGCCATATCACGAATCTTTTATAAACACACTCTAATAAGTGGGCAGTAAAGAACAAAAGGATAAAAGATGTATCGATTGGTAAAAACTAAATGAAATATAGAACAATTGCGCGTGGCGGCTCAGACAACCGTAAAATATTTAAATTGGAGCTGTTATGTACATATATCGTGATACTGATAGCAGAATGAACACCGATATTAAATTGGCTTTTTTAAAAATAACCAACTTTATATTTTAAATTAAACGTTTGTTCCAGCAGTCTTTTTTATATACTCTGTATATATCGGATTTTTTGAATTTTTCATCCCCTTTATTTCATCTCTATTTGCTAGTAAATTTTTAACCCCTTCAATAATTGCAAAAAATTCATTTGTAATGCGAACAAGCGGAAAGTTAATGTGTAATTCATAAATCAATTTACTATGGTTAAACAAATATTTAACAGATGTACGACGCGCTTAAAGTACCTCTACTACCCTTCTACATGTCTGCAAAATTATTTAAAAATTCAAATTGTAAATAACCAAACCTTTGCTAATGACAGCTTTATGTACGTTTTTCAATGCTTGGCTTAGTGGAAGTAACCAGCGGGTCGCACTGTTTCTATCATTTTGTTTAAATTATTAATGCCATCTTTGAGATTTAGGTTGAAAAATTTGTTTAAAACAATATCTCTTGTTTAATTTTTAATGTCTTCTAGTCGCTTCGTTTAAGCTTTTAAAATTTTCCTTTGGTGATTCTTTAGAAAATTTACAATAGCTTGTAAAAATAGTGCTTTGGGAAAATTTCTATTTTGAAACGCGCCACCTTCTTCTTCTGTGTCTAACTAAGTGTAAGTGAACACTTCTCTTATAAGCAATACCACTTCAATCTTTTGCAACCCTTAGTTTTTATATGAAGTAATTTCAAACAACAACTGCTTTTGAAATATGCAGAGATAGTGCTTTTGGCATTTTAAATTGAGCAAAAATGATGTGTGATCAAATAATTTATGAAAGCTGTGTAGCTCACAGCTTTTGACGTTAGATCAGCGCCTTTCAGAATAAAGTTTCTATCTGTTTAGTGTTCAATATGAAAATTGTCTTGTCATATTTACTGATAAAGAGAGCTCTTACACTAAACCGCTTTTACAGTTGGGAAATAATATTAAGGGTTAAACTGTAGATAAGTGATTTTCTGTAATGATACATTTTTTTATTTTTAAACTTCGGGAACTATTATTAAGTAACGATAATAATTCGATTATAAACTAAAAGTAAAATCGATCTTAACCACATAAATTGAGCTAAAATGTTAGCACTTACCTAGAGGCACTTTACTATTGTTAGAGCGACGTTAATGCTTGAAGACATCTTCAAGATATCTTTCAAGCGTTCTCTGACTTTACCGTCTAAGATCGTTAGTAGATATTAAACTTTTTATGATAACATTGTCTATTTTATATTTTTGTTTACGTAATAGTTCCATGTCTTAATGTTTTTTAAATATACCGTGTGGCGCATTTTAACACTGTTAGACCAAAACGGATCTGTATAGGTGTACAGTCACGTGCATATCTTTTGGCCACCCCGGTAATACGTTAGCACGAATTGTGGGTGCAACCATCATAACACCAACACAGTTTGTTGATTTACTACTTGTTGACAAAATAAAGTTACTACTCAGTTTAAGTAGGGGGGTGTTATTGATGGTTGAACCAACAATTCGTGCTAGGAGTATAGCCGGGGTGGCCAAAAGATATGCACGAGACTGTACCTACCATTGAATAAAAAAACATGTTACTATCAGGAAGGACCATTACAGCCAATGATATGTGACCGCGATGCCTTCCTGAGATTTTATTTTCTAATATAGCTACCTTTTATTATTTGCCTATACCATTCTCTAAAGAATTTACGCTCAGTTGCATAAAGGAGAATTATATTTCAATCCCAGCATTAGATGTATAATCCTTTGATATTACATAGTGTAATGTCAAACTTTGACATTTGTAAATTAAAATTAAAATTTGAGGTTAAGTTATTTTTTTGTTGAATTGTGAATACAGTTTGTCAAACTTTGACATTTTTATTTATTAATTTATTGTATAATATTGTCATATCTATGGATTATAAATCTAATTCTCGGATTAAAATATAATTCGCCTTTATACAATCGAGCGTAAGTGTCCCAGTGTCCTGTGTCGCTCTGTATAAAGCAATTGTCACTTTCGAGAGATATAATTTAGCTAAAGTTTTTTTAAATCTAATATTCTCACTTTGAAAATTTAATTAACGGATTATCAACAAGCTTTAAAGTTCAAGTTGAGTTTTTATATGTTGATAAGAGTACAAAATATTTAATTTACAAAGTGTGTTTTTGCATAAACAGTGTGTAAAAGCTAAAAACACTGCTAAAGCGATCTTTAATCAAACATTAACTTTAACCTACGTGCGACAGGTACCTACTTTACAAAGTTAAATTTTTAATGGGTAATAAAGTAAATTAATTTATTATTAATTTGCAAGAAAAGTTTGCTATTTAAATTATTTATTTTTAACTTAATTGATAGTTTTCTTAGAAAACTTATTAAGCGCAATGGAATCTCTTGAGAATTTGATTTGTATTCTGTTTATTGTGTAAACCTTTGAACGTTAGAGTAAAGTCGTCAGTTTTAGTCGAGACGATTAATCGTATGTTTGTCTGGTCTGTCGTGAGCGAATAGTGTAGATAATCTATGTTTTGTTAAATTTTTGTTAAAACTTCCATAAAATGCACACATTGTGTAAAGAATGTATGAAAAACTTGGCGTTAATAAGTTTTGAAAAAGGAATAGAAGAAGATCGTGTTTTCTGTCCTAGTTACGTTGCTCGAGCAGTAAAACTAACAATGTGTTGAGAAAAATAGAAAAATAGAAAGTGTTTCGATAACTAACAAGCAAGGTGTAGGTTATTCTGACGTAGAAAATTTAATATCTGCTATTGAAATTTCCCAGAGATGACGCATGTGTTCTTACTTTCTTAACATATTAGCCTCAACTTAACGCTTAATTTATATCTAACTTTTGAAGCACTGTAATAAATATAGAAGGTATGCCGACGGGCTATCTTACCACTCGTAGCGAACTTGAGGCCACTTATGAACGACTTTATAAGACAGAGAAAGCACATTATGGAATATTGTCGCGCTTATATAAGACAGAAAAGGCACATTAAGGGATATTATTCGCACTTATTCAATGTGTTTAATCAGACATCAAAATTATTAATAATGATTTATTTCATTAAAAACTGATAAGTTATTAAAAAAGTGCATTAGTTAACCGGGGTAACCTACGTAATAATCATCTTAATATGCTTTCTCTTTCGCCGCTAGTGTTCAAGTTTTACTTCAACTTAAAAGTCCGTTGGCATACCTTTTATATCTATTACCGTGCTTTGAAGGATTAGGATAGGAGGTTCCCGATACACACAATACAGAATAAACTTTGAACGATTTTAAAAATTATTGTTGCTGTCAAACGTGAATAGAGTTGTATTTAAACGTCCATTGACATCCACGTTATTAGTTATAAATGACTCTTTCCTGGTAGAATAGTTAGAATATAATAGTAGAATTGGGTTATTCAATGGTAAGTCCGGTCAAATTAGGTCCGGTTATGTTAGGTCAGGGCAAGCCAGGTTAGGTTAGGTTTTCTCTTCTCTGTTCAGCGACTAGAAAGAGCTAAGTCGCTTCCCACAAATTTCGGTCAAATAAGGTTGACGCATGTTAATTCTTATGTGTGCTTAGCTTAAGCCACTCACAAAGTGAGTGGCTTAGCTATTTCTAGTCGCTGAACAGAGTAGGGATTTTTATGATTTTTTCAGAGAGTTTGATTTTTCGAACAGTTTTACGAAGCTGCTGTTTAGTTTCAAGTTTGTACGTCCTTTTACAAATAAATGCAAATATAAGGAATGACAAATCAAATCTCATTTGTATTATTGAACGTTTCTCATATGCATGTTTGTCAGAAATATATCTGCAATATAGAGATATACGTAGAAATAAATAACTTTTATAGATAGTAACTTTGTATAGCCACTTTTCTTTGTAAACTCATTAAATTGCGCTTTTAGCAATACTCGCATGGAAAAACAAATAATTTTATCTATAATATAATCTTTAAATCAATAGTAATGTTTTCATACTCTGCACTGTAATGAAAATTTTTCTCACTCAAATCCGAATCTTTCATTTTCAACTACATTAGGTATTAAAGTACAGACATAAAAGTAGAAATAAATTATCGAGAAAGCATCTTGAATTATTACTTTGTAGCAAAATGTTAACTAGAAAATATATAGAGATCGTTTAATGGATTTGATAATGTTATTGCGGTCATTAAGGATAGTTTAATTGGAATAAGCTACGGAGAGGTTTGTTGATTCGCCAAGTTTTAATAAGTCATTATGATTTTACACTAAAACTAAATTTGTAACTTTGGATTTCTATGCTAATTTAATATCCTTTTAAACATATTCATAAATCTACATTCAACAAAATTTAGTTTAAAACAATTCGGGTTAAAATAAGTCAAAACTATTTAATTATTGCCAAGCTGTTGGTACGAATGGTAAAAAAATTAATTTTAACACCGTTTTTATCCCTTCTTAATCACACATTGCGATTAAATCTCCTAAGGATAAAGTGTGGAGAACGATGAAAAATTATTCTTTAAGCGATAAATGCGAAGGGTTATAAGCCTAAATTTTAACAACATTACAATTGAAAGTTAAATGTTGTAATTGAACATTCAGTGTGTCAAATTGGTAACAGGGGAAAATGGTCTTTAATATCGGTTTATTTAAGTTTAAAATTGATCAATGCGCACCCTACACCGAATTACGTTAAATTCAATGGGTAAAACTTGTAGGGTTGGAATATTCGCAATTCCTCAGAATCTACTTAGGACCCTTGTAAATGAACATAGATCTGTCGAAAATTTAGTTTGATACGGTGGTACCCTTCTTGTATTATTGTATTCACGTTTATTACGTATTGTTATATTAAATTTGATTAGCTTAAAGTACGCGAGTAAAAAAATCTTTTTAATTGATTGAAAATTTCGGTGTGTATATGATAATTGAGTATTTTGAAATAGTTTATACAAGCGTGTAAAATTGTAGTATCGAAACAATAGTTGTCATTATGCAAATCAGGGCATTCTACCAAATAAAACGGATTTGTGTGCATATGCATATTTACAAATCATTTGCGAAACTGCATTATTATAGTGAAATATCCGGATTTCATTTGCCTTTGTTGTTTAATAAATAATAACTAAACGCAAATAATAAGATTTATATTGTATGTTATCTTTGAAAAATAGCGGTAACGTGCAATTACTGCAATTTACTCAAAATGTATTTACGTTTTGAGGATTTACTATAATTTATTTTTGTTTGTCTCGAACGGAAATTCTCTAAAACAATTATTTAGCTTTGCTTTGTTATTTTAAATATTGAAACTTTCTTAAAAGATATATACACAACTTTTTCCACCGCTTTCAGAATTAATGGTAGAGTGCATTTTAGAAAAGTAATGAAAATACCTCTATAATTTTCAGTTTCTACTCAAAATTGCTTTTAAAATAAAGAGCTGTATTTTTCTTACACATTCGGGAAATATTCCCGTAGGTTAAATGAGCGTGGAAAGAAGCCAAGATTTTTTGACTACCTACCTACCTACTTAGGTACGGGAAAGTTGTAATTGAAGGTTGTTCTGCATACAGTGGTGTTTGAGTGCAGTTTATTATGTAAACTGAAACAATACTTTGGGAAACTCTACTAGACAATTTTTCTCGGTGGTTTGCCATTGCCTTCGTGAGATTGCCACATACGATAAATCTCGATTTTTTCGCCAATAGCTTTACAGCGTTGATTTGATTAGCAGCTGCTTGAATATTATCAGAGACTCTTCGTACTTTATTTATTCATTTCTTGCTTTAGTTGTTCTACGCACGTTCAGTCATATTAAATGTATGTAAATCAATTAAAAAAGTCATCTTAAAGATTTAAATTAAACTTTTATTATGTATCAGGAGATGGTGTGGTTACAAAGCGCGAGACAAAAATAACTGATCTAAAATTGCATGTAAGTCACGTCCATTTCCAGACTTTTCGAATTCGTTGGAATCGCAAGCATCGAGAACTGATTTTATTAGTATCTAGGGCATATTACAACTGTCTTTTATTTATATATTTTGATGCACAAAAATTGCTCTTGTGCTTGAGTTTTAAAATTTCGAAATTTAAAAATGAAAGAGTGAGTGAACCCGTCGACCTGTCGAGATTGCACGTAATCTGGAGATTTGAAAATGTGTCCCAAAAGAGATCCTACATTTCTCTTAAACATACAGAGTGGTTGAAATTCTTAGACCACCTTAGGGATCTCATTTATTATAACAGTCAGAATATATTAGTTTGATAAAACAAGAGCAGTAAAAATTAAATAATTCCATGTTTATTATTGTTTCACATTATAGTGAAATCAAGTTGGTTTGAGAACGTTACGTTCCCCCAAAACTTTCCACAGCCCTGCATACAAAATTATTGAATTTCAATGCTCACCATTAGGATCTCGAAAACCTTAAAAGCTAAGATGGTTCAATTAGAGCAAAACTGCTCATTTTAATGCTGATTAATATTCCAAAAAGAAATTTTGCTTAATTGTGTTAGTTTCTGAGTTATGGTCGAAAAGGGAGAAAATGCTAAATTTATATTACATATTTTCATTAAATCAAATAGCCATGAAAAACAATAGAAGCCTAAAAATTCTTATTATAACAAAAGAAACCGCGAGTTGTCAGTTTAAACGCTCTAAGCTGTTTTTTCATGGCTATTTTATTTAAGTAGATCATACATAAGGTAGTTTGTCTTTTTTTCTGTATCTGTCTGTTTATACCTCTTCTATCTATGAATATCATCTGTCAATCTCATGTGTCAGTCTCATATTATGTCATATCGTCTCATATGTAAATCCCATTTATTATGTAAATCCCATAAATATCCCGTTATTTAATCTCGTCTATAATCTCATTTTATGTGTCTTATCTGTCTATCTCATCTGTCATTTAATCTCATCTGTCATCTCATTTCTCATCTATCATCTCATCCTATCTGTCAAAATCATCTGTGAGATGAGAGACATATGACATGGCAGATTTTATGACAGGTTTGATAGATGAATGTTCAACAGATGGAATGATAGAAGGAATGACAGGAGTAATGACATATAAGATGTCAGATGGATTGACAAATCGGTTGATATAGTAGTATTTATTTAAATATGCGTTTTTGAAACTTACCGGAGCAAACCTAAAGTTAGTTAGAAATGTGAAGAGATTTTTAATTTGGCATCCCTGTACAGAATTGTCACATTACAATTTAATTTGTTTGAAATTCAAGGTTTTTTAACTTGATTTGTTGGTAGTAGGTATGTGGGAATCCTGGGCTGTCATTATTCAAAAACGCATTTTAAAATAAATAGTACTATTTGTAGTTGAATTAACAGATGACCCCCTGACATATGAAATGACATATGGCATGACAGATGATCCCCCCTCCCCTACGGTGACAGATTGATATTTGACATATAGTAACTATGGTGACCCCGCACTTGGCATCTCTCTAAACGAATCCCTACCCTACTTCCTTCAATCTCTCTATCTCTTTTTCACATATATCTGTCTCTTTCGGACCTTATTGCGCATTCCCGATGATCTGTGTATTTTTTACTGTGTGGATAAAATACAGTTTGACCAAAGAACTTTTTAGCAATTTTAGTGCACGTATTATAACAGTTGAAAGTGGGATAAAGAGGGGAAGTGTAGGAGTGCATCTATTCCTATTCTTACTAAATTCAAACAAATGTATCCCCCACGATTACCTTTACTTCCTAAACATTTTAGAAATGATAACTTATGAATTTAAGTAATTTGGCCAAACTGTATGCAGATAATTTTATTGTAGAATACAATACATAACTCGTTACTGGGACAACGATTATTTTTCAATTTATAGGTGTATTTGAGACCCAGTATTATAACGTATAGTGAAAATGTAATTTTGCTATAATATGTCAAAGTAAAATGACATTCCAACTTCAGGTTGAGTCATCCGTAGACTTTATGATATGATACAGGGCCTTAACGTGATGCTCTAGTCCCAGTGTAATGTCAAAATAAACAATGGAGTATTTTAGAATCAATCCCTAGACAGACACTTTTAATTTCACATTAATTGATTAATTTTTTTATAGAACATCCATTACCTTTATTAATTACAGAAACGACATTATTACATCACTCTAAAATAAAATTTTTCGTATTAAACATTAAATTTCCATCGAGCTGTCTGTTTTATTTCACTAAAAAATAAATGTGCGCATTAAACACTCAAACGGGACTCTTAAAAAAATATTACTTTTTATCTAAATATTTATTTTATGTTTTGAGAATTTAAAAAATAATATTTTGTTTGCATATACTACAAGTCGAGACACTTTATAAAAGTGAATGTTAATACATAACATTTCTAGTTGACGGCTTCTCTCTGAGAGAGCACTGAGAGTGAAGACAATTTGCTTTTTAAAATATTATTTATTCACGTAGTTTTCAGATTAAACAGTCACTCCTCTTTTAATTGTTGTCACATCTAAAATGGGAGTGAAACTTTTGATATTTGTAAATTACAATTATCTGTAGGAGTTGATATTACTTCCAGTACTTGTGAGGGCACGTTAAGCCGTAGCTTCAACTTGTAAAAATTAGGATTCTTCTTTTTGAGGATCGGAATAAGTCAATAAATTTTCTCTAACCAAGTTTGTCAAAAAGAATTTTTTTAGGATAATGTGGCAGTTGTTTTATATCACGCGACGCCTCTTTTAAGATTTTTTTCGTGATAAAATTTTCTCTATCTTAACATTTGAGGAAAACGTGCGAGTTTCAAATAGGAAGTTGTACGTAAGTTCTTTAGGGGTTGACGGATGATGTGCTGGATATATATGGTATCGATTCCGGTCGGATGCTTGTTGGGTTTTCGGTAGCGGTGGTGGCGCAAGCGTGTCGTCGCGACGCTCAAAGGTCCACGACGGCAACTATCAGCTGCCAGTTCTTCAGTTTCCGTGAAAACTGATTGACCACATTATATTTTGAGTAATATTTGATCGCAACTCTCGGGATCACATGCACGAAATAAATTTTCAATTAATTTACCACTTTAATAGCCACATTAATTCAACTTAGTTTTACCTCGACAACACTATCGAAAATAAACTTTATTTGAAATTTTATAGGGTTAAAGTGGCGTGCGAAAAACACTTAAAAACTTTTCTTTTATTTAGTGAGATGGCTTTTAAACGAGCTTAATATCTTAGAATCTTAAAATCAAAGGTGAGTTTTTTTCAAAATTTAATCTGTTGCTCAAGTGGTAAGTCTTACTTTGTAATCGAAAAATTTAGGGCCAATTTAGAAACTATCAGCAAATTGTAACTGTCAGTGTGGTGATGTCCAACTATCGATTTCTTTCTTTTATCACATTTATCTTTAATAGAAATGTAGCAAAACGCAATAAAGTAGTCTTTAATTACGTTTTGTAACACTTTTGGTCTTGAAAGGCTCGGAAAGAAAATCTTAATACCTTAAGAAGCTTAAATTTTTACTTCTCACATTAAAAAGAGCTTAATTAAAAGAAAAATAAAAATTATCACTTTGAATAAATTTTCTTTATTTATCTTTAAAAGATTTGAAAAATCTTATTTTATGTTTAAAAGAAAACGCTTTCCCAGAAAGTACCTACAGTTTTTCTTTATGTCCATTAAACTGTATTTAAAATGTGAAAAATATTCCAATGTTAAAAATGTATTTTTGTCCTAATACAATCAGTCTTCAAAGTCGAAAAACGAGCGTTGTTAACTATTTTGATAAATTGTTATTTTAAATTTAAGGAAAATTTACCTAAAACTCTCATTTTTCTCGATAAAAATCGTTACTTTTTGTGCTATACTATTTCTTTTCGTGTTAAAGAAATGGTATAGTTGTGATTGATGAGAACTTTTAACATGTTAAATAGCTTACAATATTTTATAATCATTAATACGTGGTTTTTAAATGCTAATTTTATCTGTGCCTCACGCAATAGAAGGTTTATCAAAAATGGGGGATGGGCTCAGGACCGGCTTCAGGTTCACATAACTAGATCGACTCTCATGCTAGCGGTTGCATTATTCTCAAATTTTGACTACTGTTTCTTGTCTTTCTTCCAATTATTTTCTTCTGCTGTTTTATTTTTATTTCTATGTTCTTCCAAACTTTTCAGGTGCCCCCACTCATTAAGTTGTCAATTTTTTTATAAATTACAATATATCTTTGTTTCTAACTTTCTTAAAATTATAAAAAGTGTCTCATGACGTAAAGCGATTTCTTCTTGTACGTGATTTTTAGGCCAAACTAAGTAAAAAAATTGTTATCAAGTAATTTCCAAAAATGGACCTTTTCTAAAATACTGAGTGTACGTCATCACAAAGCTCAAAATGGTTGCCGGTTATGTGCTAAGCACCTTCCAGATCCATAGTTTTATAAAGGAGATCTTATTGTCTTATTTATATCCATATCTTTCTCGAAACACAGTTAGTAAGGATATTTTGGTGGCCTCTACCAATGAAACGACCTTTGAACTGTCTAGGCAAAATGGCAACTCTTTATAGTTTTGACTTGATCTACCACCCACCCCATGCGTATGAAAGGTTACTTTTTTAAATCTTAGCTTATTAAGCCTTTCACTCAGTGGTTATCTGCAGCTATTAGAAAATAATATTTACTTTAATTTAGGTACTTTTCAGATTGAGGTTATTTAGAGTTATTTTCCACTAACTCATATCACTTCGAAAATGAATCCTGGATATTTCGTTTTACAAAAAAAAATTGGTTCGTTCCAAAAGTTTAGAAGGCCCCAAGCTATTTACTAATACACTAATACAAAACCGCCCTTAGGCCAGTTTATATTTTACTACTCATTTAAGTCTCATCTCGAGTAACATGTATGCATTTTAGAGTGGACAGAAAAAACTGTAAAAGGTCATTTAATCACAATTTTGTTGTCTACAAAATAAAAATAATAAATTATTGCTAAAAACGAAATTTAAATTATCTAAAACTACCCCAAGTTCCACAATTTAAACAAAAATCAAATACAATGCGTCACTATCGTGAAACAAATACCAAACATTCTTCAACCTTTGCCCCAGTTCGGCTAAAGAGTTGAAGGGTGTTCTCTTTCATTTGAAACTCGATCTTGCAGTATATTCCGAACGTACTAGTAAAGTGGATTTACATGAGTTTAATTTGAGAAGAATTTCCGAAAATTTACATCAACTAAATTATTTTAAACCACACGTCTACATACAGTATGTTAAGAAGCGTTTGACACACAAAATAAGTAGATAAATCAGATTACTGGAAATGAGCGGAGCTCCGCAGGATCAAAATTTAACATAAAATAGGAATAATTAGGTTTTTGAATGACCACGCCCCTTTCTGTAGTTAATGTACTTAATCAAGAGCTTTATAGTATATCGATTGTCAGTGCAGTACTTCAGTAGCTAGAGCAATTAATTATGGAGGGTTTTCACTTTTTTTTAATATTAAGTATTGTACGAATCTGGAAAGAAAAATTATCTAAGGAATGCGGGTTCTGTCTATTACAATTAAATAGCGGAACTCACAATTTGCATTACATTCCTTGATTTTACATACATATTAATTGTGCCGATTCATTAACGCATTTTTAAGATATATTTAAAATTAATTTAAAAGTCGAACGCCCGGTTGCATAAACGAAAATTGAATTTTAATCTGAGAATTAGATTTACAATCCTTTGATATGGCAAGATGAAATACTCTAATGTCAAATTTTGACGTTTGTAAATAAATATTAAAATTTGAAATTAAGCGATTTTTGTGCTGAACTGAATAAAATTTGTCAATTTTGATATTTTTTATTGTGTAACGTTACCATATCTAAGGATCATTTATTTAATTCTCTGATTAAAACATAATTTTTGGGAAAGACATTATTTGTATGTTCATAAACGTTACTTAGCTGCATTACGTCCCTAAATCGCGTAGATCTCCTCACCTGAACGTTTCAGGGTATATTTCAAATTATGAAAAACGTGTAAGTGGCGAATGTACTCTATTAAAACCTTAATGGGCTTAAGTTATATTTTTAAGTTAGCGAGCAAATAAAAAGAAATAACTAAAAACTAATTCGTTGTTGCAATAAATTCATTTTTATATTAACGTTAATTTAAAAAAACTACACCATAATCTTGCCTGATAATCAACTCTATTTGAAATAATGGTACATTACACTATAAAAACTTAATTGGCTTTCAGTATATTATATCGTGTAATGAAAGTGGATGACTTTTGAGCACCATTATGAACTAAAACGCTGAATTAAAAATTTCTGAGTTCCTTTTTACATTCTTTAATTGTCGTTTGATAACGCCCCGTTGCGTTGTTGGCGCAACTACGCATTAACGAGTAAATTAAATATAAAATGATATAAAAAATTTATACATAAATTGAACGTTTTTTTATAATTAAACAGGCCCTAAAAATATATTGGAAATATTTCTAAAATCCAATTTTGTTCGTTTTACCTTTTTGCGTGAGCTTTTCAGTAATTACAATTTTTTTATAATACATCCAACAACTCCTTCACTAAGAAAATTGCGAGAAAAAGAGAAAATTAAAACGAAAACTCCTGTTTTTTATTAAAATATATACTATATAATACTCAACAAACATTTAACTCTTGAATTACAATCATATAAAATAAAGTTTGAAAAAAAAATGAGTTTGTTAGCTACCAGTGTAGAACAATAACTGTTAACATAAAAATTCAGTCGTTGGCAGCAAGCATCAGAATGATAATAATAATAATCCTTATCTTATTTTAAGTTATTTTAGACGAGCGGTTTCCCATGTGAAAATCAACTTAAAAGTTAAACTCAAAACTTGTATTAAACTAAAAACTTTCAAGTTCTCAAAACTTTAGTTTTAATTTAAAAAAAATTGTTGTTAACTTAAGAACTGCTAAACAGAAGGTGGTTGTTATGGGAATAAGTAATTTGCTGTGCTACTTTTATGTAATTTATTTATACAGGTTGAATGACGAAATGCACCCTTAGCTTTTGGATAATAGTAGTTTATGATATACGTGTTAAAAGAGGCGTTTTATTTTATGAGTCGAGAAGATTACGAAACGAGCGTAGCGAGTGGAGTAACTCACGAACAAAATAAAATATATTAAACTAAATTAATAGCATATTATTTAACAAGCATGTAATGATGGTTATTACTCATGAGGATGAGCCCTAAAGCTCGGGCGCAACTCGTCATCTACCCTGTACACATTTTATTTCAAAATTTTTTCGTTGTTGAGGTCTTTTGATATATGTTTGGTGGTGCTATCAAGAGCGATGATCTTTTTTAAGCTTCATAATTCTCCACATTTTAGTTATTTCTCAACATCTCTCGTATACCTATACTAAAATCTGAACCAAGTTAATTAGTTTAGGACTTTATACAAGCTGTATTAATTAAGGTTGATCGATTTGCCTCCTTAATATATTGCTTTATGTAACTTTTCTTAATGTAGAGCCACGTTCAGTTATTCAAGGAGCAATTTAGTAAATCTATAAGCAACATTTGTATAATACACGTACGCATTAAAAGTTTTAAAGAGACTCAATTTAAAATTTGTAAATTTTGTAAATAGTCGTCGCAAAGAGGGGCGCATGCCATCGTTTTTAATTAGTTAAGTAACCTTAATTGACAGTAAATTATATAAATATACTTATAATTACAAGACTACATTAACTAATTTTAGTCCCCATTGTTCACCTTATTCTCACGTAATGGTTACGTGCAACACAGTTTTGCTCTTAATGTTAATCTTACAATATATTGCTTTAAGCGACATTATATACAGGGCGTGCTTGGTTTAATTGCACGTTGCAAAGTAAGCACTCAAATTAATTGTTTATCGAACGACCAATTTTTATAAAATTTAAAATTATATCGGGACCTTCTGTTGTAATAAACAAATTGTATCTCGGTGGTGCTTTAAAACGTAATTTAAATATATTGTTTGAAATGTAATTGCTACACAGTAAAAACTTTTATCTCAAAAAGTTTCAACCTACTTTTCTTATATTCATGAAAACATGCAATTGTAGATAGTAAAATGCCATGAAAATCAAAGAGACATAAAAAGTTATGTTTATCTAAAGTTCTGCTATTTTTGCTAAAAAAAATAGCCTTTACTGTTACGATTATTTTAATAAATATCTGTAACTGGAGAAATATAAAAATTTTATCAAAATATTTATATGACAAGCAACAACGTTTTGTACTTAGTATGAAAAAGAAATTCTTTTATAACTGTTGGAACAGGAATTTTATTCTCATTTTAGGTTCAATAGCAGCAGTTAAAGTTGATTCCTTCAAAACCACATGTCGCCAAAAAATTTCTTCTAAATTCCAAGCTTTTTTAGTTAAAAAAAGTTCGATACCTACTGTGACTTACAGAGGGTAGACGTCTATCAACTTTATAAAGAATTTTCAAGTTGTGTTTGTAAGATCAGTTTTAGAGCTTTTTTTGTTGTGTTTTGTTTGCTTTAAAATTTGATTTTTTGTCACCTTTTTGACTCCAGCAGAGCCACTAGGAAATGAACTATATGGTATAGTTATAGGCTATAAAAATATATGGTAATTTTTTAGGGTATTTAATATGTCTCGAGTATACAAAATAACCTTAATGAGAATTTCTTGCCAAATCTGTAAAAAATATATAGGGTGTGAACAAAAATGTAAGTTTAAGTGAGACATTTTTGCACAAGCTATACAAGCATCCTTAACATCGTTTATCATAACGCTTCAGTTTGGTTTATCTTGGCCATAGGGTCCTGTAAAAAGTGCAGTGCTATATTCTGCCTTGTGAAAATTTTATTCAGGCGTTTGGATCGTCAGATCACCTTTTTAGACGTAAGGGATATCCTTTGTTATGGAAAGCTTCAATCTAGAGGTCTACATTGTAGTACGTTTAGTCCTTGGAACATAAAATATCAGGAACGAGTCTTGGCAACTGTTGCCTATAGGAGAAAATGCGACGGAAATAACATTTTCGAATTCCGAGGATGATCAATTCATTCCGTCGAGTTTACATTATTGATCATCATTTATCATTATTATTTAGTTTGGTTTATCTTGACCATAGGGTCCTGTAAAGGGCGCTGCGCTATTTTGTTTTGTGCTATCTATATTCAGGTGTTTGGATCGTCAGATCATCTTTTATAGACATAAGGGATATCCTTTGTTACGGAAATCTTCAGATCTAGAAGTCTACATTCTAGTACATTTAGTCCTTAGAATATAAAATATCAGGAACGAGCCTTGGCAACTGTTGCCTATAGGAGAAAATGCGACGGAAATGACATTTTCGAATTCCGAGGATGATTCATTCATTCCGTCGAGTTTACATTATTGATCACCATTTATCATTATTATTCAGTTTGGTTTATCTTGACCATAGGGTCCTGTAAAGGGCGCTGCGCTATTTTGTTTTGTGCTATCTATATTCAGGTGTTTGGATCGTCAGATCATCTTTTAGACGTAAGGGATATCCTTTGTTACGGAAATCTTCAGATCTAGAACTCTACATTCTAGTACATTTAGTCCTTAGAATATAAAATATCAGGAACGAGCCTTGGCAATTGTTGCCAATAGGAAAAAATGCGACGGAAATCACATTTTTGAATTCCAAGAATGATCCATTCAATTGTTTACATTATCATTAGCTGCCATAATCTTTTCTTATAAGTGGGAGCAGAAGCAACTATTTCCATTGGAGAAATTGACCGGAAATCGCTGTATTTAGTTTAGAGTTCCTAGTATAGTAGCTGCTATTTATTCAATGGTTTAGTCTTTCTAATCTGCGTTTTTCTTACAACGTAACCGCTCCAGTTCCACGTCAGTTTTGGAATTCCCGGCGTTCTTTTTGTGAGGGTGGGTGTCTACACGGCGTACCTATACGCTTGTATGAGCAAAACGCTCTGATATGATCAGAGATTTTTTGATATATCGTAGACTCTGTATAGTGTACAGCTTCACCAACCAATTTTGCATTACGGAAAATATGTCAACTAAAATAATTTCATTTAAAATAATTTTTGCGGGAAAAGATTTCTTCAATCATAATCATATAATCAAGAATTCTGGCAAGGTACTACAGGCATAGTTAAAAGTCGCGTGTATCTACAACTATTCTAGGTTATGATAAAAGCTTTCAAAATGACAGTAAATTGTCCGCTTACTACACTTAAGAGGAAGAACGCGCTAGCTAAAACTGCAAATTTCTAATTCTTATATTTTATTTACCACACAAGCTACTACTATACCATCTGAAATTTATACAAGTCGTCTTTGTTTATGTTTACAAACAGTATTCTTTTAGCACCGTTTGGATGTTTACTTACGGTCGTATTCATTTCATAAAAGACGCTTTAAACATAGGCAATCAATGCAAAACAAGTTAAATTATTTATCGCTTTTCTTTATTTACCTTTTTTTGTAAATTAAATTACAATTAGTTTTTTATTATTTTTGTTTTGATTACTAGTGTAATCAACGAACCAAAATTTATCCTGATTTTCGGACTTTTTTTGTAACAGCGAGTTTTTTTTCTTAATCGGTCGAAACCATTCCTGTGAGTTTGTGTATAAAATGTCTCAACCCAATTTTGACCGGAAGGCTCTTATTTTTTGACTTTAGTCAAAGTTTAGTGTAAAATTTTGACTTTTTCAAGTTTCCGTTTCACTATTTTTTGAATAACTTCGCTTGTATTGGTCGGATCGGGACCAAAAAATTTTCCTTTTGTTTGTAACGAATCTCTCTTTAAAACTGCCTGGGTTAAAATTATTTATAATAATTTCCTAACCCAAAAAAAAATTCAAAATCGTCGTCATTGGTCGGTTATAGTTTATTAGTTTTTTCTAGAGAACTTGAGTTTTAATTAATGTTATGGTATGAAACTTTAGGAAGTTGCAGCTGATATAGTAACAAATCCATATTACAAGTTGGGTCCAAAAATATTAAGAACAACGGCTAAAATTTGCATTTTGGTTCAAATTTTCTTTTTCATATTTGTTGTGAGCAATTAGTGGTATCCCAATAATTCTTCTCTTGAAATGTAGGAAATTTAATGCTCTTTCAGATGAAAACAAAACAATCACATCAGACCATTTTTTCTTCCGATTTCTTTAAAGATAAAAAGAAAATCTTTTAACTGTTTGTCTACAAAACCAATTTTAGTGGTCGAAATTTAATTCTTCTTTTACATATTTTTGGAAATTAATCATGAAGAACTGCTATAAACTATTTTTGAACATTAAAACTGGTTTTAAAGTCAACCATTTCGACCACTAAAATTGGTTTTGTGGGTAAATAATTGAAAAATTTTATTTTTCTTTTTTCACGAAATCGGAAGAAAACGTGGTCTAATGTGATTGTCTTTGGTTTCATCTGAAAGAGCATTATATTTCCAACATTTCAAGGGAAAAATTATTACGATACCACCAATTGCTCACAATAAATATGAATTAGAAAATTTTAACCAAAATGCAAATTTTAGTTTTTGTTCTCAATATTTGTGGACCCAACTTGTAATATGGATTTGTTACTATATCAGCTACAACTTCCTAAAGTTTCATACCGTAATATTAATTATTACTCGAGTTCTCTTTAAAAAACTACGACTCACTAATGACGGCAGTTCTGATTTTTTTTTGGGTTAGGAAATTCATATAGATTATTTTAATGTAGGCAGTTTTAAAGAGAGATTCATTACAAACAAAAGGGAAATTTTTTGGTCCCGATCCGACCAATGCAAGCGAAGTTATTCAAAAAATAGTGAAACGGAAACTTGAAAAAGTCAAACTTTTACACTAAACTTTGACTAAAGTCAAAAAATAAGGGCCTTCCGGTCAAAATTGGGTTGAGACATTTTATACACAAACTCACAGGAATGGTTTCGACCGATTAAGAAAAAAAACTCGCTGTTACAAAAAAAGTCCGAAAATCAGGATAAATTTTGGTTCGTTGATTACACTATACCTGCTTTTAAATTTTGATAAAAATTAGGTTAATTAGATAAAAAACTTGGAGGGACCAATTTTGAAATTGTTATTCCTTATTTTTAATTTTACATCCTCGGGTAATAATTATTTTCTTCAAACGTCAGAAAAAGTCAAAAAAGCAAAGTACTTTTCTCTGTCTAGACAGACAAAGTAAAATCTTTATCACACAAAACGTCACTTTGTCTCCTAATAAAACAAAGTACTATTTTCTACAGAAAAAGTACGAAAATTATAACTTTTGAGTTCTACTCAAAAGGATTTTACGATCAAATAGTTAATACAAACTTATTTTTTAATGAAGCATTTCGTAGTTAAAGAATTTTTATATGTGGATACGTTTGAATTTTAAAAATATTTTCAGTATAAGAGCTATGGGCAATGAAAGTAACCACTTTTTCAATATTTTCAAACAGCTCTAATTAATAAAGTAATAATAAAAATAGAATTTTAAATAGTCCTTAACATTCTAAGAGACCATTTAAATTAAAATATACAAAAAAAATTCAATAATATTTAGTAGAAACCTTGTAAAACCTATCCTAATATAAGCATAAATCGGTACTTTCAGGTATAAACAGTTTCAAAAATTTCATTTCTTTGTTAAATTTTACGAAAGCTAATTTTACGATCTTTCAAAATATTGAAAAATATACAGGGTGTTGTATTTAAATTAAGAATTTTGATTCCATTTCCGGTTAAACCGGAAATCAAAATATAAAGTGTTTGGTATCGTGTCAAAGTTAATTTTACGAGCCTTCAAAATATTTAAAAATATACAGGATGTTCCAAAAAAATTTTATATTGTTCTAATTTCTGGTTTAACCGGAAGCGTTTTGTTAACCGCAAATAGTGTTAAATAATAGATATTCATGGGGTTGATATAAATATCCAATTACAAGTTTTCATTTTTATTACAAAAGAAATTAGAGATTATTGAAGTTTTGACATTCAAAAAATCATAACTCCGAATCCGCATCATACAAGTCTTTAAAAATTTACAGTTAGGTAGAGAATCATGTTGCCTATATCATATCCAAATCTGTATAAATCGGCCGGACCAGTTTTTGAGAAAATCCATTTTTAAATTTTGCCCTACTCTGGCCCCTTAAAGGTAGGCAATTTTGAAAATAGACTTCTTTAGAACGAAAGCCCTATATTTTGGCTGTACAATGCCAATGGGTCGCCATTTTAAATAAAAAATTTTGAAATTTTTGTTTTCAATTAGGGCTCACATACACTATCTTATAGCCAAGTAAAATTGAATTTGGCCCAAATTTGCAAATATGCGCCCAAAATAACCACCTTACTTTTTGACACCCTAAATAGAGATTTCTTATAAAAGCTTAGTTTGCCGATGAAATAATTTTAAAGTGACTAAAATAAAATTTCATCAAAATCGGTTCAGTAGTTTTTGCTCCACAGAGTTACAGACATACATAAATTATAAATAAATAAAGAAAAATCTTTTTTGCATTTTTGGAATCATCGTAACTCAAAACGTCGAGAAATGCAAAAATAAAATTTTTATTATTATTTTTGTCTCGATTATAACTTTTTCTTGGATTGAAAAAAGTTAAAAATTTTGAATTTTATAAAAAATTTTGTTTTTAAAATAAAAAAAATTTAATACATATTTAAAAAAAATAATTTTATAATTTCATTAATTTTTCTGAAGAAGCTTATCTAATATAAGTGAAACGTAAGAAATAAAATAAATATTATGACAAGGAGCGACGGGGGCGTGAACACTGAACACTGAACATGAAGTGCGAATGTAATAGCATCTGAAAGATAGAATATAGCCATGCTACATATATTTATCCAAAATTGTAAAACATTGTTCTACTCGAACAGATTTTACGATCAAATAGTTAATACAAACTTATTTTTTAATGAAGCATTTCGTAGTTAAAGAATTGTTATATGTGGTTGACTCGTTTGAATTTTAAAAATATTTTCAGTATAAGAGCTATGGGCAATGAAAGTAACCACTTTTTCAATGATTTCAAACAGCTCTAATTAATAAAGTAATAATAAAAATAGAATTTTAAATAGTCCTTAACATTCTAAGAGAGCATTTAAATTAAAATATACAAAAAAAATTCAATAATATTTAGTAGAAACCTTGTAAAACCTTTCCTAATATCAGCATAAATCGGTACATAATCACGACGTATTCTTCCTCTTAAGTTATTGGTCACTAAACAATTTGTTTCTTACCTATTTTAATATTTTCCTTTAGATAGTTTTGTTACAACTATAGTTATTGCCTATGTATGTATGTAATTATTAAGCAATTTTTAGTTAACTGCAAACTTTTAAATTCACTGTCTTAATATTAACCTATATTCAATTTTAGTGACAGTTACTTGTCAAATTTAGCGACTGAAATACTTTTAACTCGTAGTGTACTTCAAAATTTATGACAGCGCTGGCCACGGCCCCTCAGCTCGCCAATAAAGCTTGTGGGACTGTATCTAACAATATTTTGATTGGCGCATATTCAAAACATAGTGAAATGTGAAAATAACCTGAAGTTCTTAAAATCAGCTAATCAAGGATTAATACATATTTCTATTCTTTTTAATTTTTCGTAGATTTCATCTCTTGCTATTGCAACATGTGAGTTTTTGTAGTCAACCCTGTATTTTGAATGTAAAATCGTTTATGAAACGCATCTGATGTAAATTTGATAGATAATTTGGTAATGGGCTAATAACAGTTCTTCCTTCCCAAGTCATTTCGCAACAGCGCTGCTTCAGCAGTACGAATATTTCAACATAAAGATAAAAACCGAACGCCATTTTTATTTAACATAAAGAACTTAAAAGTTGAGGGTGAGATTTTTGTTTGTTTTTGTAAAAAAGAAAATCGAGTTGAGTTGTAAATTCGCCATGCTGATGTAATGCTGTTTTAAAATTACTTACAAAACACCGAACAAAGACGATCTTTAACCCTAAAAGCACATATTGTACTTTTTCATAATATAAAGACATGAATATTTGATATCCGTTCATGACCTACAACGATGAAGCTCTTCTATGTGGACGAAAGGAAAGAGAACTTGCCATTTATGTAAACTTTACGATCAAATTTATCGCTTGGAAACTTATCACTAAGTAAGTGTTAAAATAGAAATTGGAACACAAAAATATACCAATAATTTGTTTTTAATACGGTCAAGTACAATCGATAAGCTATAAACTTTTTTTTTCTCTCCTCTCAAAGTTCTCTTAAAAATAACTTTTAAAAGAAAAACAATTAAAAAAGTTTTTCTAAAGATTTGCAACTTTCAACTTCATTAATTTTAACACTAAACTACATTTCATGTACCAAACTCAAAAGTTATTGAAATTGAACAAAAAAATTTAAATTTGAATAACTGCTTTTATGCTAATTTTTTCAATAATTAATATAGAGTTTGGACTAATTGTAAATGTATTAAATATGAAGAATTATGGGGAGGTTAAAACTCGTCTGGCTCTTTTTCACATAAATTATACATGTTGGTTGCAGCCTCATACAATTTTAATGTACGAATTGAGTCTTAAATCTCTTCATTAATAATTTAATTTTAGTTTTTAGAGGAAATACTCGTACCTATATCTTGGATCCAAAAATTAAGATAATTTCTTTCGACGTTTGTGGTATTTCACAGATTTTGGAGCAAACGTGGGTTGTAAAATATGCTGTAAAACGTAATAATTACGTTTAGTTAGAGAATTACCTTCTGTCTTTTAGAAACTGCTAATGAAAATTTAGGACTTCAATTCGTTACTTTCTTCTTTTTCTTACTATTTTTTCCTGAAACCATTCTTTTTATTACGACACGGATTAAAAACGTCTGAGCTTTAGAACTAGGAAAACGCGCGTTATGATAGTTTTTAAAAGGTCACGCCTTGCTTCTTAAAAGATTCTATATTAAACGCTTTTCACATCCTTTTTATAGATGGTGAAAAGCCACACTTACTTACGACATATTTCTATTATTTATTGTGGTTTATGACATTATGACTGTTTTAGCTTTTCGCAATAAATTCATGTATAGCTTAAGTGCATACTACAGTTATTTCCATTTGACCGATTGAATTACTTGCAATATTTCGTATCGTTGGTTTGATTTACATCGATCTACTTTTAATATCGTTTAATATTAAAATTTCGTCAAAATTTTAGAAGTTTATAACTATACCACAAAGCTCTAACTAAATTAGAATAAAATCCCAAGTATGTCAAGTGCGACAAAACAAAGACATCAAAGCAACCTACTCGAATTTTTCAAATGATTTTCTTTTATGTGTAGTAAACGAAAGTTTTGCACACCAGATATTTTGAATTCACAAAACACTTAAACTTACTTCAAATACGTTAAGTATTTTTACATTTGCTTCTAAGGGCTTTAGTTTGTATTTGTATAAAGAAGTGGGGTTAAGTGATAATCAACAGAAAGTTCAGGAGTTTTTCGGAGTTAATGGTATAACTTTGGCTCTTGCGGCCTCCTGCCTCTTTAGTCTTTAGAAATAATTTTCAGTATAGAATTACTAGAGAAAAAATAAAAATTGCTATTTTTTCTATACAAAGTTATTAGGGTAGATTTAGTTCGAGTAAGTTAGGTTAGAATAGGTGGGGAGATGTATTACAATTTAAAAGGTAGAGAGACATGTTTCAAGGTACCAAAAGGAGGGCAGAATATATTCTGCACATAGAACAGCCCTAACGGAATATATCTTAGGTATCCGGTACCGCACCAATGGACATTAAAAACCAAATGTACGAGACATGGAAAAGTAGGTGGAACAGAGACGAAGGATGGGCCAAAATATTCATTAAGAACGTCAGAAGATGGTCTGAAAGCATGATCAATGAAATAGACCACTGTACCACCCCAGGCCCTTACGTGTCTCGGAGTTTTTGGGAACTACCAGAAACGAATAGGAAAGGTTAAAGAAGCCAACTTTTGGTACTGTGGGGAAGAACACTCTTCACGTGCCACAGGTGGGAAAGATAGCGAAAAGACTTCTGAACTAAAGATAGGTTTAAGGTGGATGAGCTATAGAGAGTGGAGAAAATGGGTGCGAAGTTGCGGGGCTAATGAGGAAGAAAATGAAGACCAAGTTTGAAGACGAACTAATATATGAGAGGGATTGGCTGTTTTACACGTTAAGAACGTGATAACTGCGATAGATAGTGATAGACTGTGATATTTTAATCCTTATTTTCACTATGTGATATACAATGACTAACGCTGGGCCCTTCCCTCCTGGAACGACCGAAGAAAAAAAAAGAAATTTTTCTTCCTAGGGAACAACGAAAACAATCTTCTTCCTACTAAAGAAACCAAAAAACTCTTCTAATCCCTTCCGGAGCTGACTAAGGGAAAGTTATCTACAACAGCAAATGACGGGGTTGAGCGGCGGCATAGCTCCCACAGTAGTCTCGGGACTACTGCGGGACAACTACCACTGGGGTGGATCGTTACAGGACAGGTGGGGGGAAAAGTGCGGAAGCCTTTGTTTGATTGCGGCTGATTGCAGCCACCAACCAACAGCGACCACAAAGGGACACCACTGATGGTTCAGGTAGAGGCCATTCAGACGTACGAGAAACGACCTACTTTGTTCCACGATCACACTATACTCTATGTTCACACCAGACTTAAGTGTGATATGCGACAACCGAAATTCTTGTGAACGGGATCCTGCCAAACCCCACGGTTCGTACAGGCTATACGGGTAGGCTTTGGCCGCGGGGTACGGTACAGGTAAATACCGGGGACAAATGACGGTCAAGCGCGTCGGTCTTCGAGTCCTTTAACCACTTTTCTCCTACCTCCGAAAAAAATAAATGAATAGGTGAGGTTAGATTTATTAATAAATGATAAACTTGAACTAACTTATCAATAAAACTTTGATTCCTAAAAGCGTTTCGCCTTGTCGGCAACTGAAGACCTGTGAACTTGGCCAGTGTGATCCTGAAAACTATTCTTATGCTTGTTCCACGACTGTCGTAATTACAAATACCTTAAAAATTGCGAAAATGTTAAATAATTAGCTATTGAGACTACTCGTAGTATCATCGGACGCACAAAACATTTGGCAACTAAGTTCGTCACCATGCGGAAGCACCTGACCTCGCAATACCCGTAGCACCGTACTTAGTACTACACCTGCAAAATAAATACAGCGAGGGTGGGTACTTTAATGTGGCCAGTCTCATATAAAACAAAGCTTTATTTATTTTACTTTTACATTTCCTTTTATGGGGAAACCTCTATGTGATAAAGGCCACCAAATTATCCATTAGTTCTTTTTTTTATTATCCTTCCAATACAATTGAATGATAAAATGGTAGACCAGGGTCAGACCAGTAAGGTCGGCAATTTTGCCGCTTTTGGAAGACGGACTTGAATGTATAAATAAGTTCCTGGGCTAACCTAGAGGATGTAGGAGCCAAATTACAGCTGTTGCCTGTGGGACCAAATGAAACCAGTCCGCCCCTGAGGTAAGTCTGTCTATTATACTTAAACTAGCACTCTTAGGTGCCTCTTTTTCCTCACGAGTGCAATAATTACGAAACCCTGTGGTTGGGACAGGGGTGCATGAGCTGTGCTAATTGCAAACGAGTGGAAGCACAGTTATTTCTAATATTAGGTTCACTTACAGTTGTAACATCGGGAAACGGGTGGTGCACTAAATTCTCCCTTCAGCTTTACTCAAAGTCGGAGACGGGAGGGGTTCAAAATTATACACACTGTCAAAAAAGAAAAAGTGTATTAAAAATAAAAGAAATAATTCCAAGTACTCTTAGGTACAAGTACAAAATAACAAGTTAAGAACGATACAACATCTCTATGACTCGGCTCTTGTCTTCATCCACCAGCTCCCGAGTCCTCTCCCGACGAGAGATCACTTGATAAAGGAACGGGGACTTCGTCCACCACATCCCGAGCCCTTTCACGAAGAGAGAGCACAAGGTCCTGATGAAGGAACGGGGACTTTGTCCAACAGATCCCGAGTCCTCTCACGAAGGTAGATCACAGGATCCTGCTGAAGGAGCGGGTACTTCGTCCAATCTTCGTGACATTGGACTCAAATGAAAGTGCTTGAAGAGCTGACCACGGGAATGTAATTACATCCATTTTGATCTCAGGGGCGGCGCTAGGGAAAAACTAAAGAAAAAAATTACAAGTAGCTGCTTTAAACGATACAAAATTTCCAGGATGCTGTAATACTATACCAGTATTTGGGTCCAGCATCCGGATAAAATTCTGCATTGTTACACAGTATTGTCAAACGCTATAAAAAGGACCTATTACAAAATACTATAACAAATAAGCACCTCCTCGCTTATCTGCTTTTAAGGGCGGCTAGTGGTTTAAGGGTATATCACGAATTTCCATACGTCCACAATAGCTCTAGCAATCATGAACACTATTAGTGTTTATTGTTATGTAAATTAAATACTACAATAAGGTTATTATTAATGTATCGTAATCTATAAGCACTTGATTTTGTAAAATTTTTCTTCGGAATAAGAACCTCCTGCACTGAAAGAAATGATAGTTGTCATAGTTAATAAATATTTTTTTGAGTCCGATTTATTTATACTTAATTATTTGGATTTCTGAAAAATAAAATCTATTAACTATTGCCAGTTCTTATAAATCGGTATATTTCTTATAAATCAATGCTTTATTACTGTCTATTTTGTTTGTAGTTAATGTAGCTGGTTTATAATAAGTAAGAAAGAAATATGCTAACTATAAAATTTAAATTTGGTAATAATAACTAAACCTTTTCTTGTATTTAATAAGGCACTATTTGGGTGTAATAAACCATTAGTAAATGATTATAAAGTCCCCAACATTTACTAAAAATAAATTTTGATTTATTAAAAATATTATACCACAAGGTTATAAACTGTTTAACAGCGAAGTCGGGAGTGACGCTTGATGCAGTGTATTTTGTGTATTGTGTATAATACTTCTGATTATTTCATTTTATTTATTTTAATTAAAAATAATACCTAATTAATAATTTCTGAAGTTTAATAATATATCATTTAATGTTAAAAAAACAAATTATTTGAAGAGAATGGAATTGATAGTGTCGCCATGTTGGAAAAATTAGTGCAAGTGTGCAAGAGGATAACTTCGACTTGAAAGAGCAGTAGACAGAGCTCATTCTTGTGCTTGATATACACGTATGAAACTAAAAACCAAATTTGAATGTTGATCATCGACTTCAATAATTAAAAGACTGTAAGTATAATTTAAAAACTAATTATGCATGTATTAATTCTTGGCGTTTATTTGTTATAGTGTATCACTGATTTTTGACGACGTGCCACCATCAGCCGCTCCAACCACGACGAGTACCATT
Source organism: Malthinus seriepunctatus (assembly GCA_963924605.1). Classification (NCBI taxonomy): domain Eukaryota; kingdom Metazoa; phylum Arthropoda; class Insecta; order Coleoptera; family Cantharidae; genus Malthinus; species Malthinus seriepunctatus. The sequence goes on from OZ004600.1 coordinate 8,237,953, forward strand.
GCTGAGTGGATGTTACCAAAAATTAAAAGGAAGCAATTTATATTAGAAGTGAAATAAATAACTAATTACCTTATAATGCTTACTCACCATTATGGCGAGAATGTTAATTATAAATAAATATTTACTTGATTGAATAAGGGTTTATTTTTTATCAATACGGAATTATTTCAAGGAAATTAGACATATTACTATTCAATTCTATTTAATTTGCGGTTACTATACCTACATTTACTGTTAATAAATATTATTTTTTATTATCAATTCTAATCTGATTATAATTAATAATTTGTTTGTATTAAATCGGCGAAATTTAAATAGTTTTATTAAACCCCTTGTTTTTGAAAAATAAATATTTGGTTCGCCATTTTTCAGTAAATGATTTATTAACAATTACCAAAATTCCTTAATTATTACCAAACACTTCTCTCAGTGTGGGAAATAAATAATTTATTAACTCGACACTGTAAATCTGAAATAAAAGTTATTAAAGAGCAATTATTTAGATATAAAATAGATAATTTAGTTTTATTTAGGTTAAGTGAAGGATATAAATATATAAAATTGATTACACGTTTCGTACGAAAATTCAATTTTACTCGGGAAACCTCTAGCGGAAATGCCGGTTGTTTGTTACCGCTTACATACGCAGTGGTATTAGTCGAATTTTGCTGAATAGAAACTTTTTAAAAAAGCTACATATTCCAATAAATATAAATGTTACTTTATTCTTCGATGTACATTTCTTTGTCGCTTCGCGCTTTTCTCTTATAAGAAAGAAAAAAAATGTCATTTTCTTATTTGTTTGGTATAAAACCTACTCTCGAATAAATTCATTTTGCTTTATGCGGATAAAGAAAAAAATGGAATTATTTAAAATTCTAAATTTAAATCGAGAAGGTCGATAGGTTTCCATATTTCGGACGTAGCGAAAGAAATTGTTTTAGGTTTCTGGTTAGGTATACCAACTATAGAAAATGTCAGTCAAAAGCAGACTCCAATCGATACAACTAATGGAGCTGGTTTGCGAAAATTTAATTATTAGAAAAACCTTCAAGTGGGTGCCCTTCTTCTCTATTTCAATTTCGACCTCAAATTGCGAATTCCTCTTATTCCATTAGCTGCATTTTTACCCTTAATGTCCAATTTTGTACAAGGAACGTATTTACAATTGAAACGTAAAATAATTGTTTTGTTTTTATTTTATTCGCTTAAAAGTTTATTGGTTGACGTCCATTCGTATCTGACAAGTACAGAAGTTTAGGTACTACTACAAATACATTTTTCCGATTCAACTTTAGTTTTAACAAACAATTTGCTTGTTTTCGAGCTTTTTGTTGTCTTTTCAAATGAGTTTTTCATTTTACTTAAGGAATTTTTTTATAAACTTAAGAAAAATTTAATTTATTTTACATTATTTGTGGTTCGCCAGCTTTTTTAAATTACGTTCTCTTAGGTAATGGATTTTATTAAATAATTTATGGTCCTACTTTAAAAATGCTTACGTAAAAGAAAAATGTTACAACTTAAAGTATTACCAGAGTTTTTAATTTTAAGGGATTATGTAAAATGGGATATATTTATAACTTTAGAGAAGATATGTATATAATTTCAACTTGTAACTGCAAATTAGTTTATTTTCTAACCCAATTATTTTAAATTTAATTTCCTTTTGGGCTCTCAAATTAATTCAAGTAGGTTATTTTTTTTTATATTTGAAAAGATATTTTTTTATTTTATTAGGACACAAAAGAGCTTCCATTTAAATTAAAATAAAAGTTGCTAATTCAAGTTACATACAGTTTTTATATTTTAATAATCTCAAATAAACGAATATTTGCTTAATGTTTAGAGAATAAAAAGAAAATTTTAACCTTATTTTTAATAGGTCACGCTTTTCGTTCTATGCAGCGGGAAATCGGTAGTGAGGTTAGGTTGCTGTTGATAGGTATAGTTACAACCAAAATAACTGGAATACTGGAAAGGACGGTTTGACTGTTTTTGGAGTCAAACATTTCTGTTTTTGTGATTACTAGAACAAGAACGCGCGCCACTTTCTCTTTGTCTGTGTACACCTCTTCTATTTATGAACATCATCTGTCAGTCTCATGTTAGTCATATCATCTCATCTGTCATTTATCTAACAATCTCCTCTGTCATCTCATCTGTCAGTCTTATCTGTCATTTCATATTATCATATGTCGTCTGTCAATCTCATTTGTCATTTCATTTGTAAATCTGATCTGTCATCTCATCCATTCTGTCACTCATCCTATCTGTCAAATTCATCTGTGAGATGAGATGACATATGGCTTGACAGATTTAATGACATATTTGAAGACAGAGGGATACCACATGAAATGACAGATGATATGACAGATGAAAGGACATATGGGATGGCAGATGGGTTAACAGATGGGTTGACAGATGGAATTACAGATGACCTTGACATATAAAATGACATGTCATGACAAATGACTCTATGGTGACATAATAATATTTAACCAAAGACCACACAGTAATAAACTACCGAAACCTATATTAAAAATGTGAAAGATTTTTATGGTCAAAATCGCTTAATATCCCTCGAAGAGTAAACTTGTTTAATCCCTTTCTTCATTGCTCCCGCCTCGACAAGCTATCTTATTTATTCGAAAAATGCTTGCGGTGACTAGCGACATCTTCTTTAGCGGGGATGTTTGGTCACATTATGTTTGGTCACATTTCGCCTATAAGCTAGGACAGTCTTACACTCTAGTCTTTGATTTGACATATAATAACTATGGTGACAGATTACACCCATACCTCATCTCTCGAAATCAATCTCTGAATTCTTAGATAACTCCACGTGACATATGAATTGACGGTTGACATTGACATATGGTGACAGATGACGACATAGACATATGGTAACTATGGTGACAGATTGACATTTGACACATGGTAACTATGGTGACAGATTACCCCCATACCCCATCTCTCTAAGCCAATCTCTGAATTGTTAGATAACTTCACATGACTTATAAAATGACAGATGAAATTGATATATGGTGACAGATGCCGACATAGACGTATGATAACTATGGTGACAAATTGACATGTGACACACGGTAACTATGGTGACAGACCAATCCCAATTTCTTTAAACCAATCGCTGAATTGTTAGATAACTTCACATGACTTATAAAACTACAGATGAAATTGATATATGGTGACAGATGACGACATAGACGTATGATAACTATGGTGACAGATTGACATTTGACACACGGTAACTATAGTGAAAGACCATTCCCAATTTCTCTAAACCAATCTCTGAATTGTTAGATAACTTCACATGACTTATAAAATGACTGATGAAATTGATATGGTAACAGATGACGACATAGACGTATGGTAACTATGGTGCCAGATTAACATTTGACATATGGTTACTATGGTGACAGATTTCCCTCACATCCCATCTCTCTACACCTAAATCTAAATAGATTGACATTTGGTGACAGATGATGACATAGACGTATGGTAACTATGGGTGACAGATTGACATTTTACACATTGTAACTATGATGACAGACCACTCCCAATTTCTCTAAACCAATCTGTATCCTACTTCCCCCACTCGTCATTTCTCTAAAGCATCCTACTTCCACCACTTTTTCTATATCTATCATCTTTTTATATCTCTGTCTCTTTCGGACTTGACTGCGCATTACCGATTATCGATGTGTTTTTTTATTTTGTTGAACCTGCAATTAAGTCCCATCAAGACCCACTTCTTAAGTGTCAATAGAGTCAATCAATGGGCTCATCCAGAGAAGGACCAATACAGTAAATAATTCAGCACCTTTGTCGCTGACGTTTCCTGAAAGGGCCCAATAATAATGATAAAACACAAAGGGTGGGTTACTCAACTAAGTCGATAGATTACACATTCGCCAGTAACGATTATTATAATATGGCATGTAAAACATATTAATCTTTTGTAATTCTTCTCGAATCCGTTGTGTTGTAAATGAAAAAGCGATACATTTATCACTGCCACACAAGCTGACTAGGCGACTGTGAAGCATAACTTCACAACTATTATCTGCTAGTATTTCGGAGCACCCTTAAACGATTTTAAAGTACTTTATTTATTAAAGAATAATATTTCTTTAATTTACGTGCCTCAATAACAATATGTAAGATTTACTTGAGCGTGTATCTGAGATTCTGGTCGTTCAACTAAGCTAACAGTCTTTAATCTATTTACTATTATTAGGTCACGCTTGACCTGGTATTCACTGACTTTATTGAAAGAAATTTAATTTGAGTCCAGAAAATATATGTGAAATTCACTTATGTGTTGTAAAGTTCTGTTTTAACTCCTTTCTCAATACCAACTTTTTTTATTATTATCAAACAAGAGTACACTTAACCGAAGAGATATAGTTTAACTTAAGTGTACTTATGGAAAAACGAAAGCTTTATTTTTTTATCGATTTCCTCTTTTACCAAAAGTTAATTTCATAAATTCAAAAGTAAAAGACTCGAACATGCAGAAATTTATTAGAAGATGTAATCAGAAAATTAGATGGCACTTAAGTAATTAAAGTTTGCAGTAACTTGATAAAACGAATCCTCGAGGCTCTACAAGTTGCTACTATTTTAAAAATTGCCAGGTTTTGAATATCTTGACAAAAGTTGCCAAATTATGTTTTTTAATTTAATTTATTATAGAGTTTATTATGTAACTGTTGCTAAAAACAGGACCTATTAATGATAATGTATAACCCTGTGAAACATTTTTTGATTGAACTGCGCTCAAAGATAAATGGAACATCAAGTGTTTGATTTTAAAGTGGACAAAGCGTCACGTGTAATATAAACAAATGTATTTGTAAAAGCGAATAGTGCTGAAATAGATATTTCGGGGGAGTTATAGGAGAGGGTGGAGCTTTTAAACTGAAATAACAGACGAATAGTGCAATAGGTGAAATATATCAACAAAATATATTCGAATAAATTAAGGATTTACCGTGGAGCATAAGGGCGATTTTCCTGAAATGTTTCTGTTAGCTTTGTGTCATACAAACGTTATTTAGATGTGTGCCATAACACGATCCTGCTGGACTACAATAAATCAAACCCGTTTTTCGCAATTTATCATTTTGATATAAGGTCCTGAAGTGTCTGTCATTGCATACTCTTATTCTTATCATTTTTTTCGAAGAAAAACGACCCAACAACCTCATAGGAGTTTATGAAGCGTCAGACCGTCATCACTTTTGTTGCAGTGCAATTCTAAAATCTTGTCCTTTATCACATTTATTAAACATCCCTCGTTACTTCCTGTATATCTAAAAGGGATAATATTTTCATCAAAATTTTTCCAAAAGTGGTTATTAATTATGGCAATTAACATTGAAGCTGTTAAATATTTAGCTAACATCCACTATAAGAGAATTAAATATCTTAATTGCTAGCTCGTAAAACACCCTTTTTTATATATCTTTTTACAGTGTAATAATGTTGTTTGAAGTTTTTAATTATCCATTTTAATCGCGCTTGGCTAATTGCGTTTTCTTTTAAAAAGCAACAACAATTTTTGTTTATTCTGTGTTTTTAAAAAATGTTTCTAGTAATTAAAGAGTTTAATTTTATAAATAACAAGGCTTTTCTTTTTTAAAAAGAAAAATATTCAAATATCCAAAACCTAAAAGTAAATCTTGTAAGCTCTGAAAGCTTCTCTTTTACCACTCTATAACAACAAGATTTCTTTTTTTACCTCTAAATTTTAAATGTTAGGTACGTAAAAATGCTCAAACGATGCTTAAGGCGATTTAACAAACTAATTTCAAATCGTCGTAAAATTTCAACTGTTATAAAGAATTGCGATCGTTATAGAAAATTTAATAGAATATAAATTTTTAAAAGAAATGTCAAAATGAGAAAATCCTTCTATTTAGGTCGCCTAGATTTGGACCTTTCTATTTTTATTTTCCCATTTGCTCTAAAGTGCAGAAAACTTTGGCCTAGAGGAAATTTTTGGGATAACACAAAATGAATAGGCTTTGCCACTTTTTGAAATTTCAATCATCTTGTGACTGTATGCCTACAGACCTTCTTGCCTGTCTGTATGTATGTCTGACTGTCAGTTATCCTGCCCGGTCGTCTGTCTGTCTTTCGGTTTGCCACGATAACTTTCTAATCGTTTGGATTCTTCTTTTTGATTCGTCTTTCATTTATCAATTATTATTGTAGAACAACTTTCAACGTCTTAAACTTTAGCTTTCTAATCAAGTCGTAAGAGGACTCTGTAATTAGAGCTGCAAGCTACTAAACATAACGATATACTTTAAAGTTTCTTTAACAGTCTCCAAGTTTTTTAAATACTTTCACAATATCTCAAACCCGTTCAGAATAAATTAAATACTCTCAAAAGTCAAAAGTTAAATACTTACAGAATACTGTCAAAAGTCTCTTAAATATTCTCCAAGTATCTTAGATACTACCAAACGTGTCTTGAACGCTCTCAAAGTGTTTTAATGTTCTCGACTAAATCTGAAATACTTGCAGGTATCTCAAATACTGCTAAAAGTCTGTTAAATACTTCCAGAATGTTTTGAATAATGTCAAAAATCTTTTAAATATTTTCCAAGCATCTTAGATACTGCCAAGGGTGTCTTGAACTTCTCCCAAGTGTTTTAAATATTCTCGAATGTATCTTAAATGCTTGCAGGTAGCTGAAATACTGCTAAAAGTCTGTTAAATACTTCCAGAGTATCTTGAATACTGTCAAAAGTCTCTTAAATATTCTTCAACTATCTTAGACACTGCCAAAGGTGTCTTGAACGCTCTCCAAGTGTTTAAAATATTCTAGAATGTATCTTAAATGCTTGCAGGTATCTTAAATATTGCTAAAAGTCGGTTGAATACTTCCGGAGCGGCTTGAATACTGTCAAAAGTCTCTTAAATATTCTCGATTTTATCTCGAATGCTTGTAAATATCTTATACATTTTTGAGTACTTCAAGAACTCTTAAAAGTTTCCGAAATACTGGCAAGTATCTGAAATGCCAACTTACTTCTACAGAATGTTGAATATGTTTATAGTATCCCAAATACTACTAAAAGTCTGTTCAATACTTCTAGAGTATTTTAAGTACCTTTAAGTAGTCCCAATACTTTTAAAAGTATGTTAAATACTGCGATATTAGAATGTTTGTAAGTAAAAGTTGATAAAATGCGTACGTCAAAGGAATGTACACTTGGTTGAGAGCGATATGTATCGTTGCCCTTTCCACTTACATTGGTCTACTTGGTGGTCCTGGTTAGAAAGTTTTAAGTTTTGTGTTATGAACAAACCTGAAGTACCAGAGCACGGGAATCTCTGCGCTGGAGTTAGACCTTTTGCTCTTATCGTGTTCTTGCTTGTATTTAATTTTATATTGTGCAACCACTGGGCTAAGAGGCTTCTTTTGCTCCTTTCTGTTAGTGTCTAGATCTCCAGTGTCTACCCGCTTGAAACGCAATGTAGAGCTTCTTCTGGTAATTGATTTCCTATGACTGCAATCACAGAGTAAGTAAAATGTGAAGGATTTCTTTAAGGACCAGTAGTACAATTTTTTTTCTACTATCAATTTGCTGAGAAATGAACTAACATGCATGATGGGCTAACTGTACTATATTCTCAATTTTGTTTCAAATTAGCTCTTCTACAACTCCACAATAACAAATGAAAACTTCTTTTGTCTCCTTTCTAAATGGAAGCTAATTTATCGTGTCCTAACATGTTTTTGTTAGGACATGTGTTTGATGTTGTACAAATGCAGACAAACCCTTTCAGAAGAAACTTAAAATTTCTTTTATACTTTGCAATCTCTTCATCATGTAGTAATTTGAAACCTTAAAAAATTCTAAGATTAATATTTCATATTAAAAATTTTTAAACTTTTATGTAGTTTCATTCATTTTTGGTAGATTACTTTTCTACTTCATACTAGAAGAGCCGCAATTATGTTCATAGCCAACGGATATTCATCTTGTACAATACATCCAACTCATAAGCGATGTAGAACAATGTCATTTTATTTTAAAGTACAAAAAAGCATAGTACAACGGGGATGAAATAGCGGATTTAAAAGATCGCCTTAGGACACGTTATCATACCGCGACACGATTTGTGATTATGCAGATTACTCTGATAGCCAGATAAAAAAATCTTGTTTATTTTTTAGGGTCGAAATGATTCTTCGAATAATCCTTTTTTTGGACTTACTTTATAATTTAATTTTTACATTTAAATTGAAGCCCATGCATAACTTTACATTAACATTATAATAACAAATTTTTGTACGTTTCGAAATTAATTTTTTTCTTTATTTTTAAAAAAATATAACTCGTTGAAAATTTAATTTTTTTGTGTTAACAATCTTGTTTTTGTAAACTTGTATAAACAAATTAATTTTACAGGTCGAGTAATCTGAATAAATTTTTGGGGGACTCGAGTTCATACGTTCGGTTAGACTTACAGATTTTGATGTTAACCAAACTGTGGTCTGAGGATTTATCTTTATTTATTTAAAATTAAAATTAAAAAGGGGCGATTAAAACAAACATATTTTTTTCTATAGCTCGAGTGGGTCGGTATAATTGCCAATTTTAATAAGAATTAATAAGAGGAGTTTGTCTATCCATATGCTGTTGGTTAAAATCCTAGAGCTACGCTTTAGAACACTAACAGCCGGTTCTATAAAACTTGAATGTCAAATTAAAATTAACCTGCTTATAGCTGTTATTGACCAATCAGCATTGATTATTATCTGGAGCTAATACCCTAATGCCCGGTTGCATAAAAGATAATTATATTTTAATTCGAGAATTAGATTTATAATCCTTAGATATAGTAGGCAACGTAACACTATAAATAAATAAAAATTTTGAGGGGTAGTCCATTCTCGGCTATCATCATTTTCAAAAATTGAGCTGTCGTCATGGGCAGTCAATGGCAGTTATAGCATAGGCAGTCATGGGCAGTCTGTATGCACAAATCAGAACAGTTGTTGACCCCTTGGAAAATGTCTAAGAATATATGACAAAATATATTCGTTAGCAAATTGTTTTCACAATTCAACACAAAAGAACTTAACCTCACATTTTAATATTTATTTACAAACTTCAAACTTTGACATTACATTGTGTAACGTTGCCATATGAAAGATTATAAATCTAATTCGGAATTAAAATATAATTCTCTTTTAAGAAATCGGACATAAGCTACACTAACCTAAGTTTTTAACAACCGCTAAGTAATTGCTATAACGCAGTTGATCGTGCTTCGGAGGGCACATTAAGCGTTTGGTTAATATTTGATAATTAGTGTAGAGATACTTTTTGTTTGTTTATGACCTAAATAAATAAGTATAGTCGTAATCACGAGAGCTTTTGGGTGGGGATGCACTAAGAAAAGCCCGGTACACGTTATTAACAAGTTTTTAATTTCTATTTTCCATTCTTAACCCATTCCCCCACCCTAAAGCTCTCACGATTGCGACTATAGTTAAAATTCCAAAACGAATTGCAAGTCTTCTGTTTTACCACCCTTATGAAACTGTGAGAAGTAAATAGAGAAATGTGCAACCTGAACACAAGGAGATCAGTTCTAAATCATAATTTTAATTAAATAAGACGTGTTAAGGATGTATTCTAGAGCTCCCTTCGCCGTCTTGCTTTTGAGCGTTGTATTGTTGTAAGCAAATCTCCGGTGCTTTCAGGTTTCATCACTCATTAGAAGTTCAAGTAAGTGCTGACCTCAAATTAATAACAACGCTACTAAATTATTACAAGTTGGTTTTACTTTACTGCAACTACTATACGTTTGTAATTTATCTCCCCTCGTCTTATTAAATCGTAAATTCTTCTCGATATTCTTGTTAGTCTGTTTAATATCTAAAAAGTTATTAAACACCAACGATCTCTCGCAATAAAATCTCGGCTAATTGGAAATACTTTAAACTTGACGCATTTTCCATTACTTACCTTAAATAAATTTTCGGTTTAGAGAAAAGATACAAAGTCGGCAAAATTTTATTCTATAGATGTTATTTGATAATGCGACGGGCGGCCGTACTAGTAAAAACATGGCCGCGAGTCTTTGGGGTATGATTAATTGCTATTAATTAGATGGGATATCAGACAAGCTAGAAAGACCCTTCCGGCCTACCAAGTTTAGAAATGCGCCTCGTCTTTTGGGTCCCATTATTTGAGACTTCGCTAGTAACTCCTTTGAGCTTTAAAATGAAAAATGACAGTACATTTTCATCTTATTGAAGCAACCTTCCCTTTTCTTTCAAACTTATATATTAAATTTTAATAAAAATATATTGATAGGGGACCTAGAGGAATTTTTATCGGTATTTTTTAACTACGATTTAAAACACTTGCTCGTCATTGTTTAAGATCGTTTAATCCAATTAAATTTCTCTCTTTTATAATAATTCGTATTATATCCCTCGACTACTATCAACGTTCTGACGTCATGCTGTTTATGATTCCCTAAACGATTATCCTTTAAAATAGGGGTTGTTTTTTATACTTTTTGTAAACTTTTCATCTAAAATCGTTTCTAACCTAAATTTTCTTATTTGCAGAACTACGAGGGCCAGGAGTGTAATCGATTCATCTTCTTAAAGGTAAGATAAAAATTTATTTTCTTAAAAGGAAACCCTTTAAGATTCAAAGCTTGTTATATGCTTAGAGAAGGTGTTATAGGTAGTAATCAAAATGTAAGAGCAAGTTAATTAACGCGGTCCCAGATCATCTAATTAAATTACCCCTTTGAAGTCCGATCACAAGTAGGTATTGCTTATGCTATAGGGTTGAAGCGTAACTTAGACACGCGATATACCATCATGGTCAATAAAATATCCCCTTTGTAATAGACACGTGTGCAACAACAAAATTAATTATTGATATACTTCAAGAAGATCGTTTTGTAAATTGATATGTAAATATATTTTGACCTTTTTACCCTTATATTAATTCACTTACGTGAACCCCTATCAAATAATTTTCGTAAATAATCTTTGCTTAACTGTACCAAAATATTAGGGCATTAGGGGATGTTTATAATCAACAACAGATTCTTTGATTTAGGGCTTTAAACAGTTCGTTTTATTACATGAGAAATGTTTTAACGAATTTTTGAAATCTTTCTTTTCTTTAATTGTATGGGTATCACATGTGGATTGTGTTTTGCAACAATGATCTAACCCACACTTTGTTTTTTGTACCAATTTACTGAAGTATTTTTAACTGTTTTCTTAATTTGTGGAAAACTACATACTTGTGGGTTAGATCATTGTTGCAAAACGCCATCCATGTACTCTAAACCCATATAGATAACATTATTGGTTTGTTAATTATTTTATTGGTTATTTTTGTATTCTACAAATCTACAAAAATTTTCAACAAATCTGCCTCCATTGTCACTCTTTGCCGGAATCTTATTACCCCTCTCCCCCACCTTATATAACGTCACACTATCATAAACCTCCACTAAAGTCTGTGCAACTTCATAGGTATACTATCCCATTATTTCAGTTGTTTAACATTTATTTGAACTTATTATTTTTTGAGCCAAAGTTAAATTTACTTGGCTGTAAGTCCAATTTAAATCCCCCCAATTTAAATACAATTTTAAAATCTTAAAATTCAAAATGGCGGTCAATAAATCGATTGTCCCATTTTGTGGTTTTTCCCTTATAACTTGGCTGGTAATTATTATTATAAAATTTTAAAAACGGCATTGTAGAGCCAAATTGTAGGGCTTTCGTCCTAATCTAATCGATATTTAAAATTGTTTTAAAATGGCCTAACTTTAGGGGGCTCGAAGTGCGTCACAATTTATTATATGGATTTTGTCAAAATTTCTTCCGGTCGAATTTTTCAGTTTTAGATGTGCTATAGACAGCGTAATTCTCTATCGAATACCGTTTAATTTATTAACTTCTCTGGAGCAGGGCCGGAGTTATGATTTTTTGAATGTCATAATTTCAAAAATCTCATTTCTTTTTTAGTAGAAATGAAAACTTGAAAATTGTCAATGTATGAAAATTGTCCCGTGAATATCTATTATTTCACATTATTTTCAATTGTCAAAACGCTTCCGGTTAAACCGGAAATTACAAAAATATCAAAGGATTTTAGGTATATTTTGAAAAGTCGTACAAATAGCTGTTACGTGGTACCAAATACTTTGAACTTTGACTTCCGGTTTAACCGGAAATGCAAACAACTTTCTTAATTTAAATGGAACACCCTGTATATTTTTAAATATTTTAAAAACTTGGATAATTTGGTATATCTGATGATCAACACTTTCTACTTTATTTTCGTTCAGTCGGAAAGGCAAATTTTTTCATATACGTACGAAAAAGTCCTGGTATGGCCACATCCAAGTTCTTTTACATCCTCATGATACATTTTACTTTTTCACTGATTAACAAATTAGGTCCAGTTAGATCGACAAAACATTTAATTATAATAGACTTCGTCCACTTATCTGGGAATAAAAATTGCACCGAAGTAAAGCGGTTACGTCTAAAGCGCTATTTTGTCTCACTTATTACGAAGTTATTGGATTTTCTCTCTAGGACGAACTTTTTTTAGAAGTTTTATCATTACGCTTTGAAGGCGAAAATTAAATAGCAATTCTAGCGCCTCAGATTTATTTATCACTATCGAAAGCTTGTATGACAATTTCCTTTAAAAATCACTTTATTTTCTCCGCTTTAAATTACATTTATTAAATTTTTTTATTGTTTTACTTTCCGACATTGTTAAATTCAATTGCATTGTAATATCGGAGTTTTGTTTAATTTTCCTCTTGTAACGAGACAGAACCCCGCACCCCCGCGCCGGTCATCTCGTAACCGACCACGAGTCTAGAGTATTATGGAAGTAACCATACGTGTAGTACCAAGGAAGTCGCGTCGTTCAAATCATATAATATTGTCCTTTAAATCCAAAGTGTAACTCATTTAAATAATAAAATATTGTATAAAATATCGTGTTTTATACTGGCGTCCCAACTAGTGGCCTTTGTGATAAGTGTACAAGTGTGTGATTTTGGAATAACGATATTTTTCGACAAAAGGTCTGCCGCTTCATTCAAACACGTGGAAGAAACATTTATCCGATCGTCTTGGCGTTTCATTCAACACCACGTGGAGAAGAGCATTTTATCCGATCGTACCTACCTTCGTAAGCAAAGTGTTTGAAATTTTTAAAATTTAAACATTTGAACAAGGTAAGGCGTAAGCGTTGTTTTAGTGAAATTTTAAGAAACCAATTTGTATTTTGCATCGAGCGTCGTAATTCGTAGTTTGTAATTTGATACTCAACGACAACTTGCTTGTCGCGTTGCGTCATTCGATCGAACACAAAGTTGTGCATGCGTGATCACGTGATCGCGCTGTGATTTCAACATAAACATTCAGTTTTGCTGACCCGAACTATTTTTACTGTTTGCAACTCAGTTGTTTTACGCGCCTTTTTGTATATTGGTATATTATATCCGGTGTCGCAATTTTTTTAGAAACATTAACCCATAAAACGAAATACGTGTGTTTAAATAATTACCTAGTGCTAGGTACGAGAAACTTTAACGTTATACGCAGAACTTGTAGTGTCTTGTTTTCAATTGCAAGGAGTATATTCAATCGCTTTGTGTAATAATTGTAATTTACACCGAATACGACTCATTTTTGTGTAATTGCCAAGAACTATTAGTTTAAAACTTTTGTGTCGAAAATTTTATTCGTGCGTGCAACATGCCTGGAGGCTCCAGATCAGCTGAACCGGTAGTCAATCAGATCGTGATGACACCCGAGATGCTGCAAACTTTTATTAATCAACTCAACTTGACTCAACCCGCCGTCAGGACAGTAACGCCTACGACAGCAAGTCAGAGTGGAAACTTTGCTGGTTGTAAGTCCCGGTTTGATGGTAAGCAAACATCCGATGTTGATTCCTTTATAGATTCAATAACAGTTTATAAAGATTGTCTAAACATTTCTGAAGAAAACTCGCTAAAAGGTTTTCCGATGCTTTTGCTCGACGCCGCTGCAGTCTGGTGGCAGGGGGTGAAATCAACAATCACTTCATACGATTCCGCAATCGACGGTTTACGTCATGCTTTTGGGTTTAGAAAACCCGCATATCAGATTTACAGGGATTTATTTGCCAAAGAACAACGTGTAGGTGAAAAGACAGATTTGTTCATAAGTAGATGCAGGGCGCTCCTTTCTCGTCTACAAGGTCCGCCACTACACGAAACCAATCAACTGGATATGGTATTTGGACTGTTAAACACGCAAATAAGAAAACATATCCCTAGAGAAACCGTTCAAACATTTAGTGCTCTCATCGAGAAAGCGAGAAGTGTTGAAGTTACGTTAGAAGAAGAAAATAAAAAGGAAATTGTTAAAGAAGAGACTTCCGAACGGAAACGACCAAGGTGTAATTTTTGCAAGAACTTTGGTCATGACAAGTCGGAATGTAGAAAACTCCAGCAGAAAGAAGCGAAAGCAACTGTTGATCCAGCCTCGGGAGGTACCCCTAAAATAGTGTGCTATGGATGTGGAGCACCGGGAGTGATTAGATCCAAGTGTCCAAGTTGTCGGTCTGGATCATCGGGTACTGTGGAGCAAAATTCGATGCAGTTTTTTTCTACAACGGTGAATAACCGCACGTTCGCGGTAAAACCGTATCTGCCAATTACAATAGATGGTTGCAATGGAGTGGGTTTGGCTGACTCAGGTGCATCTGATAACATCGCCGGAACGGAACTGTATCATCTTTTGTTACAAAAAGGGCATAAGTTCCAAGAAGAATCCGCCAAGCTGACGTTCGCGGACGGTGTGCTGCAGCAGCGAACAGTGTTAAAGACTACAGTGCAAGTGACGTTGAAGGAGCGATCCTTTCGGGCAACGTTCGTCGTATTACCTGGAGAAGAGACATGTAGAACGCTTCTAGGGACAAAATTTTTGGTAGACGCTGGAATAGTGTTAGATCTACCGCACAATCAATGGTATTTTTGCAACAACACGCAACGCAAGTTCCCTTTCGTGTCAACATCGTGTGTGCCAACCGTTAATGTGAACGATTCTTTACAACTGAACCAGTTCGATCTTAGAACCAACGAAGGCGAGAGCCTTACGCAAGATCAGAAGCAAGAGGTCAATAAATTTCTTAATACAAGCTCAAGTGTCTTCAGGATGGGGGGAGCCCCAACCGAATTTGCTGAACATCGTATCGAAACTACAAGGCTCGAACCAATCGCGGTTCCGCCATACCCTTTGAGTGCCCCTAAACGCAAGTTTCTACAAGAAGAATTGGAGAGAATGCTTGCTGAGGAGATCATAGAAGAATGTGAGTCGCCGTGGGCATTCCCAGTAGTTTTGGTACCGAAGAAGGATAATAGTTTGAGGTTATGCGTCGATTATCGACGATTGAATAAAATCACTGTTAGCGATTCCTACCCTATGCCAAGAATTGAGACGTTACTTCAATCAGCTCGCGAGGCAAAGTTTATGTCCACCATCGATCTTAGGTCAGGGTACTGGCAAGTGCCTTTACGCGTAGAAGATCGCGATAAAACGTGTTTTGTGACGCCCTTCGGAACATACCGTTTTACCAGAATGGCGTTCGGTTTGAAAAACGCGCCCGCGACGTTTGTACGACTAATGGACCGTTTTCGTGCCGGTTTAGGTGATCGTAGCGTTTTCGCTTATCTTGACGATATCCTAGTGATATCAGAGACATTCGACAAACATATAGACGATTTACGCGCAGTGTTTGAGAGACTAGCGTTATTTAATTTACGAGCGCGACGCGATAAGTGCTGTTTCGTGCGAAAATCGGTTAAGTATTTAGGACATGTTCTAACCTCCCAAGGTATCGCGACTGATAATGCTAAAGTTTCCGCTATTAAAGACATGAAACCGCCGTGTTGCATTAAGCAAGTGCATAGCTTTGTGCAGACGTGTGCGTGGTATCGAAAATTCGTGCCAGAATTTTCGCAAATAGCTCGTCCGTTGACGAATATGTTACGAAAAAATGCGAAGTTTGTATTCGGAGAAAAGGAGCTGCAAGCTTTCAACGAACTCAAGAGTAGATTAACATCTGCCCCAATACTTATTCAGGCTGATCCAACCCAGCCGTACGTCTTACGAACAGATGCGAGTGGGTACGCCTTGGGCGCGGTGTTAACGCAACAACGGAATGGAGAAGAACATCCGATTGAGTTTGCGAGCCGTTTATTAACATCTCCTGAGAAGAATTACTCTACAGTGGAACGAGAAGCCCTTGCTATTGTGTGGGCCGTAGATAAATTTCGTACGTATCTAGATGGTGCAGATGTCACCATAGCCAGTGATTGTCAACCTTTGCAATGGCTGCTAGGTCTAAAGACGCCATCCGGTCGTCTGGCCCGGTGGGCCTTGAAGATTCAAGGATTGAACATGAAAATAGTGTATACACCTGGTAAAATAAATGTAGTTGCAGATCGGCTTTCAAGACCTTTCTGTGATCATGACGAGTCTTCTGCTTGCGAAGTGTGTTACGTATCAGTGGAAATGCCCAAGATATCGGTGGAAGAGCTCAGGGAGAAGCAGGTCGCCGATCCAGAACTAAAGAAAATTTTTGATTCGTTAGAAGGTGACGACGATTTGGAGATCACCCGTTGGATGGATCGAGGATTCTTACTGAATAATGGCGTGCTTTACCGGTGTCACGATGAAGAAGATGTAGAAGAACCAGCTCTGGTTATTCCTAGTAGTATGAAGGAGGAGTTATTACGACAATATCACGATTCCCCTACAGGAGGACATTATGGAATAGATCGAACGATCCGGAAAATCGCTTCGAAGTATTATTTCACGGGAATGCGTAAGTTCGTCACCGAACATGTGAGAAATTGTCTGGAATGCCAGAGATATAAAGTTAGTAACCAGAAGCCGGCAGGTCTATTACAAACACCTGCACCTGCACAGCGCTTTGAAGTCCTATCAGTAGATCTATTTGGACCCCTTCCGGAGACCGCTAATGGAAATCGGTGGATCTTGGTGGTAGAGGACACCGCCAGCAAATGGTTCGAATTATTCGCCATTCCATATGCTACCTCGGAAGTATGCGCCAAGGTATTGATTGAAGAAATATTTCTACGATATGGAACCCCAAGGAAAATGATTACGGACAATGGTGTACAGTTCATAAGTGAAGTTATGCAAAAGGTCGCGTTTTGTTTTGACATTAAATTACCTTTTATCCCTGCATACCATGCCGAAAGTAATCCCGTCGAGCGAAAGAATCGTGACTTAAAGACACAACTGTCCATTTTAGTTCGCGATCGTCATCGTCACTGGGACCAATATATCGCGAGTGTACGTTTCGCGATGAACTCATCCGTGTGTGAGTCAACGGGGAAAACCCCCGCATATTTAACGTTTGGTAGAGAGTTACGCGCGCCACACGACGCCGTGTATGACATGCGTCAGATAGTAAGTGCCGAGAATTTTGTTCCGCGAATTTCTCCTTACTTAAAGAATTTGGCCAACTCGCTCTGCGAATCTAAGGAACGGATCCAGAAAGCTCAAGATCAACGGAAAAACATTGTGGACAAGAATAGGCGCCACGAAGAATTCCACCTTGGGGATAGAGTTCTGTTGAAGACGCACGTTTTAAGCAACGCCGCAAAAGGTATCACGGCAAAGTTTGTTCCAAAGCGGGATGGGCCATATCGTATTACGAAGGTTGTCACCCCCACCAGCTACGAATTGGGAACTGGTCGTGACCCAGTTACTATTATTGGACGGTACCATGTTTCGGACCTAACCAAGTTGATGGAACCGAACTTAGGTGAAGTGCCGCCCGATGTGGAAGGCCTGCAGCCCGTCATGCCAAAGAGGAGCCGAGGGCGACCAAAGAAAACTTCAAAACGTCTTCCTTCGCCCCAAAGACCGAGTAATCCGTTTCGAAGGGGGGAGAGTGTAACGAGACAGAACCCCGCACCCCCGCGCCGGTCATCTCGTAACCGACCACGAGTCTAGAGTATTATGGAAGTAACCATACGTGTAGTACCAAGGAAGTCGCGTCGTTCAAATCATATAATATTGTCCTTTAAATCCAAAGTGTAACTCATTTAAATAATAAAATATTGTATAAAATATCGTGTTTTATACTCTTCTGTAATTCGATCATGCAATGTAGAGAGAGATCTTTCACAACAAGCGCACTTTTATTGTAGAAACAATCAGTGCTATAAAATAAATTGTTTTGTTCTCTTTTTTACAAAAGTTAATTGAAACTGTACTAATAATAAATATTTTCAACTAAAAGAACAATAAAAGTTGTTGTAGTTTATGATAATTAGGTTGTAAAAGAGGAGGACGTTAAATTTTCCAATTTAAAAATTTTCGTATCGAGAGTGTTAAACTGCGTTCTATCTTAAAGCTATTTTGCATTGGTGGTAATTTGGTACTTTTAAAAGCTATTTTCAATTTATTGTTAAATGAAAAAGTTTATGTGATAAATGTTTGTATTGGACATTTACAATTTCATAGCTTTATATTGTGGTTATCGCAAAACCATGAAAATGACAGGTATTAATTAATTCATCACATTTGGGAAATAAATTGAAGGCAAATTTAATCCAAATATTGGTTTGTAATTGATTTATGTTTTATATTTACTCTTTTAATAAAATTACTACGAATTTGTAATATTATTTTTTTGCGATGAAAATTTAAAAACGAGTTAGTTTTCCGAATGATTAAAATGAAAAATATGGGAAAAATTAAACCGAAAGTCAAAGTAAATGATCTCATTTATAATCTGCCCTTAACATGCACTTATTTATTATCCAATTATGAATCCAATATTTTCTTTTATATAATAGAAATTTTGTAATTCAACAAAGCAATATTTCAGTGTACATACTTAATAACATTTTAACGACCTCTTAGCAAAGATTAATAGTATATTAGTTCTTATTTCTACTAATGAGTGAAAACTTCACCACATGTTGTATGTGTGTGGGGCGGCGGTTAAGTTTGCTGCTTATAGAAACCAAGACTGTCAAAC
This sequence comes from Malthinus seriepunctatus, assembly GCA_963924605.1. Lineage (NCBI taxonomy): Eukaryota > Metazoa > Arthropoda > Insecta > Coleoptera > Cantharidae > Malthinus > Malthinus seriepunctatus. The sequence goes on from OZ004600.1 coordinate 8,257,077, forward strand.
GCATAAGGTCTGCAAAATATGTACGTTACAAATTAATGTTAGCAATTCCTTTATATTCCGGTTAAGTTCCTTTTAATATAAATATTAAGGCAATTTGTTACGATAGAGTTGTAGGTGAAGCAAAAGTCGAAATTAATTTCTAAATATGTTCCTACCCAAAGCTACAATTATTACGAAATTTATCTCAACCCTCGTTTTCAAACGTTAAAAAAAGAAAAGTTGCAAGTTGCATTTTGAGCTCCATTTAGTTAAAAAGGGAAGGAGGAAACATAGTTTGTGTGCCAAGTCGCTTTTTTATTAGTTGAAATTATAAAATGAAATATTTCGCTTTGAGGTAGATGGATTTAATGTACGTGTTTTTAAATTAGGTTGTTTAATATACACGATGAATGTAATAAAACAGTTTTATCAGAAGTGGGATATTAGATACTGCTAAAAAGTAACCAACAACTAAGCGAGACTGTAGTATGGAAATTCTTTCGGAGGCAGTTCTCTTTATATTTGTGTTGAGGGCACCTTAAACAATGTAAAATTACAGGTTGCACGAACTCTTACAGGGGAGTTTCTCATGGGCTGTTATTAAAGATGGCAGGCGGAACAGGTCTCATGGACATCATTATTTTAGTAGTTTTGCAGCAGATATTCTCTGTACAGGGCATTATCATTATTTAAGGCTTTACCTCTAAGTTAAATAAAAATTGACTCCAATTTATGGCACGTGTTAAGCCTGCGTCACACACACTGGCTTGCCTATGGCCTATGCAGGCCAAACCGGAAGGTAAGTCTGTGGGTGTGGCGCGGCCTTTAAACGACGACTTTTTTCGTAACGTGCAAAACCTATTATAGCCTATATTTTTAGTTTTGACTGGGCTTCCTTTTAGTAGTTCCGACATGGGTAGTTTAACTTCGACGTTACTTTAATTCCACTGCAACAATGTAATTTCTCTATCTAAAGTTGGAAACACACACACAGGCTTTTGTTCCGGCTTGACCCGTACAGGGAGACATCTGCACATGGTTCAGGCGGCCTGCGCAGACCAGTGTGCATATCTAGAGGCTCGTGCATACCAAAACTGCACAGGCAAGCTGGAGTAAATGCTTGTACGTGTGTGTCTCCGTTTTAATTTATGATGGTCTTCAGCATTTCTAGGTGTGGCACTGTTCCATATACTATAATTTTATAAGTGAGTAGGATATCTCTCTATCTTTGAACGTACCTGCCTATTGCAGACGGTGTCTGTATCTCAATTATAATAGTAGTCAAAACTTTGCCTTAAAATTCAGAACTTTTCAGTGCTGCTAAGATCAGTATAGTCTGCAACTTTTGAAAAGAATAGGGCGGAGCTATTATCTTACATATTTTCATTTTCGTTATAGCGCATTGGCTCCGCCTTTAAAAGTTTTAGATTTTCTACCTTCCATATAAAAAACCATCCTGTATAATATTAATTACACAAACTTCCTACTCATTAAGTGAAATATTGTTGATAGTAATTTTAATGTTTAATTATTAGGTATTGTTAACAAAAATAATTCAACTAACAATATGAAGTTAGTTTCGTATAATACGCCACCTATTCTTACCCCCTTATTCTATGTTGCCGGAACCGGAGACACGTTTTCCAGCTTCTAACAAACGTATTGCTCTAATGCTCGCTTTGTTCTATTTTATAAATTGTCATTTTGTCACATATTTTGTAGCCGAGTTTGATTTTGAACAAAAAATTATTGTTTATAAAAATCTTTGTATTGTATTTTATAAAAGTCTTTAAACGTCTTACAAAGAGTAAATTCGTCAGTTGACTGCTCTTGTAAAACTAATAACAAAATTCGAAAGATACGAAAATATAACTTTTTTTCCATTATGTTACGCAAGATTAGAGAAATTTTAAAATTCAATTATTTAAACTACGAACTTTAATTAAAATTTTTTTCTCAATTCCAGTTAAATGTTTACAAAAGGATGAAAACTAAATATTTACGAAAAACAATTGCAATAGTAGAATGCATAGAATGCTTCAGAGATTATGCAAGAATGCATCTTAACAATGCACCAAATTTATTGCACATGACGTTGTGCATTCAAACTACTAACTTAAACCTATGCATTACTGCATGTTAAAATTTTCAAGAAAAGACAAAAAGTTCGTAAAACGTATTACCACAACTTTAAATTACTACCCTTTTTGTCTCAGCTCTCGACGTTACTATGTAAGTGAATTTGTTATTTAATAAAACAAATGTAAGACTGACGTTGAAACCGCACTTAAGACGAAACAAAAACATTAGGTAATGGAATTTAAAAAATCAAAGTTAATTAATCTAAAACAAACAATTCTTTCAAGTTGTTTAAGATGAGCAGTAATTTTTTATCGGTAGCAGTAATTTTACGGTAATGGAATTAATTATTATTAAAATAGCGTTAAATCTATTTTAGAGCTTTAAATGGAAAAATGTAATCGACTTTCAAAATCAGAAGTAATTAATTTAAAACAAATGAAGTGCTAATTTATAATTCTTTTAAGTTAATTTGGATGAGCAGTAATTTATCGGTAGCAGTAGTTTTACGGTGATAGAATTAATTATTATTAAGACAAGAGTTAAACCTATTTTAGAGCTTTAAATGGAAAAATATGATCGAAATCAGAAGTAATTAATTTAAAACAATTGTAGTACTAATTTCTAAATCTTTTAAGCTCATTTGGATGAGTAGTAATTTATCGGTACCAGTAATTTTACGGTGATCGATTTATTAAGATAGTTTATATTGGATATTTTGGATAACTTTGAGTTGTATGTTGAGTTTTTATAAGAAAGTTAGGTTATGTACCTCTTTACCTCTGAAATGAAACAACCTGTGTATTACAACAGACTTTTTTGTTCTGTACGCGCAGTAAAAAAATTTTTTTCACTTAAACGTAAGGTTCTATTTTGAAGAGTCACCGTGTATTTATCTTAATTAAAATTAGAATATTTTTTAAATGAGCACCATTTTTTAAACGTTTTTGGCAAGGCAAATTGAACAAGAAGATAATGCAATGAAAAATTCATATTTGATTTTTCTCTTACTAACTAGGGTCACAATTTGCATTTTTATTATGTTGGCTCCTCACGAATCTCTCGTTTGTTTTCTGCTGTCTTTTGTGTGTTTACAAAGCAATTGACAAATGCCTTTGTCGTCTTCTCACTTCATTTCACTAGGATTTTATTTTTACCTGTTATCCATTTCAATGACCGTTCAATTTAAAAAATTTCGCCGACTTTTCCTTTTAAAAAGCCAACCATTTATTTTTCCAAATAATGTTTTGTGTAAATACTTGAGAAACATTTCTACTTGAGCGAATGAATTTGTTGAGAGATCGTCGATGAATATCAAATTTCTACTAATTGTAGTGTGAGGAGAACACGAGTGCTCTTCAATTATCGCTTACGAATTCACTTCTCGAACAACCAATAGCACAATTTACTAATATTTCCTACATTAAAATGGAAATTCGTGAACATCAAAGCTTAATTTAAATGAATTAAAGTTTATTAAATAAAATAGAATTTTATAATCGACTTCGTACACGAGTGTTCAGAATTACTTTAGCTATTAATTAAAAAATTTACTTACGCTATTATAAACAGTTCGTATAGATTTTTAACAACATTTTAATGTTTTCTCGAGTATAAACAGCACTTAATAAAGAAGAAAACTTTAATTTACTTGTTATGATACATAAAAATGTAAATAGTATGTAAAATATAGACATAAATCTTCTTCATGTTATAAATAAAATAGAAAACAGTTTTTGTTACACGAAATATTGGCAACAAGAAAACGTTTCGATTTTGCAATAAATTTTAACCCTTTATTGCTAGTGGTTGATGTAAATATTTTTTTTATATTTATTCCTCCAGATCATTCACGTTTCACTATGAATTTCAATGGTTAAAAGGAATTTGAAATAAGCAATAGGTTGTGTCAAATATTTTTCGTTTTGCACAACCAAGAGAAGAAAATTGCTTATTCTTTTTACTTTTTTCTTCCCACACTCAATTTTCTTTTACTAAGATAGTTACTTGTACAATCTCTCAAAAGATTTTATGGTACAGGAAACAATTTTATATATGAAGTTTAAACTTAAGCAGAAATGGTGGTTGTTTCGTCCTTTTGTTATGTTTTATACACAATGTAGGTCAAACCATCATCATCATTTGACGTATTTTAGTTTATATTTTTTGTCAAAAAATACGAATAAAGATGAACAAAATTAAATGAGCTCGTCAAGCTGAAGCTAAATGTGGTAGTAAATGTTGTCGAAATGTTTTTGTATTTCTGATTAGGGTTAAAAGCCAAATATTTATACATTATTATTACTAAAGAAAATTAGCTATAAAATATCAAAAGTTTCCGTTTTCACAAAGAAGCTACGACGTTGTCAAAAGAAAACTGTTACATTAATTTAATTATTTGCTGTAGCTCCCAAAGAGGAATTTTTATACAGTCTAATTAATAAATGTATTAACAAATTTTGTTTATAAAAAATTCCTAAAACTTTTATTTTTAAATAATATCATGAAAATATTTCTATTATACACGTAATTAATTAATTTTTTATTAAGGGTTTTAAAATTAAAGATTAAAGAGGGAGGTTTTTTAAAATTGAGTAACATTTTAGGTGGTGTGAAAAAAGAAAAAAGGTAGCTTAGTGCACTATCTTGAGACACTGTTGCACACAGCATCCATTCCACCGCTTATTCTATCGAAGTGCCTTCTTACATTATAAACGATTTCCAACATTTCGTATGGAAATTGGCTTTATGTCGAATTTGTTAAAATTTTACGTTAGTTGTGAGTTACTGAATAAAATTTATCACAGAGAGGTCCAAAATGTGCTCAGTTCAGTCGGCGATAGCTTTTGGGTGGGAATTTTGTTATAAATGGAATATTTAAGTAGTGAGATATTTTTATTTCACTTTAATAGTGGCATATGATAGAAGATAGCAAGGCTCTAGCAAAGGTCGGCTGTATTGTATTCAAATATAATTCTCAATAACGTAAACCAAACGTTTCATACCGGATCACCACTCAAAAGCTATAGCCGACTGTATACTATACTTTTGCATTACAATAATAATGACAAGAGGGTAGGGTTAAAGTCGCGATGGGTTTAAAAAATTTCTAACTTATTTCAATTTATTTTTTCTCTCTATGCCAAATTTGTAAATCGTCATTCAATAAACCAGAGTCAACGAGACCATCATAGTTATTCTTTAACGACGATATCCAATCCATACCGTAACTGTAAATTTAGCTGACAGTCCAGACATATGGTTTTAACAGTATCAGGCCACTGCACTACACATCCAAGCCGCAATGGACGTCGTAAGGAAGATTTTTGGTAAACATTTAATTTCCAGAAATTCGACATTCAAAGAGTGTCTTCGTTTTCTGGATTTAGCAGTGTCCGGTTACTTCCTTCGGGATATTGTAAGGATTCTTCTGGAAACATGTATTGGGAAATGAAAAAAAATGCACCAACATGGATCCCCAAAATGTGAATGTTGACCAGAAGCGAGCAAGGGTGGAATCGAAAAGAGGATGCTGACTTCTTAAGCCAAATTGTTACCATGGATGAAACTTTCTACGACCCAGAAACAAAGCAGCAATGTATGGAGTGGAAGCATTCTGGTCCTCCAAGGCCAAATAAGTTACACGTTCAAAAATCTCCTGGAAAAGTTCTTGCCACAGTTTTTTTTGATTTTCGTGGAGTAATCATGATCGATTATCTTGACGAATGAAGAACTATAACTAGGTTATATTATTCGACTTTATGAAGACGCGGAACGTTGGCTAAAGGAGTCTTGTTTTGGCAAGACAATACGCCAGCACACAAATCGCGCATTACAATGGACACATTCGCTGGATCTGGCTTTCTCGCGCTACTATCTCTTCCCTCAAATGAAAAGGAGTCTGAAACGTCTTAATTTTTCTTCGAATGAGGAGGTAATAGAAGCCGTGAATAAGCGCTGGTTTGCAGAGCAAGATAGAAGTTTCTCTTTGAAAGGTTTAGAAATGTTGCAGGTTCGAAGAGCTCCGAGAGTCGAAATACAGACGTTAACGCGAGATACTACAAAAGTCATTAATACTGTTGTTGGTGAGACTGAAAATATCGATCACCTAATAAAATGGTGTATAAACTGGTTAACTTCCCACACTACTTTTCGCAATTTATGGATCAGTGCCGCATAATACGTCCCATTAACTTTATGTGTTATTAGTTTTCGTGTTAGTTTCCTTGAAATTTATGAGAAGGAGTTCAAAATATTATAGCCATCATTTTTTTCTTGGATTGGTAGAACCTGAACTTTCTTGGAGGTGCTGAAAGTGAAACTTCCTTTTCGATAAAGGATCACAGTAAAGCACTATAGTTTCATCTCCTGTTACAATAGTCTCTAACACATCCTTTGGATTTTGTTCCCGGAGCTTCATAAAAACCCGACGTTGCCGATGAATAGCAGAGAGATGTTTGGAGACCCATCTTACACTGACTTTATTTATTTCCAAATATTCATGGTGGTTACCTAATACCAACTTTTGCACAAGGGCAATATTGTCTTCGGTTATCACGTCCACTGAAGGACTAGTCCGTGATAGTCATCTTAAAGCTATTACCATGCGCAAGCGTTTCGCTCATTCTACACTACAGAATAATACGGGGAATTTCCACCGGCGTAGACGTCATATAAAAATTTTTTAATAACTTTCTTAAATTTGTTCTAAAAATCTACATGTTGATACTGTCACGAGTGGGGGTTAGTCATGACCTCTAGAGTCCAGAATCTCCATAGTGTACCGAGATTAAGATAATAAACAATGCTGAAATTATTAATTTATTTAAAAACGTTCTCTTACTCGAATATTAGCATTATAATTCAATCACAACACATGATGATTATAATCGCTCCTTAATTATTACAACGTACGAAACCGACAAACGTTTCGCGTCCCCGAATTGTCCGACTGACAATTATCAACCGCTAAGTATAAACTCCTTCAAAACCTACTTTTGGGGCTTTTTATTAACTTGTCCCACGCGCCAACTAAAATTGCTAAAACTGGCGATTTATGCTTTATCTCACATTCTTCCAATACCTTACAATAGTCACGTATTGTAAACTCGTGTACATTAAATTCTTGTACTACTTAATAATTGCATTAAATAATTTGTGTAATATTTCTACGCGTGACAATACCATGAAAGAGCCACTAGGAATGTTGAGACTTTATCTTGTTCTTTTCCCCTATAGACACTAGCTCTCCTTCACTGCTCTTTAATCCTTTAGTGTACAAGAGCAACGAACGAGAGGGAAGCTGTCTTTTGTCTGCATATTTCTCAGTCTGTAATAACTTCTAACATTCCTCCTGATAATGATGTAGTAAAAACGAAGCTGTTGTTAGGATTATCCATATGTTTTTTTAAGTCTCTGGGGAATGAATAATACTAGCTCTGAGCCTCCAACCTTTTCTGTAATCTAATGACCCGTCCACACACACAGGTTTGCCTGCACAGGCTAAAGCGGAAGGCAAGGCCTGTGTGTGTGCACGGTCTTTTAGTCTCTACACATTGTTATTTCTCTTACTTGAAGACTTAGAAGCCATAATCTCTCTAGATTCTTCCTTTTGGTGCAGTGCCTATGGCAGTTTATTTTTAAAAAACTCAGCTTAATTTGAATGAATTTGTTCGATACTTTTGCAGTAGATCAGTTTTACCGGCGCTTAAAGACTATTTCCGAAAAGTTTTCTTTGATAAATTATTCATCTCAACTATTATTTTCTTTAAATAATTTTTAAATTACTAACTTGTAGCAACTTAATCAAATTTTACTAATGGTAAAAGTTGTAGAAATTTAATTTTTGTTTTATAAAAACCATTCCGACTTCTTTTTTTCACCCTGTCTGAAAATAAATTTTAGAATTATCGAGTTTATTAATAATTTCATTTTTAGAAAAGTTTCAGAAAATTTAATTTCGTAAAAGTTTTATTAAAAACATTCTTTTTTTGTAGGGGTGGAATGTACAGTTTTAGCTATTAAGCTCTACATGAAGTTGGTTAAATAAAAATAAAATGTTTCAACTTGACTGCCTTTTGTTATCTTTAATAAGTTCGATTTTTAATAACTTTGTCAATTTTTTTTTAATTAAAAATTTTTCCCTTTTCAGAAAGATTTCTTTTGTGCGCTTAATTTAATGATGAGGCGCGCAATTTTTGTATATAAATTAACACTTTCTAATTTTGTCCACTTGAAGTAGTTTAAATGAATAATTAATATTCTAGTTACAATTTTGTGATTAATTAAATAATTAATAAGCAAATTTTGCTGAGCAATTTCGTTCTAAATTAAGCGAGCAACAGTTAATGGAGGAAATGAGTCAAATGCTTAATGAAAAATTAGTGAAAACTCACAAATTTCCATTTCAATTGTTGAAAACTTTAACTCGAGGAGTATTTTACAGTACAGCGAAAATTGATTTTTCCTCGAGAAAAGAAAAATTTGAAAGACTAGAGTTATGATTTTTTTCAACTTTATCCAGTTTAGGGCTTCTCGGCGCGGCTTATGAGAGTTTTTGTTGTTAATTTTATTTATTTTCATTGTTGGAAAATGCCATGTAATTGAAAACTGTAAAAATCAAGCGGATAAAAGTAGAACTATATAAAGCAGCATTTGTAATGCAACCCGCCTTCTTTAATATACTTTCTAAAGAGCGGATTGCGGGATTGTGTGCCCGTTGGGATTTGGAAGGGCGACATTTTCACTGAAATCCAATAACACGCAAATCGTAAATGTCCCCTTCAAGAGTTTGGTGCATAACATGTCCTCACACTATATTTTTTAACCTATTTCATCTTCTTTTAGACATCTTTACGTATCAGTTACCTTAAAATATAAAGTCTACGTAATCAAACTGACTTGGTTTTAAATTGAAAATTTTATCGCATTTTCTTTTAAATAGCGAAATTTTGAAATGAAATTAAAGCTTTTTTTAAAAAATTCACCAGCGTGTCCAAAACGTGTTGTATTTTATCGATTCAATATTTCGTAATGTCAATACAAAATGCGACCGGATTTTAAACTCTACTTTTAACAAAGGAATAACAAAATGTGTTCAGCAAAATATTTAAACCAAAAACCCCTTTTGTCATTGATTCTTGTTTTCAACTGTTTTGTATAGAGATCTGCATGTTATAAATTTTTCAAAAAAAAGATGATAGATTATCTTTTATGTTCTCTCTTCATTGTTGTACAAAGGGAAAAGTTTTTATCAATGACGTACTTAGCGAGATGATAAAATTGACTCTTTATTTTATTCCGATTTTTAAAATACAAGTTGACATTTTCAGATAAAAACGTTTAATTATTAGTGTATTTTGGATACACACAAAAATGATAAGATTGACGTTTGTGTTCGTTTTGTAAACAAAAAGTAAAGCATCATACTCTGTGTCTCTAGTGAACGATTTTTATTTTCTTTATATTGATGGAATTTTTGTCATACATCACAGATATGCTAATGGAATTCCTGATGATGCGTTAAGGTTATATAGCTGTAAGAAAGTTTATTTCCATCCATTCTATGGATTGATGCAGGTATTTTAATATTTCTTTTGCATCGAATAGTTCAGCTATTGTCATTTGTCATTCTTTATTAAAACTAGATCATAAACGCGAGCATACGCGCGCTTCCGTCTCTCTGTCAATATCATCTGTCATCCTATCTGTAAGTTTCATGTGTCATTTCATCTATAAGTTTCATCTGTTATCTCATCAGTCTCATTTGTAAAACTCATCTGTCAATCGTTTCTGTCACGTTATTTGTCAAACTCGTCTGTCTTCTCATGTCTCATCTGTCATCTTATTCTTTCTTTTATAATCTCATCTGTCAATATCATCTCTCATCTCATCTGTAAGTTTCATGTGTCGTCTCTTTTTAAAAGTTTCATCTGTTATCTCATATGTCTCATTGGTTAATCTCATCTGTCAATCTCTTCTAATATGTTATTTGTCAAATTCATCTCTAATCTTATGTCATGTGTCTTCCTCATCCGTCATCTTATCCTATCTGTTACAGTCTTATATCATATCAATATCATCTCTGATCTCATCTGTCTCATTTGTTAATCTCATTTGTCAATTTCTTCTGATACGTTATTTGTCAAATTCATCTGTCATCTCATGTCATGTATCAGTCTCATCTGTCATCTTATCCTATCTGTTACAATCTTATCTGTTAATATCATCTCTTATCTTATCCGTAAGTTTCATGTGTCATCTTTTCTAATAGAGTTATCTCATCTGTCTCATTTATAATCTCATCTGTCAATCTCTTCTGATATGTTATTTGTCAAATTCATCTGTCATCTCATGCTATATGTCAGTCTCATCTGTTACAATCTCATCTGTCAATATTTGCTCCCATCTCAGTTGTAAGTTTCATTGTATCATCTCTTCTAGAAATTTCATCTGTAATCTCATTTGTCTCATTTGTTAATCTTATCTGTCAATCGTTTCTGCCACGTTATTTGTGAAACTTATGTGTCATCTCCAGTCAAGTGTCAGCCTCATCTGTCATCTTATCCTATCACTGTTATAATTTCATCTGTTAATACCATCTCTCACCTCAACTGTAAGTTTCGTGTGTCATCTCGCCTATAAGTTTCATCTGTTATCTCATCTGTCTCATTTGATAATCTCATCTGTTAATCTCTTCTGCCATGATATTTGTCAAACTCGTCTGTCATCTCATGTTATTTGTCAATCTCATCTGTCATCTTATCCTATCTGTTACAATCTCATCTGTCAATATTAGCTCCCATCTCATTTGTAAGTTTCATGTGTCATCTGTTCTAGAAATTTCATCTATAATATCATCTGTCTCATTTGTTAATCTCATCTGTCAATCGTTTCTGCCACGTTATTTGTGAAACTTATCTGTCAGCTCCAGTCAAGTGTCAGCCTCATCTGTCATCTTATCCTATCTGTTATAATTTCATCTGTTAATACTATCTCTCATCTCAACTGTAAGTTTCGTGTGTCATCTCAGCTATAAATTTCATCTGTTATCTCATCTGTCTCATTTGATAATCTCACCTGTTAATCTCTTCTACCATGTTATTTGTCAAACTCGTGTATCATCTCATGTCATGTGTCAGTCTCATCTGTCATCTCATCTGTCTTGTTTGTTAAAATTATCTGTCAATATCTTCTGCCTCGTTATTTGTTCAACTCAGATGATATTAAATGACAGATGAGATGAAATATGTGACGACCGATTAGATAGCAGATGGGATGACAATTGGAATGACAGATAAATCTCCCCTGACATTAAAATAAGATGACTTGACACATGAAAAGATAATTGACCCTTATCTGACATTTACATATTGTGACTTATGCACCCCTCGACATTGACATATGTTGACAAATCCTCCCCCTGGTGACATATAACCCTCTGGCATTGCTATATGCTGACAGATTAAATTTTTCTTATGATAACTATGATAATAGCTTACATTCTTTCTTCATCTCTCCAAACCAATCTCTATCTTATTTCCCCCATTCCAAATCTCTCTAAACCAATCTTTATCCTAGTTCTCCTCTCTATTTATATCTATATCTCTGTCTCTTTCGAACGTTACTGCGCATTTCCAATGACTCATGTGTTTTTTATTAAAGGGATTCGAGCTATGACCTTTAGGTTTTTAGTTTTTAGGGATTTATACTCCAAAAAGACTCAAAAAGAAACTTGACTAACGCGCACAGCGAGTTTCAAACAGAAAGTTGACGTTACATTAATAGTGAGCCTTAAAATTATTCTGTCTCTGGATGATGAAGTGGTAAAATTTGAAGCTGTGCCAATGGTAACGATTTGATTTTGATTTTATGTAAATAATCAAACAAAGCGCAAAATGTTGGATAAATTAAATTATTGCACATAGAAAGAGTAGTAGTTATTCAAAAAAGGCAACAATTTATACTTCAAATCGTTTCAGTCTCGACCTTTTAATTTCATTCTCAGCAAATTAATTGTTATGCAACCAACATTAGGAATGTTTAATGTGTGTTGCATAATTTTCATTCCACATAATATTTTCATGTTTAATTAATTTAATCCATAATTAAATCTAAGTTATTATCGCACACAGCATTAAAGTGTTTTACAATGATTGTTCAGCTAAAATAAATTATTAAAGCCCGAATTTAAATTCAATGAATTCAAACAATTATCATCATTTTATAGTTTAGTTTGCTTGATTTTATTATGAATTTTTTATTATGTGCACTAATTGCAGAAATTAGCTACCTATTTAACTGAAGTCAATCGTAACGACGTTTAAAAGGTCCTTACAATTTATTCTAATCAAGGCGTTTGTTTGCTTTTTCTTACATAAATTTTTTCAAAAAGATGTAATGTCATTACGTGATTAAAGGAGACACTTAAAAAAGGGAAAAGATTTAGAGATGATGAGATTGAGAGCAGGTGGAAGTAAAACGGTAAAAGCTTCATTTCGTGATTCACCTGTCCGACTAACTACGCTCTCTGGACCCTACTTACACCTGCTGATGCTGAGAAATAACTTTGTTTTGGTTACAGGTTTGACCGGCTTCTCAGCATGACTCGATGTTACATTGTTTTTAACGATTATACACGGGAGGGTATTATTGTTTTTTTAAGCAGGTGCAGTTTTAAGTGCAGTCATTATTAAAGTAATTATACCGGCGGGAATTTCCTATTATTTTGGTTATGTGCACATTTATTTTGTCGTGACAGTGGCTAAGTCCAATTATGCACGCAAAAATCTTAAATATTTCTTTTCTTTCTTTACCTTTTAATCTTGAACTTGAAAGTAGCAATCATGTTTGATATATTGATTTTTGGTACCTAGTATAATGTAAATTTTATTCAACTCCTAGTAAGTACATAGCTTACATATTCAATTACTTGCTCGTATGGTAAAATATAATAAGCGTGTGTAGAAAAACAATTTCTTAGAAACAAATAAAGGACAAGGCTTGTTTATTTTCAATTTCACAGATGAAATGCAAACTCTGTTGCTGTTTACTTTTCAGTTGTATTCCCTGCTTTGTAATGAGATAACACAATGTTTCGACTTGGGAATACTTGAACATTTCTTCAACCTAAAATTGAAAACATCTAAAACGTTCTCACTTTCATGTTATATCTTGTATAGTGTAGAGAGAAAATACGATTATGGCATTATCTATATTTTCTTGTATGCTACATATAAGAAAATTTCGTTACGCATGTAAATTTTGATGTCAATCAATGTTAACTAAACACGATTTGATAAATTTAATTTATTCCCAAATATTATCCTATTTATTTAGGACCATATATTTACATTGCTTTGTATTCGGTTTTAACAAAAAAAAGAGAGGAAAAAAATGTTTGTTTCTATTGTGCTTATAGGGGATGATTTTAAAAAGAAACACGAAAATTAAGTTACTTGGTTTGTTTCACCTTTCCATTTTCAACATGTTACTTCAGCTCTCTCGTTATCTTCTCATCCAATTTGCTATTTTTTTTTATTTTCTATATTTACCCTTTTTTGTATTTCGTGCTGACACATCTAAGATTTATTAGAAATAATTTTAAAGCGACACTCGCAAAATTATTGTATAAAAATAAGAAATTCGAGTGTATATGAGGAAAATGCGACGGTGTTTTCGTTTTCTTTAATTTAATTCGTTTAAAAAGTATTGATTTACGAAATAACGAGAGAAAAATAAATCTTGGAAGAAATTGGTAGTGCAACAACTCGAGATTGTAGCGTTTAAATAATTAAATTAATTTCTATACTGAGTTTCTATAGGAACAAGCGAATGAAATTGGTAATAATTACATGTACCTAATAGGCATTGCGCAGCCATAAGCGGATTAAATTCGAACTAGGTACCTAATTCTTTATTGTATAACACGCCTTATGCAGTACGACAACATCGAACTATAAAATCTATTACAAAATGTTAAAGTTACTTCAAGGGCTCATTGAGGACTTCCTCTTCCTCTAGATTTCTTATTGGTCTCATTTATTAAAATACGATCATTTGCTCAGGCATCCATTCATCTAGGGTCCTCTGTTCTTTCATGAGCTTGAAGAGCGAAAGAATTGTCTTTTAAAAAGGTCTATATTTCAGTACTGAGCTACACATATGGCATATTGGCAGAATTTTTGAGAATAATAAAAATGGGTAAGTTTTGATATAACGAGGACCGGGTATAACGACCCTTTTTAGTCGGTCCCTTCGCCGTCGTTATATCCGACTTTCACTGTATACCATAACAACATTTTAGGTAAGGCTCATTAGTAAAGTTATGTTTTTACGCATTTAATAAATGTTGCAAAACAATTCCCTAGGAGTGGGGTAAAATGATCCTGGGATAATTATGGACTACCAACAGGGGATCGTTTTGCCCCAAATGCACTTAATGGATCTAATCTAACCTACAAATTTTCAATGAGATAATACGCGTGTAACTATGTAAGGTTTTTAAAGTCCAAATATACCATAAGACGTTGTACGCACATCCGATTCAATATAGGTTTAATTCAGAATTTAAAAAGCTCTTACCTTATATCGATGAGTGAAAAAACAAACAAACAAAAACAAAAATAACTGTAATACGAACGTCTAAGAACTTACTACATGAACTGCGCGTAAGTGTAAACAACTTGAACTATGACATTCTGCCACGGCAACCTAGATGACACCTTTGGTTTCTTTAATAATTGGGGGGATCATTATACCCCACCCATGCCTAATGAGCATATCGACGCTGCAATGCAATACCTCTCAGGAAACACATTTAAAACAAGCACAATCTTCCATGTTGGCTCACAGATACGAGGTATTGCATTTTGTTAATCGCAGACTGTAATCACAGACTTGGTTGGGCCAAGTACCATCTTCCATGTTAGCTCACAGATACGAGGTATTGCATTTTGTTAATCACAGACTCTAATCACAGATTTGGTTTAACCAAGCACCATTTTCTATGTTGGCTCACAGATACGAGGTATTGCATTTTCTTAATCGCAGACTCTAATCACAGACTTGGTTGGGCCAAGTACCATCTTCCATGTTAGCTCACAGATACGAGGAATTGCATTATGTTCATCACAGACTCTAATCACAGACTTGGTTAAGCCAAGTAGCCAAGTAGATCGAGGTATTGCAATAACAGCGTCGATATAATATGGCCACCTTTTTACGTGGATAAATGGAAGCAACCCTTGGTTGCTTGTCACTGTCGAATCTGCGTCAAAAGAAGAAATAAAAGTAAACGAAACTTAAAAAGCCAAATCCAATAAGGCCAAATAGGTGCTCGTTCTGCTAATTGTCCATTCAGTTCTCCAATTCTCTGATGCCAGCCAACTGAGTGCCGTTTGTCGGATCAGTCTCTATGTAATTATTTGTTGATTTTGCAGATGGTTCATTTTCTGAAAATCTTTCTATAACAATGCGCAGTTTATTAGCGATGTTCAAATACACCACATTTTCTCTTAATTTGGAATTAGCCTATCCGTAAGTTTTATCAAGTTTACGCATCTAATAAACGTTTGAGCTATACCTCTACTTATTTGAGAAATATCTCATGTTTAGTTGCTACTTTCTACCTACTCTACATGAGAAAAATCCGAAGGAAATGATGCGTTTGTAAACTCATATAAAGCTACTGGATCTCACTATAGGTATTCCCTCATCTCGGTCATGCAGCATACAGATACAACTTTATCACTTCACTTGATTGAAAACTGAAGTGTTATCTTTACAATTTATTTACAAATGCCACGGTTGAATCTCATTTCCTCTTGCGATATTTGTGAATAAATTGTGTGTTTTTGTTGCTTCTCTATTACTTTAGCTATAAAGTAAGGAATGGTGTGCTTAATACTTGTGTTCAATTTTTCGTATGAGCACAGGTTTTGATCTTATAACACCAACTTAAATTGTAGATTTTGATTTCTTGCTTTTGATTTTGAGTAATTAAACCGTTTCCAGTTGTCCAGTTTTATTAATGATCGAACAATAATTTGTTGATTCATCAATAGGACACACTGTATATGCCGAAAAAGTTTTAACAAATAGGATTTTTGTTCCAACATTGAAAAGTTGAAAGAATTTTGATTAAAAATATTTTAAATAATTTCTATTTGTGAGGCAATAAAACAAAACAAGTTGCCCAATTATCGATAAATAAATATAATCACCCCTACTATAAACGTAAGCGTCTATTATTTCGATTGGTATCTCCAAACCAATTTGGTTATTAATTACAAAAAACATGTTTTCTTAATTTTTAAATTCCCAATAGGGGGCGAATTATTGGTGCTTTTTTATAAATAAAACTAATGGTTAAAAATCGTGTTTTATTAACTCCACTCACGCACCTATACTTAATTTTTATTAACTTATTCGTCTCCGTCTCAATTTGATAAAAAAGACATTATTGCTTAATTAATGCAAATTTGTATTAAAATTGCTCATCGTTTAATGTAATGTTAAATACATTTTTAAGCAAGTTTTATATGAAACTAAGTATAGGGGTAGAAATAAAATTGCGGGGTAACTTTTGACCTCGTAATGAATTAAAAAGAATATAAAATAAACCAACAAACGATTTTAACAAGCTGTAAATTTTATTAAAGTACGTAATCAACAATTTTGTTAATGTTTTCACAGCATGGTACGCCAAAAATAAATCGTAAGAAAAGGTTCAATTAAACAAATTGCATCGCTATTTTAAGTCAGATTTTAGCAAAGGTTTAATAAACATTCATAAGTAAAGAAGATTAAATTCTAATAACACGCGAATTTTCATCACGCATTTAGAGCTAAAACTTTTCCTCGGAAAACATGCAACTTTTTTTACCCCAACCAACCGACACGCTTTATGCATTGTCTGATGAATGTAAGTTTTTCGTGTATAGAATGAGGACGTCATATCAATCTTTGTAAGGTGTGATGACGCCTTCAAATATCTTAGTTTTCTTCTCAACAAATAAAACTCATATTACTTGTTTAATTTATTGCTTCTCAACATGAGATGGTTTATGATAAATGTTACCTACTTGGTTAGTTTTCTTGTCTAATAAATTTTTACTTTGTGCTCGGAAAATTAATATTGCTTGCGTTTTTTATTCCCTAAAAGTTTTTACTACAATAATTCATTAAAGTGCACTGGTTTTTATTTTCAAATTTTTTTAACTCACGACAATTTTGTTCAACTTTGTAACAATCGCAGATAGGTAGACAAATAATAGTCGTGGACGTTTCGTGTTTCCTAACAATGACAATTAAGTGCTCATATAGAGCAGAATAGTTTGGGAAAAAATAAACCATTTGGTACCCATCATTGCTAATGTGGTGGAAGCGATCATCATAAACAGTGTGAAAGCACAATCGAAACTTTTGTCATAAAGTAGCACGTTCGATAAGTTCAAATTTCGCGCCTTAACGCCACCGTGGTAGTACAACCCTGACCGTAAAGCTGGCCTTACATGACAGCTTCTAGAAGCCAGCTTCTTTTTTTCAAACCAATAGAAGTTGAACTTGAATCAACTTCTAGCGTCTGACGCTGGAAATGCAAGGTTTCTATTGGCTAAAGAAGCTGGCTTCTAGAAGCTGTCATGTAAGGCCAGCTTAAGGGTGCACCAACACCACCGGCACCTATTGTTAACTAGTTTCACGACTGATGAAGAACTCCCCGTGAAGACCAACAAGGAACTGACTGGTGCCGGTGGTGTTGGTGCACCCTTTTACGGTAAGGGTTGTACTACCACGGTAGTGTAAAGGCACAAAATTTGAAGTGAAAAAACACCGCTACAGGCCTCTACTGTTTTTTTTATAATAACCAAATTCAGTTATTTTATCATTATTTTTACCTGATGCCAGCTCTCTTAGTTACTATATGACTATGCCCTTACCTGTACTTCAATCAAGCTATATCTATTTTCAAAACTGTAAGAAGCAAAATCGTCACTTTGAAGTTTAAATCTCAACTTTCAACTATTGAAGAACTCAAAGTAATGTTTCGCGGCTCATCCGTTACATAAAAGAGTCTCCATAAAGATTTGGACTTAAAATACATTGTATAAAAGAAAACTAAATGAAATAGAAGTTATAGATCAAACGTAATAAAATATAAGTAACTGAAAGTGGATTTAGTTTTGTGGATACCATAAACATGATAGTACGAAACTACAAATCTTTAGCAATAAGAACTCGAGTTAGAAGCTTTTTCGATAATAAAGATTTGAAACTAAAGGAACATCGATACGACCCCCAGCGGTATGCCATCGGTTAAAATTTAGAACTAAATTTACTAATATATTACTTTTAACTACTTAAAATCGTTGGACTAAATCGAAATAGTTTAAATTTCAGAACTTAATTATTATTGCAGGTGCTGTGGGTAGGTTCGAAATGAAATAGTTTAGAAAATTAGTTTACAAGGGTGTTTTCAATAAAAGGGGACAATTTTAACATCATTAAATTTAAAATAAGAAAATCGATGCTAAAATAGCCGCTCTGTTATGTGCTGTAGTAGAAAAGTTTGTGTTTACTGTTCCCAAATGAACAATTTTGAATTGATTCATTTTTTTGTTTTCGTACTTTTTTACATTCTAAAAACTTTCTGTTTTCAAAATTTTATTTCAAAGATTTGCAATTTATAAAATTATTTGATGCAGCATTGCTCGCTGAATAGACGAATTAAATAGTATAGTAAGTAAATACTATTAATTTACACTCTTCAAAGTACTAGGTATACTAGTTTATTCTACTCAGATTTGTGAGTAACCATAGACCAAACATTCGTCTTCGCTTAAGATACTCCCTAACGCATAAGGCGAATTATATTTTAATCCGAGAATTAGATTTATAATCTTTTGATATGGCAACGTTACACACTGTAATGTCAAAGTTTGACGTTGTAAATTAAAATTTGAGTTTAAGTTATTTTTGTTGAATGGGGAACTGGACTACAATCGAATTTTGTACTTTTTTCTATAAAAACGTAAAGAATTAAACAAAAAACTTATCACTTTTTAAAATTTTTTCTCTAACTCGAATATTAAGCCCAAAATAAATTTTTGTAAAAAAGCTATGACGTAGCTACTAATATATATCTTCTATATTTTTTTCTATAGTAAGAAGAGAGCTGGATATATATTAGTAGCTACGTCATAGCGTTTTTAAAAAATTTATTTTGGGCTTAATATTCGAGTTAGAGAAAAAATAAAAAATGCTATGAGATCAAAATAAACTCGAGTTTCAAAATAAAAAATAAAAAAACAAGTGTCCAATTCCCCATTGTGAATATACCTAGTTTGTCAACTTGGACATTTTTATATATTTATTTATTAATTTATTGTGTAAGGATTATAAATCTTAATTCTCAGATTAAAATATAATTCGCCTTTATGCCACCAAGCATAAAGGGTCAGAATATCAAGCCCTCACGCTTTGGTTTTTAATCTTCGATTCTTCCATTCACTCGATACATGCGCAACTGTGATATGTAGAGTTCATCGAATATTTTCCGAATGACCACCTTATCTTAGATCGGACAATTTCTTTCCCTCTTGCCTTGTTTTTAAGAAAATCAATATTTGTTCTGAAAACCCAAAACTACATGCACCGTATTTTGTTAACACCCCTCATAGCTGTACCTTACCTATACTTTCCTAAAGTTAATATCAATGTGAATCCCTTGCTTGTGCTTGTATAATAATCTTCTTGTTATGACAAATAAAACTCTCTAGAAACCTGCTTAATTTTTGAAAAAAAAAATTTGTTTTGCTTATAAATTTATTTTTTTTTGATGCTATTCAAAAATTAATGAAGGTTTCAAAAAAGTAAAAATATGTATGGTGTTCCATTTAAAAATCAAAAGTTTACTTCATTTCCGGCGTAATCGGAAGTGAAAGAATTTTCACAAGTAGTTAAAACAATTGCAATTAATGTGAATATAATCCACACCAAATTTTATTTTGATATGTTGATAAATAACGGAGTTATAAGAGTGTTCTAAACTCATGTGTCAACCGGTATTTAGAAAACCATTGCAGTCCATATTAATAGCTAAATGGCTCTTTCCTATTAGAGTAGCGGCTATTTATTCAATGATTTAAACCAGCGTTTCTCAACCTTTTAGGTGTGCGACCCCCAAATTCCAGTAATTATTTTTGGCGACCCCCCCCCCACTGTGTTGCTTTTTTCTTCAAAATAATTAAATTTTTTTAAACAAATTTAGTAGAACAAAATATATTGATTCTAAAGTAAGGGTCGTTTTACACGGAATAAATGTCGTACTAATTTGTTAGTTCTGAATCAACTCAAGGTGCAAAAACACGGGTATCTAAGCTTTAACGTCGTGTATAGTGCTGAACTTTTATAAACGATAGGGCAATGACGACACCTTGCGCAGTAGATGTGGAGGGGAAAAGATCAGTAGCGGCGTGTATTTAATTTACTTTTGACAGAGGTTATAACCGAAACTTTTAAATTTACGCAACACCCCTATTTCGCTAAAGTGGACCTGACCGGTCGCATTTTCGTTACTGCGCAATGGTCAGCAATGGCTGCACCCTATCTTTTATAAAAGTTCAGCACTATACGGTCGTACGTTGAAATCTCTACACACGAAGTTAAAGCTTAAATTTAACGTCCCGTGTTTTTGCTCTTTTGAGCTCTTTTGAGTTGATTCAGAACTAACAAGTCAGTACCACATTTAGTCCATGTAAAATGGTTCTAAAAAATATACAGCAAGAAAGATTTATGTTGGCGTGCGGTAAGAATTCGCCGATCACTAAATTGGTACTTATATTATCTACCGCTCGCCATCAGGGATCTGTGTTGCAGCATAAAATACTACCTCTGGTGTATCACAGATCCACCAAATCTAACTTTTTATGCGAACAGGGACAACATAAGGATATTATTCCCAATTCAAAAACCTAAATGTGTAAAAAATTCAAATCACCATACATAGAGTAATAAATTCTAGTCTAGTCCGGTCATCTAGAAAAGTTCGCTTAGCTAAGCTTGCCGATTTAACCAATCACCGACAAAAAACCTCCACTTACTCTCTCTGAAGCGTCTATCACGCACAAAAAATACATTTTTCTCGAGAATCGACAATTGGCCTAAAAGTTCAAATTAAAATCCAAATTTTCCTGTAAATTTATCTAGTGGTAGCGACCCCCAAAAAACATTACGCGACCCCTTTGGGGGTCGCGACCCCCAGGTTGAGAAACGCTGATTTAAACCACCTATCATTTTTTCGGTAAAACAAAAAAACAGATCTCGTAGAAACGAAGGCCACGGCTAGATTAATATGTCTACAGACATGGCAGGGGCGCCAATGAAAAGAGAAGTCTTTAGGCTATACAACTGTCGGTAGTACGACTTTGACGCATGCGTAGTTCTTCTGTAGAAGCATCAATCTCGTTATTTTGTAGCCACACCTCGTATTCCGAAAGTCGACTTCCTCGTAGCTCTACTGTTTATTTTCTCAGATCTGACTACTACTACTTACTACTCTGACCCAGATGTTCGATGTAATTTACAAAGAAATAAGCATTCAAACCAAACTATCCAAAAGCCGAGAAGGGAACTTTGTGTTTATTCGTGTAGATTAAAAATATTTTAATTTGGATTAGTTGTTTATTTTAAGGACAATTTTAAATCGCACTTGGAGGTAGCATAAAAGAGCTTTTAAATCAAAGTAAGTAGCTTAGGGCATTATTCTCAAAAATATAAATCTCAAAAAAATTAAATCGATACTTTGTGAATATAAAACTGTAAAACCTCCTATTTTATGTTTTAGTTTACCGACAGTTATCTTAGCGGTTAGAACGTAAAATCTCTTTTCCGATCGCTCAGTCAGCGTACTATGCTATGCTCATGAACGTGTACATTAGCTTTATCCCAAAAGTTACGATCTCCCGGTGAACTTACACTTAGTTTAGTAGTCCAAAGATTTCTTCGACTTTTAACGATAAGTTTTAGAGCCGATTTTATTAGAGCAATTTTGTTTGATGATTGTACTTTGAGCTAAACGTCGGTCATTTAACCCCTATGGTGGGAATTAGAGAAACTAAATCGGTGTTGGGATGCGAACTCGTATTACTGATCTTTACTTGTCCTAATCTTTTAAAACCAATTGAATTGATACAAAAAGAACAAAATAATTGCATAGACTAACATTTATTTTCTTAAATTTCTTTTAACGTCCAATATAACGTTAGTTAAGGGAGTTTTTCATTATCCTATCTTGGAAATGTTACAAATTGCGAACGAAATTAGTAAATGGAATATCAGTAACGCGAAACTAATAGAATTAGTAATGTTCTATCTCTTGCAGTATTTCTTGTTGTGTATGGGTTTTGACTAGGATAATGAATCGAGACCGCAGTGTAAGCAAGTCCTTAAGGATTTAAGCGTGAAGATCCTGCATCCGGCAATTAGCATACAATACCTGGAGACTTGCTTTCACGCATGAACGGACCTTATACCATTCTAAACGTATATTGCGAGGGACTCCAGTTGTGGTAATTGAGTTGGGATGGCTTTGTTGTTTCTAAGCTCTACACTTATTCCGTCGACTGTAAATTATTACATTATTTAAGGTTTTTTTTAAATTGTTAAGAAAAAGTGTATCATACAAAAGGGAATTTATGTGTTTTGAATATTCAATAAATAATAATAAACCTGAGTGAGTGCGGAAAAAACTTGAAGTAATACTTCTTGTTTCTACTCTATAGATTTTGAATACTAAAGATATATAACTTTTTTTTTTGTTTCAAAAGATATCAATTTATCAGTTCACTGATTTGTTATCGATAAGCTAGTCAATGTTCCAAAAATGTGTACACGAGCAGATGATCTTGTCAAGACGATTTTCTAACGAAATGCGATATTCTGTTAACACTTCTGATATTACATTTCGACTTTCGGCATAAATAAATATTAAATTAATTAATAAAAAATATTTCCATCGATTAATAATTTGATTAAGTTTTATTTAATTTGATAGGATTAAACTGTCAACAATTATTATTTTTATTTTTCTAAATTTATCCACACTCTCGTGAATATTTCAAGGTGACCAAACGCATAACCAATACGTAAGTATTGGTAACTATTCTTGTTCCTCCTTTAGGAAAACTGGAAAATGGTCGATGCATTGGTTTGGGAATTTGGAGCTGCTGCTAACTTTCTAGCGCTCTGGAACTTTTAATTTAACTTGTGTCTCTATGGTCTTACAATAACGGCTGTCTCGCGAGCACTCGAGTGTCCGGCAGCGAGAGCTGCTGCTACTTCTAATTTTTGTTTATCAATTGATTACACTTCTGTGCAGCCTGTCGTCAAGCTGCCAAAATCAGTTTCATTGTGCAGCTCTATTATTATCGCTACTCAAGCCCTCCCATACTTACGAGAACCTTAAGACTGGGATCCACTCTGAGTAATACCAATGTTCCAATGTAGATTGTGTAGATGGTGTAATTCTATCTGTAGATAGAGCTCTAGTCAGATTTTTAGCAGTTTTTACTGTGACGAATTCTTCGTGAAGCGTTATCGAAACGGAGTTGAAAAGTTTCTAGAGCCACAGAGCACATTAGTGCTCGATTGGATTGAGATCTGGACTAAGAAGTGTCCAGTCCATAACTGGAATTTGATGTTCTTCTAATTTGGGAATTATGTGGTTTGGCCCATTGAATAAATAGATCCGGAAGGAGGGTTAGCAACCGTTGCCTATAAGAGAAAATGCGACGGAAACGATATTTTGGAAAACTATGGATGACTCATTCATTTCGTCAAGTTTACATTATCATTGGCTGTCATGATCTTTCGTTATAAGTGGGAGTATAAGTAACCATTTCTATTGGGGAAATTGACCGGAAATCCCTGAATTTAGAAAACCATTGCGATTCATATTAGTAGCTAAATAGCTCTTTCCGGTTAGAGTAGCGGCTATTTATTCAATGGGTTTAACCTACTACATGTGGTTTTGCTGGAACATAAATCCATGACTTATGAGGACTCTAGCACATGTTTTGAAAGAGCGTCATCAATGTATCTAGCAGCATTTATTCACCCAGGTATAGCAACGAGGTCTATACGAGTATTAAGTGAGATGCCTGCCCATACAATGTCAGATGCTAATTCAAACTTGTTTGTGATTAAGAATTAACCGAAATCTGAACTCATTGCTGAAGAGCACCAAGCATCGTTCCTCAAACACAAAATTCACATGTTATTGCGCAATCATCAATTGGTTCATTTTATGAGTCAAAGTCAATTCTCGCAACCTTTTTCTTATGGTTTCTGTACACATTTTAACTCTAGTGGCTCTTCTCTCTTCTGAGATCACTTTGCAGGTTTATAGCAGTACAACAACAATTACGCAAAAAGCTATTTTAGTGAGCGATTTTCGCACATTTTTTTATCCTGATCATCAACTCTTCTACCATAACTAGCAGTTTCTAACTATCTATTCCTCAAACTCTAGAAGCTGCTTACATTAAGTTGTCTTGTAATATTATTATAGCTGTAGGCTGTGGCCGTCTTCAATTAATGTTATTGCTCTTGCAACTTCAACTTAACTGGCATGCCTCCTCATTTTAGTAAGAAACACTGTAATGGCAAGTTAGGCACATACAACGCAACATTATAATGAAGGTAATGATGTGGAAAGGACTAAGAGTTTACCTACCTGTTATTACTATATAGGTTATGTGCCTTTGAATTTAATTCTGAGATTAAGAACGCCAATATGACATGGAAAGATTTAAGAGACGAGCTTTGAATTTTTAGCTTCTTACTTCAGCATCTTGTTAGTATAGAACCACAACCTTCCGACTTTCTGAGTATCATATTTATTCCGTCCTCAAGACCTCACGACAGGTCTGCCTTTCTTTGTTTACCAGTTGAGTTTGTAATACATTCTCATCAATTAGAACAATTATTTAAACCATTCCGTTTTACTTTTTGTCAACACCTACATCGTGAACATACTAACATGAACATTTATATTTGGTGAAAACTTGAAAAATTAACAAAGCTTGATGTTAATGAAGTTGCAAAATGTTAACTTTAATTTAGAGACAACTTGGAAATAATAAAATCGATATTGGAAGTAAATATGAAATTAAGTAAAACAAAACATTATATTTAATGTCATCGCTCGATTTAGCCTTCGCTAATCCGCAATTTCAGTCATAAGTAATGATTGATCGTCTGCGAAGATAGATATAACTTGCATTAAGATTCCCACGTCAAAATTGTATATCTGCAAGATCGGTCTTCTCCCTTTTACTCTTATACAAACACAAACTTTGTTAGACGTACATTACATTAATCACCAACTACTTAGTTACTGTAAAATCAAATCTATTTACTCTACAAAGTTAATCCAAAAGTGATGACGTTTCACTTATTAGTGATAAGAGTTTTTATAACGAATTGTAAATTATAATTAATTATGTTAATTTAAACCAAATTATTGCGGGATTAAGACGAAGCGCATAGCGTCGAGATAGTTGGGTATAATTAAATTGAAATTTGAAATTGCACACGTATCCACGTAATGCATTACCACGATCGCGACTGCTGTTGTCACATATCGTTCACAACAGTTAAACCAGTCATCTTGACATATCCCCTATCACCTTAGCTTATTGAAAATGATTCCCCTTCGTCTTCTTGCCTGTCTAGTGTCAAGTACGAAAAGGGATTCCGGAGATGGTTGTGGAAATAAGTGAAAATAACATTTAATATCGTATTAAACTTGTGAATCTTTTCACTATACCAGACATTTTTAAAATCGTTTTGCCACCAAAAGAAAGATTTTCAAAAGATTTTATAATTATATTTTCAAACTTCTCTTTGGACCATTTATTTCAATCTTTAAATCGGATCAGATCAACAGTTATTGATTTTCATTTATTAATGTTGAAAATATTACTCGTGGTTTGTTCAAATGTAGGTTACTGAAAGATTACGTTTTGTTATTTAAAATACTGCAAATTGTGAAGTTGCGAAAATCCTTGCAACATTATCCTCTGAATGTGCACTTCAGCGTTATGGGTTACAAGAATAACGTGAACGTGAAGTATATCATAATCCCAAATGTTACTGCAAAATATTCCTTTTCTAAGAAGTCGCTAATTGGACCATTTGTTCAACTTAAATCTAGTAGGTACTTCATTCGGTAAAGTTAAATCTAGGACTTCGTTCAATATGATGTATTGATATTAATTTATCAAAATATGGTGTACCGCGTGTTTAGTGGAATGATAACGATAATTTAGAACTACTTCTTAAAGAATTTTTGAAGAATTTCAGATGTGTTTCAGTTCTGAAGTCACTGTTACCAGTACAAAAATTTGAAGGAGGAAAAGTTTTGAAATATAGGGAGAACAATAGGTTCCAAACTTTCTTGTCCCTATTTTTGGTTCTTTTATTAATTATTCATAAGTTTACTGCAAGACAGATTTATGTTGGCGAGCGGTGGGAATGCGCAGATACCTAAACTGATATTTATCCCCACCAACTTGGTAGTAAAGGTGTAACGATGTGGATTTACCTATGGCTTGGAGGTGTTCTGAATCATCAAGATTCTGCCTTCAAGCTTGCTAACATCTACATCGTTCCTTCCTCTTCTCTAGTGGTTCATAAGTTGTCACATTGTTTACCTCGGGTTCCCTGATTATTTTGCTAAATTTAATATTTTTTAATTAACGTCTCTACATCTGTTTGAAAACCGTGTGAATATTGTTATCCCAGGCCGGTCACTTCGTTCCACATGTAAATGCGCCAAAGTCGAGCGCATTAAATTCCAGTGCCCGCGATAATTCAAATATTTTATTTGTTAATATTCATTTTTACCCTTGTTTCAAGCCCTTCTGGCAATCCACCTTAATTTTTATACCATCTTGAAATTGTTTAGGTTCTTAATATTTATTTAAAAATTATTTAAATAATTCTTTAATTATTTATTAAGTAACCGTGAAATTGATAAGTCTTGCGTTAGCACGCGAGGTGTCAACGTTCCCACTTACAACCAAGTCCAAGCAAGGATCTCATTGGTTCTCTACCTTAGGTGGTGGTGAAGCTATAAGTAGGAGTACATTTCAACAGGTAAAGGAGTCGGGTGTTACCATCGAGTGCAGTTTGATCGTCGAGTAAAGCAGGTCGTTCCTCGTTTGCCCGAATGGCCCCTACCCGAACCATCAGAGGTGTTCCCGTGTGGTAGCTGTTCCCTGGCGGCTCTAAGAGCCGCCACCAAACGTAGGCCTCCACACTTCCCCTAGCATGCCCCCTAAGGGTCCCCCTAGTGGTAGCTGCCCCGCAGTGGCCCCGGAACTACTGTGGGTCATAGGCCTCCGCTTATTCCTCACCATTAAGTTGGATTTAGTTGGGTATCTCAGGAAGAGATTAAAAGAGTTATTTATTTCGTTCCAGGAAAGAATCCCAAGTTATTTATTTTGTTGAACTTATGCATTATGTATTTATTTACGGTAATTTTTGACTAATATATTTCTTATTTAATTTGTGTGTGTATCTGAACTCGAGCCTACTCACTCATACCTCTGACCCCTGCCAATAGAGCACTTTTCCGAAGACACCAAGTTTGGGTCTTACAAACGTATTTGGGTTATTAAAGGGGCGCAGCCAAATCTGCGCGAACTTATTCCTACCGCTCACCATCAGGGATCTGTTTTGCAGTACTGTATTCCACATCCAAAGCATTCAATTGCTAGAATAAGTTATTTATAAGAAGTCACAATTAAAAATAAATTGCTTGAATCTTCCCTCTTCCTGAAAAAGTTAGCTGTATTTGAGATCATTCGAGAAAGCGAATCCGTAATTAGGCATTTCGAGCTAAATAACGAGAAACTTGCAAGTTGAAAAAATAACCTTTTGCCCTTATAGCTCAAATGATGAAACAAAATGCCGCCACGTTAAAAGTTTTAGTAGCCACTACATGAGGTGCCTTTGTTGTTAAAAAATAGTAAATTTTAACGATGTATTCTAATAATATTTATAAAAATCAATATAGGTCCAATTTAATGTAAATTAAAGACAAAAGGAATGCGAAGTTTCTTTGTTTATACGTACATGATATAAAAGTCGAGTGTTATAATTAAATGAACATAAACAATAGAAAATTAATGTCATAAGAAAATTTCCTTTTTAGGTTTCTATCCATTAACGCATCACTTGATCCTTTCTTAATTTTCGTTGCAGTCGATTCAAGAAGTGAAGACAATTCCACAAAGAACAAAGAGTCACTCATAATCATAATGTATTTCACAGTGTGTAAAATCCCAGTGCCTGTGAGCTTTTACATCCATTATCAAGTCATTACAGAGCGACAAAACATTGTGTCACGGTATGTGATGACATAGTATTATCATTAGCGCTTCTTCTAACTTCTAAGAGCTCTAAAGGGTTTTCGCTATAAGAAAAAGAAATTGTTTCATTTATGAAAATTTTCACTAACTTATTTTTCTTTTTTATTTTCAGGTAATACTTTCGACAACTTTTAATAACTTCTATCTAATTGTAAGTACTCACTTAAATACGTACGTTTTGATAATTTTATTTCCTTCGTTAAAACGTCTCAACTTTTAACTTAAACTGTTTTACATTGGAAAAAAATTTTCCTTTTACATTAAAAATGAAAAAGTTTGATGAAAACACTTTTTGTCAAGTTTAACTGAGTGTAATGAAAAAAGTTGATATTAAGTCAAAAAATGAAAAATATAACTTCAAAAATACTTTAATCGAATTTCTATCTGTATTAAAAATATTTTCATTTTAAACTTAACAATACAAAAAAAGAGTCGATATATAAAGTTTTTTTCTTACCTTTAAGTTATTTTTCTTAAAAAAAAGTTTAATAGGTAATTGATTCGATTTTTAACAATGCTTACGATTTTTTTTCATCTTATTACACTTTTCTTATCGGCGAAAAACATATTTAAGAGTTTGCTTTTGCAAGAATAAAAATACGGAGTTAGTTAAAAGTTAATGTATTTACACTTTAGCCTTGATAATAAATAATTATTTAAACTTTTTCTTTTTTAATTCCATTTCTCCATTTGGAATATTAAAATTTGTTCGTTTAAATTGACTCAAAATAGCTTTTCTCTGACCAGCTCACAGTTTTTTTTGGTATCGATAGTGGAAAAATAAGTAAAGCACTAGTTTTTCAATTTTTCAGTTTTTCTGCGTTATCTTGGAAACCATTTTGAATTTTGAAATTTTCTAAACGGTTTCTTATAGGTCATAAAAATATGCAACGTTTTGCTAATTAACCAATCTCGCAACTTTTACGATTTCCGAGATTCCAGAGGTTAGTATCACTTTAAAAAAAACACCCTGTAGAGATTCATCTACAGTACATTTATCTATCTTTCGAAATATCTAGTATAGCAATTATAACACAATATTTAAATGTATTTAGATTGTTTTAATTTATAAAATAATAACGAATGAAAAAGGTATTAAAAATTTGCAGTTTGTGCATTTTATGGGACGAGGAAAAGCTTAAGAGCTCCATTAAAATGACGCTTCATCAACACACTGTTACTGTGCTCAACCAATTTTTAAAGCACAAATTTAACAATTTAATTACTCGAACGATTAATTAATTTTAGTGACGTAGAAAAAGATTTATGGAGTTTAAAAAAAATTAATTACCTCACGTGTAAAAAATGTTAATTATAATTTACACAAAAAAATCTATTAGTATTTGATTGAGGTTAGGGTTATCCGTTTTAAGCTTGAAGAAGGATTAGATTTAGTACTCGAAATGTCTCACTTTCAATTAAAGCGAGTGTTAGTAAATTTAAATGTGAGATATAAATCTTGAGAATCTACAATTATGCCGTTCTGGCTTTATTCCTCTACCTATTCATTATTTATAAAGTCCCAAGTTAAGATTAAAAATTATCTATTTCAATCCGCTTTTTGGATTAAATAAAAATTTTACAGTTAAATTCTTAATCTAACTTTTTTTCAATTTCCATTTTCCAGTATGTTGGTAACACTTGTGACAGCTATTTCTATATTTCATAGCGACCTGCGTTTGTTCGTTCCTACGATTGTTTTGCCATCACAACTTTGGAGTTGGCAAAAGTTTTTGCCATTTATCTTGTGGAATTTGATAAATGTAATAATGCGAATAACTTGAGTTGGACATGTGTTTAAGAAAGTAATATAAGTGAGTATACGACTGTAATAAAACTAAAGGAGTATGAAATTAATTTTTTTACAAGACGTCGTTTAACCTACTTTTTCGCAATCATCAAATAAAAAAAAGATAAAAAGGATTTTTAAACATACCAGAAATTTTCTTATATTTCTAAACTTTTCCCTTATAATTCAGTTAGATATTTGGTTAAATATTGGTTTAGTAGCTCGCGCACAGGAATGATATGAATGAGGTCGTGGGTTCAAAGCTTCTAACTGTATTTTTGTAGCTCGTTAAAAGCTTATCATATAAAATAGGTTGTTCTCTACTTCTCTGATAATTGATTCCTCTGTCAGGTTTCCGACAGATCGCATTAGGACCCACCGGTGTAGAGTAGTATTCAAACGAAAAGAACCCACATGCCTAAGTCATTTAATAGCAATTTGGACCCGCCTGACCAATTTAAGTCTTTCTCACAATGACGCGGTGGGTTCTTATCAATTGAATACTAGTCCAACTATGTTCGATTTAACGTATTGAGTACGTAGTGTTCCATCACGTCGACACATATGCCACCTTTGTTCTCTACTTTTATGATTAATGATTCCTCTGTCAATGTCCTCTTTCCGACAAATCGCAGTAAGGGCCAGCAGTGTAGAGTAGTATTCAAACGAAAAGAACCCACATGCCTAATTCATTGCGCACTAAAAGTGGCGGGATCAGAACCCAGGCGACTGATTTATCAGGACGCTTATGGGCGATTCAGTAGCAATTTGGACCAGCCCGACCAATTGCCTTTCTCACAATAATGCGGTGGGTTCTTCTCAGTTGAATACTAGTCTAGCTATGTTAGATTTAACGTATTGAGTACGTGGTGTTCTATCCCGTCAACAGATATGCCACCGGACTCGATAGTACTAATCAATATCGCATAAATAGTTCATTCGATCAGAGAAGAACCCACTCTACGTTATATGAGCACTCCTGTGGGTTCTTCTCTGATGAAATGAGCCGTTCTTAAATTTGTTATAACTCCATATTTATGTAGGCTATAACGAGAGGTCAGCTACTGTTCTGAATTTGTACAGCCTGTCTATGCTATGACTGTCATTGACTGCCGATGATTACCATTGACTGCTCAATTTTTGTACATAGCCTGCTGAGAGTGAATGACCCTCAGGGCTATAAACTGTATTCAGTGTGTTGGGTGTTAGAGTGTGATTAATCCATCCCTTCATTCTTGCTTATTTTGAAGCAAAAAAATTACATTTTTAGTTTATTTTTTACTTTCCATAGCTTTAGACACACAATCCCTTCAAAGTAAAAAATAATAATTGGATGAAATAATTTTAACGTAACAGAAATACCTTTCCAGGGCGATTTTACGACTGAAAACGTTTTAATAATAATTATTATTATAAAATATAACGCTTAAAAAAAATTTTTTGTTTACATTGTGTACAAAAATATTTTCTCTTTTAACAAACAATTTGAAAATTTTGTAAATTAGTTAACTGTTGTATACATCGATTTGTTTTATCTCGTTAGGCTGTTTGTTTCAATTCACAAGCTCAAAATGTGATTACAGATTGAATGGGGAAAATTACATGAAGATAATTGCTATTTTTAATTTTATTAAATTTTACATTAATTTGAGGAAGCGAAATGGAGATTACACAGGGTTTAAAAATTTATTTGTAATTTAATTTTTCGTATATTGCGTCAGTAGGTGGATACCGAAACCTCACCTATAATTCTCATTAATTTTTCTCAACTCGCTCAGTTATCTCTAGACAAAAATTTATATATTTCTACACGTAATTCGGTTGAGTGATAACTCAATCTCACGACAGTAAAGTCGGCAGCAGCTACGTTAATAAATTTAGTAAGAAATTTATATAAAACAAGGCAAAAGGGGTGGAAATTGAGATGAAAAATACAATTAGATACAACGATTTATTCAGTATCATGAGCTTACACCGAGTCGAATCTACAATGGGTTTCACAAGGAAACAGATTATTACTTTAGGTTTGTCTTTTAGTCATTTGCTTACGAAGCCACATTACAACCGTATCTGCTCGAGTTTTATTATTCACTTGGAGTTTGTTCATTCGGTTAATTCGAACACAACGTGAAACGTATTCGAATTTCCAACTGTGCTGGAATATTGAATATTGAGAGAAACTACTGAAGAAATTGAGTAACTAATAATATTGTTGAAAATGAGAACTTTGGTTTCTGGGGCGCTCTCTGAAGTACCTATTTTAAAGTGTGCTCAGTGTTATTTTTTATAACTGTTCAGATGATTGAAACTATAGCTAGCTCATTTATACCCCTTTTAAGTAGGTAAACGCTCAAAACAAGACATTATTGGTCAGTTGCTTAAAAGCCCTCCTCCAGGAGAGCTGAAGAAAAACTATTTCTTTTTAATCGACTTTCATGATCCTATTGCATTCGTTCCTGAAACCGTGTCAGAAAAACTCTGTGAGGCGATTTTATTGTTTCAGCGGTTTGATACACCCTCTACAGAGAGAACTGTCCATAATTCACATTCTGTATAAGTGATCATTAATTCGACGGTGTTCTAGCATTGATCCGAGTTTGGGTATGAAACAACCGTTAGGCCCCTCATAGTTGCTTTGGCGAACCCGTACCTAGTGGAATTAGTTTCTTAAATTGACAGCATAGTATTTTGGCTATTTTGCCCTTAATTAGGATTGTAGGGATCAGGCACTATAATTATCTCTGGTACACACACAAAGGTTGCCAACATTTTCTTCCAATTGATCAGATTTTTCATTTTCGTCATTACCCTGATAACACCTTTTGATCCACACAATAAAAACACATGGATCATCGTAAATGGACAGTAAGGTCCGAAAGAGACAGAGATATAAAAAAGAGGAAATAAGAGAGTGGAGGAAGGAGGATAGGGACTGGTTTAGAGAAATTGGGAGATTATATCACCATAGTTACCAAGTGTCAAGTGTAAATCTGTTATCATAGTTAACACGTGTCAAATGCAAATCTGTCACGATAGTTACTATATATCAATGTCGTCATCTGGCACCATATGTCCATGTCAGAAGGGGGCTCATCTGTCACTCAACATATGTCATCGTCAATATCAATCAGATATTGATTAGAGAGATGGGGATTAGGGATAATCTGTCACCATAGCTACTATATGTCAAATGTTAATCAGTCACTATAGGGAGGGGGTCATCTGTCATGTCATATGTCAGAGTAATCATCTGTCATGTCATATGACAATCCATCTGTCAACCCATCTGTCATCCCATGTCATTTCATCTGTAATTCCATCTGTCATATCACCCGTTATCAAACATGTCGTTTCATAAGTCATCTCATCTCGTTTGACAGTTAGGATGAGCTGATAGAGAAAATTAGATGACAGAAACGATTGACAGATGAGATGAAATAACAGATGAATGACATAATATTAGACTGACAGATGATATTCATAGATAGAAGAGACATAAATTGACAGAGAGAAGGTAGCAAGTGTATAGCTTGCGTTCATGATTCTAGTTTAATTAAATTCTTCAGTTCATTGGTTCAATTTGTAATCCAATATAAGCTTAAGATTGTCACTAGTTGAGACCTAATTCACCTTATGAGTGTTTTAAGCATCGCTTTTAGCCATTCCAACTGATAAACTGTACCTTTCCGATCCAACTATTTCGACACGTCATCGTCAGTTAAATTTTATATTTTTTTAATTTTATTGTGATTTGTGACGCATTAAAAACGAGCGAAATACTTTTAAATAAAATAGCAGGCATTCCGGCGCTTCTGCTGTAAACCCCATCAAATAATATAAAATTTAATGGACAATTTCAGTATTTTATTTTGTGCTAACAATAATTTTGCGCAAAACCGTTGATAACTATAGAGCATGCAAAAAACAATGACAACGGCGTACTTTATCTAAAAAATTATTAGCTCATTGAATATGACTTAGCATGAACTGGAGTTTAATTGCGCCAGTTGGTGAGGCTTTGTTTACCATCGTTAAATATAACACGATAACAACTTTTAGTGGTGTAACTATATTTGTTTACACGCCATTATAAACGATCTCTAACATTAGTTAGTTGGAGTAAAGGAAAATATTTTTTTAAGGGTTAAATTATTTGTTGACAAACAACTCGTGCATAAATTACGTGAAATTGCAATGTTTGTTTATGAACTTGTGCGGTTAGTGCAAGATAAACTAAGGACGCTGATGTGCGTGTAGTGTGTTTCATAGATACAAGCGATATCTCTACAACGCAGCCTTAGAGCTTTTCATCTTAATGTTAACCTAAGTTGTAATAGTAGTATAAACAATTCCGTAACAACTTGAATAATATAGTGCTAAAAGGAGAGTTATCTGATTTTAACTCCAATTTGCGCTTCCTTTAAATACTTTATTTGAAATTTCAAAAATTTACTAAACCTAAAATGCTACGTCAACATCGTTAACTGTTTATTACTTTTTAATTATAACAACTAGTCAAAGCTTTGCGATACGCCAGTGGCGTAGCTTAAATTTTTATGAAGCGGGTTGTGCCATTTTGACTTGTTTAAAAATCTCTAAAAGAGTCGAAGAATGCAAGCAGCTAGGCGAAGAGTGAGGATTCATATATCTTATTCCTCTTCATGTCCAATATGCCGTGTACAACGTAGAGGTAATCACTGTAATCAGATCAATTCGTACTGTTAATGGCTCCATCCTTAGCTTGTCTTAGATAGCGACATCGCACAAGGTCTTGATCTTTTTTAGCCATGAGAGTTATTTCTGGCCTAGACCTCTTCTTATTTTTATCTTAATAAGAGAATAATTCGGGTGTTGGAGAAGATGTATTGTGGCTGTTCTGAACTAACATAATATATACTCAAGGGAGATAAGGGCCGGTTTCACAATGTCGGTTTAAGCTCTATAGTTTGAGGTGTCTGTATAAGTCAATATATGTGAATACTGTGCGTACGTAAAATCGTAAAATCGAACGATGATGTGCGCTTCAGACCAAGCCAAGCTTAATTAAGCTCTTGTTTAAACCTGTACGGGAAAGTGAGCCTAAGAAATTTTCATCCGCGACTTAATCTCGACTTTACACCTCGAGCTTGTTGATATGGAGGAATTATTCGGTTTAGGAAGTAGTTGCCAAAGTTGGACACCGCTTTTATCATGATGACTACCTCAGTTTTCTTTCTCACAGCGACATCTGTTGGTTACCTTAATTTATTAATTGGAATTCCATTTATATCCAGACGATGAAAGTTATTTCAGACCCAGACCTCTTCTTATTTTTATCTTGCCCACGAGTATTAGCTTTAGAAGAGAATAATTTGAGTGTTGGTTAAGATGTGTTCTGGTTCTTCTTTACTAACATAATCTATTCAATAGGGATATTAGGGCCGGTTCCACAGTGTCGCTTTAAGCTCTAGTTTGAGGAGTAAGTCAATATGTGTGAATACTGTAAAATCGAACGATGATGTGCGCTTCAGACCAAGCCAAGGTTAATTGAGCTCTTGTTTAAACCTCTACTGTGAAACTAAGCCTAAGAAATTCGCATCAGCGAATTAATTTCGACTTCACACCTCGGGTTTGTTGATGTAGATGAATTATTCGGTGGAGCAAGTTGTTGCCAAAGTTGGACACCGCTTTTAGCATGACTCAGTTTTCTTTCTCATATTTTCATCTGTTGGCTACCTCAATTTATTAATTGATATTCCTTAAATCTCGAGACTCTTACACTGGCGCTCCAAAACTCCAAAGCAACATTCCTCCCTAACCTAAGTACATACTTTCAAAATTTTCTTTCAATTGGTTGTTTATCTACGCGTCCAAACACCCTTTTGGCTACGCCTCTGGTGCAAATGTAGGTACTTAGAAGAAGTCTTATTTATTAATATTATTTCGTTGCAATTTATTTATCACTCTATATGCACATTAAATGTTTTTAACATTTTCCTAATAAGGAACGTCAGTTGAAAATGCAATTCCAGCTGTATAGGTAGGAATTTTATTTAAACTACCTAAAAAGTTTTTTAATTAACGTTCGTTTCTCTTACAAAAATACTTGTTGACAGGAGTAAAAACTTTTATCAAGTGGACTTTTATTTATTTTACATGCTTTTTAGTTAGAGCTTCTCTAATATTATTAAAAATATATTAACTAAATTAGTAAAGAGGTGAAAATTTTAATAAAATTAAATTTTCTCCCGTAAAAGTTAAATCCGTCAAGATACGACGACAGTAAAGTGGAGAAAAAAGTTAAATTCGAATCAAATTTGTCTAAAAACGGTTAACCAAAGATGAAATAAGATAATTCATATAATTAAAACGAGTTTAAAATTAATTCTTGATTGTACATTTTCCTTATTTAAGTTTTCTTTTAGTTTAGAATTAATTACGAGTTTTAAAATTTTCTTTGAAAAAGCGGACGAATAAACTTCTATAGTTTGGATTATTAATTAAAAATTTTTGTACATTCAGATTAATTTATGGCATTTAAATTATAAAGCCAAACGCTTGTAAATAATATTAATGAAAAAAAGATTGTAAGTATGGGGTACCGGATGCTTCGATTTTTCATCTACGAAAACTTTGTAAACAGCACTAGACTCAAAGATGGTTAATACATCGTGCCAGTTGCGCTTCTTTTGTAGGAAGAATATTCTCTTGTACATGCTCTTTGACTACCATTCACCGTTCTCTAGCTTTCTTTTCAAATTTGTACAATGTTGAGTCATTATGTGCTGAATAGCATGCGTTGGAAAAAGGTACAATGTATGTATGAATCGTCTCAATAATGTTATCGGGAATGCGCAGTAAGGTCCAAAAGAGACAGAAATGAAAGAAAATGACATAGAGAGGGTGGGGGAAGTAGGATAGAGATTGGTTTAGAAAAATGGGGAGCGGGAGAAATAGGATAGGGATTGGTTTAGAGAAATGGAGAGTTGTCTGTCACCATAGTTACCATATGTCAATGTTAGGGAGTCATCTAGCACCATAGTTACTATATGATGCCAAATGTCAATCTGTCACCGGTTTACTAGTGGATACTTAGAGCAGTCGAATGTCGATAGGGTGAATGGTATAATTTTACCATCGATCTGATTACAGGGAAAAGAAAAAAGCCCTCTGAAATACCCTGTATCACATCTTTTATTTTTTTTAATTTCCGATATACTAAATAAATTACCAAAGAATTACAATTCGCTTTTGACGTAAAATGAATATTTTACATTTACACAACTTTGATTTTAATTACAAAAGTGTGCAAAAATTCTCTGTATTTTACAAATTGTTATGAACGTTTCTAAGTTAATGCTTTTATTTTGTTTTTTTTTGGTCAATGCTGTTGGTTTAATTATAATCTTTGCGCTCCCAAATTTGAATTATAACGTGTTGAAATGTTTTTAAAAGTAATAATTCTTCATAAACTCGTACACATAGAGTATAATTAAAATGGTATTAATTTTTGTGTGTATACGTCGAGGTGCGAGAGCGAAGGAAAAAAAGAGCTTTATATTCTTTTGGTTGCCTCTTATTATCACATTGATTATGATTGATTATATCTGATTAACTTTTTGTTTGGTTTATGATGTGACGGTGCCCATAGGGTTGACTATAATTTGTTTCAATCCATAAATCATAACAAGATTATAATAACGCATCTTTGTGGGAAAAGTGTGATTGATGTGAAGATTTTTTTTGTGGTAGAAATTTTAGGATGAAGGGATCGAAAGTTACAGGGGTTTTATCAAAATTTTTCGTATTAAGTTTTCAATCTATAGCTTACATCTATAGAACCTTAAAAATATTCATTATTTCAGACCAGAATGGTAAGGGGTCTCATTTTCCGCTTTCTCTAGATTTACATAATTTTAAAGCTCTTTCAGGCATCCAAGAAAATATCGTCTAAGAGGAAGAGCATGGATTAATACTTACAGGATGTTGCCGGCTACATAAGCATCTCCACACGCTGATGAAAACAGTCGACAACTCCAGATGCTGTGACTGCAACTAGGAAGACGAAACGGCTGATCGTACTGTGTCACTACCATGCTGTGTTACTGATGTTCAGCTCTAACATCGACATGACCAGAATCTCAAAATTATTCTATAATTAGAATGTCAATTTCTCCTCCAGTTGACAATTCAGATTCAAGAGGTGGGCTCGGGACTTGGACTTAGTGCAGACAGGTATTCCGTTGGTTCATCCCACCTCTGGTGTTCAAGCTATTCTCCATAGTATTCTTTCAGGAGTCGTAGATTTATGACTCATTATGACTCATAGATTATGACTTAATAGTTCTATAGATTTACGTAATTTTAAAGCTCTGTTCAGACATCCAAAAGAACATCGCCTAAGAGGAAGAGCATGGATAAATACAGGATACTGCCGACTATGCATAAGTATCTCCACACGCCGATAAAAGCAGTCGACAACACTACAACTTGGATGGCGAGACTACCTTGCTGTATTTTAAAGCTCTGTTCAGACATCCAAGAGAACATTACCTAAGAGAAGGAGCTTGGATGGATACAGGATACTGCCGACTATGCATATATATCTCCACACGCTGATGAAAATAGTCGACAACCACAGATACTGTGACTGCAACTTGAAAGACGAGACGGCTGATCGTACTGTGTCACGACTATGCTGTGTTACTGATGTTCAGCTCTAATATCGACATTGCCAGAATCTCAAAAATATTCTACAATTAGGGTGTTTCTCCTCCAGTTGACAATTCAGATTAGATAGGTGGACTCGGAACTTGGACTTAGTGCAGACCGGTATTCCGCAGGTTCATCCCACCTCTGGTGTTCAAACCAATCTCCATAATATTCTTTGAGGAATCATAGATTTATGACTCATAGATTATGACTTCATAGTTCTATAGATTTAAGTAATTTTAAAGCTCTGTTCACACCTAAGAGAACATCGCCTAAGAGGAAGAGCATGGATGGATACTCACAGGATACTGCCGACTACGTAGGTATTTCCACATGCTAATGAAAACAGTCGACAACCCCAGATGCTGTAACTGCAACTTGAAAGACGAGACGGCTGATCGTACTGTGTCACTAATATACTGTGTAACTGATATTCAACTCTAACATCTACATGGCCAGAATCTCGAAATTATTCTACAATTAGGATGTCAATTTTTCCTCTAGTTACAATTCAGATTCAAAAGGGGTGGACTCGGGGCTTGGACTTAGTGCAGACCGATATTCCGTTGGTTCATCCCACCTCTGGTGTTCAAGCCATTCGCATAATATTCTTTTAGAAGTCATGTCTTTCATTTTTCTTACAAGAAATTCTTGAATATATTTTTATAAATTCTTTCTCAATATAAGAAACGTTCTTGTAGCTCTAACTTCAGTTTTTCTTAGAAATTTGTACGACACCTTAACATATTAGGAACGTGAGTTTTCGGAATAAAATATTGGAAATTTCTAAGTTATTTGAAACGAAAACAAAAAAAAATTACAAAATTCTTTCTAGGTGTCTCGTGACAAATTTTTGTAACTCTCAAGACTCGTACTCAAAATTTATTGAGTATTTTAGTAAATTTTGTATAAAGTAAAAGAGTTTAAAGTTTATCAGAAATAAAGACGTAAAGTTTAAACTAATAAAAGTGAAAATAAAAGTGTTAAATAAGTTATAAAAGTTGTTCAAAAGGTATTTACAAGTTGAATGGATAAACGTAAGTTGTTATCAATGTTTGAAACAAATTTTCTTATTCTCGGTTAAAGATTGTAAAGATTATTTCGACCTAATTCAAAAACTTTAATCCTACAATCTTGCAGTTTCGCACAACTCGTGAAATTTGTACTTGGATAAATTCTTGGCTAAAATCTCCAAACATTCGTGGAAGTATCTCCGGAGAAACGTTACCTGCTATTATAAATTATTTAACGCGGTTATTTTAAATTAAGACGTTGTGCGTCTCTTAGGGCGTAAGAAGGAAGAAATACGAGAAAAGCTATGGCTTTAAGGAGAGTCTCGACAGAACGGGTTAATCCGAGCGAATAAAAGCGCACTGAAAGATGTAATAATGATAGAACGACAACGGGCTGTTACCTTCTTTACCTTTTCGCACTGATAAAATTCAATTTTTTTTGTCAGTAATTCAAAGAGACAATTTTATATTTGTCTGCCAAGTATGAATTTCATTATAACAATGCTTACCGGAGCGTAAATATATCATCCGTAAAAACCTAACAAAGCAAAATATTATCTTTTCTCGCATTACATCATAATATACAGTTGTACTAAATATACAACATAAATGAGGGTGGCAAATAAATTGAAACGCTTTTTTTGGGACGAAGAGAAATTTTAACAAAAAATTCAACTCGGATAATTTGCTAATTTGAAACGTAATAACAACGTCATTAAAATTAAATACTCTTTAACACTTTCGGAATTATTTAAAATCGCCTTTTTCGTTATTCATATTATAATCGTAATCGACGCGAATTAGCTAACGTGAAATAATCAAAGTTAATTTTTTCAAATTTTCGTTTATTATTAACTCCATCTAAACGACATCAAAGGATAAAATTTGTTTTTACACTAAAAATTTGCCATTCGAAGCAAACTACCCTTGAAACTATTTTTATAGAAAAGCCAGGCTTTCGCTATGATGTGCGTTTGTGCATCATTATATTTTTAGACAAATTAGATTTCACGAGCTGGAATTTTAAAAGAAAATTTCTAACGAATTTTGTATAAAGCTCAAGCTATAGTTTATTTTACATTTTTCATGGAAAAATCTTACATACGTTCTGAAATAGTTGTCGCTTTTACATATAGTACTATAAAGCTCTCGATTAACTAACGTCGGCATTAAATTTAACATGGAATTCTTATTATTCAAGGATACGTTTAGGAAAAATTATCGCTGTCCTATATTTCGCTACTAGGTAACAACGGCGGCAAACATTGAGTACACCCAAGAACAGGGCTGGACTGAGAAATAAATTAGTACCAGGAAATCTGATAGTCCCGGTTTATATTTTTATATTTTCAATGAATTTTTGCAATATATTTTTTTCATTGTTACATCACGGGCCTCCGGTAGCCCGCCGAGCCAGTCCAACCCTGCTCACAAGTACGCTACTGTGTGATTGCAATGAATAAGAGAAAATGATTCTATTTTTTATACGTTTAGTTTGTCACTCGCAACAGTCCGCTCGTTGTAAAACGAGTGGCTTTGAAAACGAATTTCACAAGAATACCATTTCACGAAGATCCTTCGTTATTGTCGTCATTCACGTGGCGTTTAAGTGAGTGGCCGTGGTGGGATTTGCAACGTTGTCGAGCTGCATTCGTGATAAAACATCGTTTTATCTCACCGTTCGTGATGAGTCAAAGGATCTCAAGAATTAACCTCCTGGCCAAGTACATTGCCCTCAGATTCTTTGTAGTTAAAATTCTCAACTATAAAGTCTGCGCCACACAAACAGACTTACCTTCCGATTCGGCAAATCGTAGTGTCTTGACATCGTTCTTGCGGCCTGCACAAGTGCTCATGCCAAACTTTCTGAACATAGTTCAGGCTCCGGCTTGGTCCGGTCGGCCTGCCGCAAACTGACCTGCACAGTCCAAACCGGAAGGTAAGCCTGTGTGTGTGTGTGGCGCGGCCTTTAGAAATTCTACTCCTTTTATGCGAAACACACTCTTCAGTTGTGGACACCGGGTATTTCATTTCCATTACTGTTCGGCTGGGAATGGAACAGTTGGGCAAAAGTTACCTGAGGTTCACGGAGACGGTAAGGATTCATGTAATCCTCTATCGAACAGTAGGGCCAAAGAATCGCTCTGAAAAAATCCGCGTTGTATTCTCTATTTATTATCTTCTATACTTTTATCTTTTTAAATGTAGCTCCTTGTTAAAAAAATGTAGTTTTTAATTAAATAAGAGAGAATATAATATTAATAAAGGCCACAGATAGTTAGTTCTAAATCCTCTCGAGTTTCAAATTTGGCCCAACTGTACGGTCGGATTATAACGTTATCAACGAGGGGTCAACCACTGTTCTGAATTTGTACACTGACTGCAGTTGACTGCCCATGACTGCATATGCTATGGCTGCCATTGACTGCAGATGACTACCATTGACAGCTCAATTTTTGTACAGTGACTGCAGAGAGTGGATAACCCCTCGGTTATCAAGAATTACCCCTACTAGAAGATTCCATTTCGACTCTAGTCATCGTGCTATTATTTTTCTGAATTCTTTTTGGGTTAGTCGATATTGTATACTTTTGTTTTAAGTACATATATTAATTTTCATGTTGTGCAAAGATAGCTGTGAGCAGAAAGTTGTCATGTGTTTCGCATGTACAGGTAATGAATGATGTTTCCGATCACGCCATTAACTAATTGCCCCATAAGCTAATGTATAATTTGTATTTGAATATTCGCTGTTGTGATTATCCTTAGAATCAATATTTATGTCATCTACATGCGAAGATATAATTTATGTGCAACATCTTGTTTATTCCACAGTCAATTA
Source organism: Malthinus seriepunctatus (assembly GCA_963924605.1). Lineage (NCBI taxonomy): Eukaryota > Metazoa > Arthropoda > Insecta > Coleoptera > Cantharidae > Malthinus > Malthinus seriepunctatus. Next base: position 8,299,905 of record OZ004600.1, read on the forward strand.
TAATAAAATTAAACTTTAAAGCTTGCCTCGGAAATTACCTTTGTAATATTAACAAAATAATGAAAACTAAATGAAAATTAAATTGTTTTACAAGATTTCTCTTGACCATTTCATTTAATTCGTTATATGCATTTCGTTTAAACCTTAATTTTATAATTATTTTAACACCAAATGTTTGTCCGGGAGGTAAATTGGTGCATTTAAATGTAGAAATTTGATTTTCATATTATTCAAACAATTTCATTGTTTGTAGAATATTTACAGTTAACATGTTGGTTTTGTGGTTAAGTTAGCAAACGCTTTGTGGTTATTGTGGCGTTACGATAATAAGGTATATTGTAAATAAACTGAAATGTTATTATCGAAAGTTTCGAAATACCCATCTCGAGGTTTTGTTTTACTTTTACGTGCATTTAAAAGGAAGGAAAAATACATTATTATTTATTATTATACATCAAAAGATAAATGAAAAAGCTTAATGAGGCCGATGTCTCGAGAAAATTCAAAATAATTGGGAGTTATTTCATCTGATGGGGCGGAAAAAAGTTTTCTACAACATTAAATGTCGTCGAAATTAATTAAATTTAAATAGTTGTAAAAGAATGTTGAATTAAAATTATTACGAAATGAATATAAATAAAAAAAGCGAGATTGGGATAAATTGTTTTCGCTCCTTCAACACAAAACTCGTAAATTTTTTGAGTTTGACGGTGTCTGAGTCAGAAAGTAGCAGAATAATTAGATTGTTGTCAACATCGCAAGCGGATTAGAACGATGACACGTTTAATGCTTTAGGACGTCGTCAGAAAAGCACCGCCGACTGTGACGTCACATAAGAAATAAGAAAATTAAGCTTTTACCACACTTTTCTCATATAAATGGAAAATAAGCTTTTTGTAGAAACTCTTACTCAAAAGTATTATTTATGCTAAATTTTGCATTAGCATTTTTCTTACTGACATTTTCTTTTTATACAATAATATCCGATTTTAAATTTTAATAAAAGTTAAAAAAAAGGAAAACTTTATTAATTATTTAAGACTTCATAAATAAATTTATTTAATGACTATTATACCTAGGAGGAATCGAATAATAAGGAAAATTGATGAGATCGGAAAATTTTTGATCTTATCTATAATTCGATCGACTACAACAAACGCTATCACTTAACTCAATTGTAAACTTTTAAAGTCTGTATCTTCTATTCCATTAGTGAGATTACGAATTGTTGGAGAATTTAAATTTTCGTGATCGCTTCTTTTTAAATAAATTGACTGAAATCAATTTTTTAAATTAATTCTTCAACTTACTAACGGGGCATTACTTGATTTCTTTATGTCGTCACACGTATAAAATTATGTGCTTTAATAAATACGTTACTAGGAAGTAAGTAACAAAGATTACAATAACTAGAACGGTAGTTTGAGTTATTGAGCCTCCACCATGTCACGACTGGGTTCGTGACTCCTGAGGGACTCTTAGGTTGTACCAGGATAATTGGGGGTTTATAAGTATACGCCAAGAGTTCCAATAAAATATAAAAACGACGATCAGTCGTTAATTAGGGCTCCTCGCCCTCTCAATCCCAACTGACCTAATAATAAGTTGGAGTTGAAGATAGAGGACGTCGATATTTTCAATAATTTCCATTCCTTGTATCATTCGTGAATCGGTAACGTTCCTGGATTAGTCAGACATGATTATTATCTAAAAGCACGTCGGCGTAACTCACCTAACACTGCCCGAAATAAATAAATAAAACGTTGTTTTATATGAGTGTGCTGAGCGAGGGTCGGTGTTTCGATGTAGCTGCTCGCATATAAAACAATGTTTTATTTATTTTTTCGTTGCGTTACTAAGTATGGTGCTAGGGGCAGTGCTGGCTGCTGTACGCCGACGTAGCCAGACACTAAAACTTCTTTAAATCATCTAGTTCCGGATTAGATCGACAGACGCATTTCTGCTCTTGTAGTTCTCCGAAAACTGTTACCCCGACTGCCTGTTTATTACAATTTGCTTGGCTCGAGTCTTGCCAGCGGTCTCCCGAGTCCTCTTTTAGCTGCTCTTCGGTATCCGCTTAGACCGTCTTTGACTTATATTGGGAACTTTAAAATGAGGGTTATGGGGGTCATGGAAGTGGTAAGAGAAGGTACCATCTAGATTTTTATGTTTGCCATGGTAACCCTCCACAGCACTTTTAATTTAATTGAAATTGCGGTAAACTTTGACTGTTGACGCCTCTTTTAACCGTTATGTTCGCGGATAGGTACCCGGGTACCTTTAGCGTTTTCATTTACGTTTTTTCTTATGTTTAAGTTGAAATTTTCAGATAATCCTTTGTGACTTCCTAAAACAATCAATTTTAAATATATTTCCACCAAAAAAATTGCAAAAAACTTTTTTGAAGAGTTAGTTTTAAGCCAAAGCATATTCATAGTCCTCTAACGCACGGACGAGGTACCCGGGTACCTTCATGCGTTTATATGGGAATAAGTACCAAAATTAAGAAAATAAATAAATAAAACCCAGGTTATTTTTTTCTTGATTGATAATAATAATATTAATGATCGATTTTACTGATTTGGAAAATCATCTTTTCCCAAAAAATTTTTTTTTCTGAAAACAGTCACTAATAGTTTCCTAATTATTTTAGCACGTTCGTTACAAACTGGAGTAACTCCAAATGTAATCTCTACTTACAAAGCTCTAAAACTCTGGTATAGTAAGAGTTTTCCATTTTCGCTATAGTTTTTCCGAATTTTCTTCGGTTATTTTAAACACACACTATTAATTTTTGCCTTTTTATTTTTGTTTTTTGTGTTATAATATATATTATAGAATATTTCTGATAAAAAACACTTGAAAGCTTTAGATAACAATTTTGTTGATGCAATTGGGCCAAATTTTTTCAGAATAATATTACTACTGAAATGAGGCTGTTAAAACTTTAATTAACGATGAGCAGGAAAGACAACTGAGAGGAATGCCAAAGTAAAATCTCACTTTTACGGAAACTGATAGTTATTTTGCCGATGGGTCACCCAAATACTGTTTATGAGTTGTCTGAAATGAAGACGTTAACTTTAGCCCAGCTGCCACGTTTTCAAAGCCATTGCAGAGAGTAGCCAATTTTTTTTGTGAAAGAATGACAAAGTGTTTGCACGGATACAACTAATCTTTCTTACTTTTTATTTCTGTAACAATTTTCTTGAAGAACCCTGAGTGCTAAAGCCAGTGTCTGATGTCGCCAATCAGATTTTCTTGTTCGGTGAAACCCAAATACCTTATCTCCTAGAGATGGGTCTAATAGAATCACCTTGCCCATAGTCTATTATTATCAGTCACAAAAACAGCTTTTGAGATATCTTCGGCATCCGCATTTCCGCATTGGCGTTGTTCTTTTGGCACTTCTTCCCCTAATCATCATCACTGATTTAAGTTGGCAAATTTTGCTCATTCAGCAAAGTATCTTCTACGTCTATAAGATCTACCAGGTCTTCATGGTCTAAATCTTTTAGTGACTGCGGTAAAAGTCCTCAGACTCACCTTGCTGAACTGCATTCTTGTTATTACGCAAAGAATCGTCATCTATGATCTAAGAGGCTTTGTAAATATTTTTTTTATGCAGTAGCGTAACTACAAATTCTGCCCCCCCCCTGTTTAATTCACGAGCCCTTTCAATTTCGTAAAAAAATTTAAACCAGTAAAACTTTTGAGTGTGATTTCAAAATATTGTTTTATACTAAGTCCCCGATCCTTTATTTCTCTCTGCTTTACCCCGACGTTAAGGGGGTATAGTTACGCCAATGGTTTGATGCTCTTACATGAGCCTTAATTAAAATCAAAATTAAAATTACATTTCTAGCACTAAAAAAACAACCTTTCAACTTTGTGTTTTGCATTATAAAAGAAATATGCTGACTGCAGTTTTTTTATTTCTTAAAATAATAACAAACATCCCACGCACGCTAAAATTCATTATTTATCTTCTTTGATTAAAGAATAAACAACTTATTCTCAAATTAATATAAACTAAATATTAAAATCGTCCATTTTCCATAGTAAATACATGTAGGTACCGAGGTACCTCATCCGTGTGGAATATGAATAAAAATTCTTCGCGAACATAACGGTTAAACGGCTCTGGCCTTTTCTTAAGTAAAGCTCCCATTTAAATCATCACTTGTTAATTACAATGAGCCCTTTAGCTATAGAAACTTAACAGAAAAATTACACGTGAATCGTATTATTATTTTTGAAATCAACTAGACCGATCATCAATCTCTCATATTCCTTTATAAAAGACGACTTTGGTACGCAAGTTGTACAAAACATTGACCTCTAAATTTCCACTATTTTTCAAATTCTTTTACGCTTGTTGAAAGATGCTTACTAAGTTTTTAACTAAAAAAAGGGAAAATGCTATATAAGTGAAAATAGAAAATCCTTGTTATTTTTAGTATCGTCTTGTGGTATATGGCAATGTTTTTGAATTTCAAATTACAACTTTTATAAGTTTTTTTGTTGATTCCTTACTACAAAGCTTCATATTTCAGTTTGCTCGAGTTTTTTTTAGATTATTGTAATATAAAAGATAAAGTTTGTTTGGGAAACAAAAGTTTGTTAAAAGTGCAATATTGAATAAATATAAATGGCCCCAAGTAAAGAGTACTTAAATCCCCCAAATTTAGAAAGTTATATCGCAGATTGATTTGCATAATTACGCCCCAGGAAGAAACCCCAAGACTTTTATTGCAATATGGATGTGTTCCCTTATTCAGAAAGATATAAATTGTCTTTATCACATTATATTACAAATACATAAACCATACATCTCTCAAATTCACCCCTAACCATTTAATCCTAACGTTTGCAATTGTCACCGCCTACTTAGCCTCTGCATTCATTTTTATCTTAATCCGGCATAATTCCAGAGCTTTAGGCTTGCCTTATCTGACATTGACTTAATCGCGTAACCGTATTGATTTTATACCCGTCTAAAACTAAAAACCTTTTATACTCTCGATGTCATCTCGTAATTTCCAAAACAGGAAAAATAAGAAAAATTTGTCTATTATTTTGAGAAACATCAGCAGAGTGTGCACTTCTTTCTAGGCACATTTAAAAGCTGTCTAAAACTTTTTCTTTCATTGTTATTAAATAAATGTGAAACGATGTGGACATAATCCAAACAGACTGTGAGAAACTTAAAAAACTTTAGTAGTAGTATGAGCTTTTCCAACGCCCTTCTCTCACTTTTATTAATTTTTTTTAACATTTTCATAACTACTTCATCTTTATAAGTAGCTAAATTTTTCTTTTGAACTTTTCTTTTTATTAAAATTATTAAAGAGTTTAAAGGGATGTTGTCCCAAAAAAATTGTAATTCTCTCTTTCGCCTTTAGCGTTATGTTTGAGAAATACTACCATCTGCTAAATTCGGTTCGCTAGTCTGATACAATCACCGCAGCAACTTGTACTAACTTTCAGTTCACTGCTTCAAGTAAATGTTTCTTTCATTAAGTTCTAAATTTGATTGGACGTTCAAATACAAGTACAACACTAATAGAAACTTTAAAGCTTTTTACATTAAATCGCGTTGAAATAGTTAATTTGCTTTGTTGTTAACCGATTATGAGGCGGGGAAATTTTGGAATTTAATAAGCACATAAATTATGTACCTATTATAAAGGATTATTTGTTAAACGAAGTTTAGAGTCGAGATGTTCCTGAAATTATCCAAAGGGTAGAAGGCGACATTTTAATTTTAAGTTCCTTTTTGAAAGCGCATAAATCTTTTTGTGTGTCCTTCTTATCACTCTGTTTTTAATTGCGAGACTAATAACCTAGTTATTGTTTAAGGAACTGCAATTGCCTTTAGGATGGAATCGTCTCATTTTTAGCAAGAAAATTTATAAAATATGAGTATTTTACATGTAATAATATTGTCAATTAATATGGATGTAATTGGCATTTCAGAGGTGGGATACGTGTGAGTAAGTGAGTGCCTTAGTATATAGTATTATGGTATCATTGGATGCAATATTTGCACCTATTGTATACATAGCCACCCCTTTATTTTAATTTTGAATGTTCCATATATTATTGTAAGCACTTCCATTCAAAAATAAATTTTTTTTGTACTTTTGAGACCAACAACGAAAAAGCTGTCAAAAAAAGAACGACTTCAGACTGTTTAAAGCACTAACAATTTTTTTAATGAGGGTAGAACATGAAATATTAATAAACCGCTATTATGCGCTATCTTTAAGAATTAACTGACTCGGTAAATAATTTAAGAAAACACTATTCTGTCAAGTTTTTTCATTACAATTATTAAACAATTTTAATGAAGCTCGAAGCTTTTACTTCTCCCTCTTTTAGTCTTGGCTTTTTATACTTTTTTATTGCGTACTTTGCTTATATGTCTTTATTCAGTTTTAATGATTTCCTCGGTGCACGTAAACACATTGGAATACTTCATTTTTTACCTTTTCTCCCTATTTAGAGTCACCATTGAAAGTTACGTGTAAAGTGCGTCGTTGAAACCATCCCCTAACCATAGGTTTCGTTGTTTCGGACAACTCATCAGTGATAATGAACTGTTTGACTACACACTTGATAAAACTGCACTACTTGCATCTGTAGTGTACCATTATGCTACCGGGAGGTTTTTGTCTCGACAGAACGGAGTGCTACTTGAATGGAAAGGTATACAAATAATTCGGTATAGAAATTTAAGCGACGCAATAATTCTAATAATAATAATTAAAAGTGAACGCACATTTACCACCCCTTAACACCTGTTCAATGTTGTATTTAGTAGTGGTTTATCAAATTAATGTTGTGTCTATAGAAGTTTATATAGACGTGTTTTGAAATAACTTTATAGCGAATATCAGAGATGACGCTGATTTTCGGTGTTAATTAAATTAAGAGTGCCGCATCTACCTTCGAGAATTCAACACCCCTTGAGGGACTCCAATAAGCTGCAAGGGGTTATTTAATTAACTAAACGTACTTCATTTTTCCTGCAGCTTTTTTTCCTTCAAACATTTTCTTTCGTCGCTCTAATAACATTAAGTGATATTCTTTTCCTACAAAAATAATTCACAAAAATATTAAATATTTGTCTCCTTTCATTGAATTAATTGTATAATTTAGAATCTTAAATCAATTCTCAAGTTGTAACACCGATCTTACGGTCACTCGAATCGAAGACGGGAGGGGTTAGGAGCGATAAACAAGCAACCACAAGAACTTTCAACTCAAAAATAATAATATTTATTCAAAATAAAACTAAAAATTATGTTTTTATGTTTCTTCGGATGATGCTCGTTCCTTGGACACCGCAACGGATTGGCGACTCTCAAAGAACTGGTTCCTGGTACGCAAAGAGAACGCGTGGTTAGTCCGAAGAGCTGACTAGAGTTCTTCCAGAAAGACAGTCGGCCAATAAGCCCAAAACTGTAATCAAGCCCCATACGATCGGCTACGAAGCCCAAAGACCGTTGAGAAGTGGTTAGCCAATAGGCCATCCCACTTGCAATCAGATACACAGTCGGCCAACAATAGGAATGTACTGGGGGATGGAACTGCAGCTTGTACCAGCCGCTGGTGCGGGGACACCAGATTTTCAATTACCCGCAGCACAAGAGGATCACACTGAGCACAATGATGCACTCTGCACAGTGGATGCACACGAACTCCCTTGAAATTAATGCACGTCGAATATTTATTAATTCTTCACCACCAAGTTCTTTGCACCAATCAGAACTGAACATTCGATTTAACTACAAGGAGGGAACGTACATCTTACTCTTTACGCTTCATACCCATATCTTTACGAATATCACCATACTTTTACATAAATGCTTTTATGTTTGGAATAGCGAAAGTGGTGTTTCCAATGCGATTTCTGTATTTTGCTTACTGTGTTTTTTTCTGCCTTGTTGTATGCCCGCAGATCCACTATCAGATCCTTCATCTATCTAGGATTTCGACTACTATCTCTCCCCTTGCGTTCGTCAGATCATTCGTCTGCCTATCTTTCTGTAACTGTTAGAGTGAAATGTGTATAATTTTATATGTTGGAGTTTGACTTTAGAAGCTCAGGGTAAACATTACAACAAATCACGTATACGTGTGTACGTTTGAAATTGATTGTAATTGAAAAAGGTTCCATAAACTGATTAGTAAATTAATTTTATAAATTGAAGTTGAACAAAATTTGTAGTTTGTAGCTTCATACTGGGAATTACAATTTGTAATAATTTTAAATACGTTTTTTGGCTAAATAAATTAAATAATTAATTGAAACGTATGAAATGCGGTAAAACATTTTTTTCTGAGTTTAACAAAATTAAATATGAGTTGACCAGTTTGTTAGTAGGGGGATGTTTCGTCAGTTGTATTCCCCAAATCGTGTGGTTGATTGTATTTGTAACTGTAATTCGTTTGATGGTGATTGCATTAAATGTAGTCTGTGATTTGTGTTTGTTATGTGGTGACTAGTTCATTACTAACTGCATTATATATTTTGTAAATTAATTAGAAATATTGAATTTGCGAATTGCGCGATGTTGTCATTCCGGCATTGTTAAATAAATCACAACATTAATTTATTTAGTGCTAAGTTCTTTTGGCTAGGGGTGAAATTGATGTCGTCTCGGAAAACTTTGGGTGACAATGACATGACGAGTTTTAAAAATTTTCATCTAACTTTTATTTGAAAAAAAGTTACAAATGTATGTTCTTATATAACGCCCTAATTTTTTTGCTACCAAACTTCTCTTTTACATTTACATATTTATAATTTTTTTTCTTCGTGTAGCGCAAAACGTTCCGTCAAATTAAACTTGAAAAACTTACATTTTTGGAAAATTGGAAACTTTTTAATAAATCTAAAATTAAGTTTAAACAAAAAGGGGGTCCGCTATTAACTAAAAAGAAAAGTGTGCGTAATTTATAATACTTTGAACTTTAATAAAGAAGTTATCGATTTAAAAAATCTTTCTAGGGAACTTTTATCCGTAGGAGCGTGCATTTTAAAGTACCTTCAGACACAAAAAGCTTCCGCACATGAGTGGTTTTCTCTATATTTCAAAACATCTTGCTCATAATAAAACTTTTCAAAACCTTTTAAAAATTATTGTGAGACCAACTAAAGTAATAATTCAAAAACAACCCATCTGATTTCCGTTGCTAATATTATGACGTAAAATATACCTTCCCGAGTTGCATTTTCCTACTATTTTCTTTAATTTTTGCCAAAAGTCGGAAAAATAACGTGAATTAATGGGCAATTATTCAATTTGAAATGCAAATTAAAACCGTCGTATTTATTTTTTAATTTTTGTCTAAAAATACCAATTTTTAGTAATAAATTTTCTGTTATTGAAATTTGGTTGAAAAGCTCTAACACAGCGGTTCATACTCGAAAAGCGTTTTTAATTTACCCTGATAAAAGCGCAACTTGTTGAACAAAAGTGATGTTCCATATCCCTACAATTAAAAATTTTTCATCTTTAACGTTGCCAAAAACAAAAAAAAGAGAGAGTTGGTTTTGTAATTTCTTGTTGTTATCGTCGTTTTTAATGAGGAAAAATTCTGTAACTGATGTAATTAAGATTTTTATATTATAATTACTTTTTTAAATTTTTCTGGAGGTTATAGAAGGTTTTCATCATTCGTCTCTATGCCTCATGTGTTGAGGGATTTATGCTTAGGTATCAAAAATAAAATTCCTAAAACCAGAAGTTATGACTCTTTTCTCTTTATAGTTTCAAAATTCCTCACAATTTGTACTTGTTTTATAAATCCTTAGGTGTGGTTATTTTTTAATTGTAGTTTTGAGACTGGAGAGAGTCCCTAGTGGTTCCTTACATCGCGACCTGTCGGATCTATTGTGTCGGATTTGAATTTATCGGATTTGGTCTTCTCTTAGGGAGTTCTGTGCTTTTGATAAAGTCCAGAATTTTCCTTGTTTATAAGTTGGGCAGTTCTCTTTGGAGCATGTTCTCTTTCCCGAAAATGCTGTAACGACTTTTGGTGAAAGGCTCACAGTGTAACAGAAGATGAATTGGAGTTTCCTCCTCTTCTACACATCCTCTGCATAGTGGATCTTCTTCTAGTCCCATTGTCCCATAGTATACCGGTGCTTTTTAAGCTGGCAATGGCCAATTATTATTGCCGTTGCCAGTTGTAGTTCATGTCTGCCCATTCTGACTAGAGAACGAGTTCTTTGGTCAGAGAGTTTTTCCAGTAGAGCTTTAGAATGTACAGGAGTTTCCCTCCAGTGTTTAATATGCCACTCCACTAGAAGTACCTTTATTTCTCTCTTTGCCATTTCATAAGAAATGCCAAAGGTCCAATGGGTCTCATTTTGCTGCCCTCTTTGGCCAGATCCTCTTCTTTCTCGTTACCTGATACGTTGGCATAACCTGGCTTCCATACCAGGTTGACGAGCTTTTTCTCTGCTGGCGCATTCAGTCGGCGGATGCAGTGCGTTACTAGTCCGGACTTCACCTGATAGGTGTTCAGAGCTTGGCCGTCAGATAATACGAAGATATTTTTGCTTGTGATATTCTCTATCTAAAAGCAGTTGTGCTCATGTTAAGATGGCCTAAATTTCAGCTTGGAAGACGGTTACGTGCTCCCCGAGACTTCAGATTACACCTTGCCTTAAGTTGCCGTCTTCGATAATTCCAGCTTCTGTACCTGTTGGGTTTTTAGAGCCGTCTGTGTAGAACATAAGTTCATTCATTTTGGCTGCCTTGCATACCAATTCTCCCCTTGTCGGAATGTTAATTTCCTAGCTTTTTTCGATGGTATATGCTTTAGTTATTCTGTCAGATACCATACTAAGTATGGGGTGTTCTTCCATATCTCTTAGGATTGAAGCATGTGTTTGCCCACGCTTGGTCTTTTACCACCAGATATAAAGGTGGAAGGTTCAGCATGATTTTGATTGCTGCTGTAGGCGTTGTATCCATTGCTTCAGTTATTCCTAGACAGGCCACTCTTTGGATTTTGCCTAGTTTGTGTTTGCAGGTTTTTGTTTGTGTTAGGTGATAGGTGAGGTTAGATGACGATATAATGAGCTTAGGTTAGAACTTACACAGAACGTGGTGTCCCAAAAGCAGCCCATATTTTTCCTTCAAGAATCGGTTCTAAAATTAGTGAAAATCAAAGACCAACTGTTGGTAGATCGAATTAATTAATGTCGAAATTGAAGTTTGATAGATGATAGTGTGCCGTCTGTAAATTTTATGAAAATTCGTTACAAAAACCCTTTTTTTACTCCAGCACATTTCATCTCTGAAATGCATAACTCTTTCCAGAAAAGTCCAATTTTTAACCGTAAATTGTATCAATTAATAATTAATATTTGCGCTCCATTCTAAAAAAGATAAAAATTATGAAAGATAGGAAAGAGTATGAAAATTACTAATCAAACATCCTTTTGTTTTATAATTCCACTTTGATTTAGGTTTTCAATTTGGTTGTACAAACAGAAAAAAATACGTCTGTTAATTGTTTCCATTAGACAAATATTTTTTAAATTTAAAGCTTGCTTTAAATGAAACTTAATTATTCATTAAATTCCACTTTTATATTATTAACTACATTACTTTCTTTAACCCTTCTTTTCGAAATAAAAAGTAATAGAAATCATTCAATTAAGACAATAGTTTTCCCCCGTGTGTTTAAAAGTTAAATCCTTTGAACTTTAGCGCTCCGATAGACTGCTTAGCTTATGAACATTTTTTAAATATTTTGGCCCAAATAGCAATAATAAATGTAGGAACCCTGGGATATTACATATTACATCCCAGGAGCTAGTGACGCTTGAAGTTAAACTTATAGATGGGGGTGTATTGGGCATAAACTTACGAATAGCACTAGAGTAAAACCTACAGTGTTAAAAGGGTGTACGTGATCTCTACGGAAGCGGATAATTCCAGTTTGGTATGGAAATTTCATAAATTGTCGTTTTAGGGAACACCCAAATCTAGACGTTTGAAAATTGCCCATATAAAGACTGACACTCAATATATAAACATAAAGGCTGGATTTGCATTTTAAAACTCGAATTCAAAACGAACGAATAGTTGAAGAAATTTTTTTTACAAAATTCACCCCCTAAAACGTTTGATAAACCTTTTAAGAATTTAATTTTGTAATTTTTTCTAGTTTTTTGCTCAGCGTAGTATGTAATTGGTAAAAAGCCTTATTCATCATTTAAAAGCGCAACGTTTTCAGAGGAAAGTAGTAAATATTTTTGATCCAAAATAAATTTTTACTACAAGATTAAGAGTTAGGGCGGCTACTCTGTATATATCAATAGGGATAACATAAATCGTTTGGACATCTGGTCTGCTTGAGCTTCCGGAGGGGTAATATATTAATCAAGAAGCGAAAGCACCACATTTAGAGATGCCGCGGCATTCGACCCGCAGGACATTTTGTATTATCATTATGACACACACAGGGTAGCTACAGAAATATATTAAATTTTGATATAGCACTGACGAACGTTTTATTAGAAAAGTTTTTCATATATCGCGCATGCAATATTTTAAGAGTCAACATTTTTGCATGCACTTTATATCACAGAAGAGGGTACTTTGTGTTAAATCTTAATATCGTGCACTTAGAATGTCCTACGGTAGCTTTGCAAAATTTAAGAGTTTTACAAAACTTGACTTCTATTAAATATTAATAAATTTAAAATGAAGAAAATGTGATTTTTCTCTAAAATAACTAAAAACTAACCTGAAGGTAAACTTGAATTTTTTAATCTTTAGCGACACGTGACCACTTTAATTAAGATGACAACAAGGTTTTTATTGAGTTGAAATATATTATTTATTTAATACAATTAATTATTTATTGAGTTTTCTAAAAGTCACGTGTCGGTAAAGATAAAAAAATCAAGTTTACATTAATTATCTCGTCTTTGATTTTAAATTGAATATTTTATGTAAAATTCGGTTTTTCTTACTTTACCGACACGTGACTTTTAAAATACTCAATAAATAATTAATTTAATAAGAAATTTATAAATTAAATGATTAAACTCATTAAATAAGTCGTTTTTATCTTTATTTATACATTGTATAAAGCTGGTCACGTGTTGGTAAAGTATGAAAAACTCGACTATACTTACTTGCAATAAAAAATGTGCTTACTCAAAAAAGTGGATAAAAAAAGAGCTCAATATCGTTCTGGGGTACTTTAGAATAAATATTAGTAATACACCCATAATAGAAAAATGTAAGTAATAGTATTCTGACCTAAGTCTTGGGCGTAAGCTATTTGAGTGCCACTGAGCAAAAGAATCCGATAGGCCACATCAGGCAATAACTTTAGGTCTCAGGGCATGGTAAAACTGTAACCGGGCGTAACCTATCGTAGCCCTTTCGTTGGGGAAAATATATCAGATTTCAGAACACATCTCACGTTCCCAAAGGTTGTCCTTCGTGCTAGTCAGCGTGTTTGATTGTCCTTACTAATCCATATCTCGTATTATCGTATAAGTAGATGATATTTGTAGTTTTGAATATGGTGGCTTCGTCATAAACTGATCCTTAGATCTGCTTATGGCCTAGCTCTAGCCATTCTTCGCAAGAATTTTTTAGATTTTTCTCAGTGTAGCTAGAACCCTCGCATTTTCAATTAATGATTCCTTGTAGGTACTCAATAGTCACATTCTTAGATTTACTAATTCCATGAGTCTTTAACCGTTATGTTCGCGAAGAATTTTTATTCATATTCCACACGGATGAGGTACCCCGGTACCTATATGTATTTACTATGGAAAATGGACGATTTTAATATTTAGTTTATATTAATTTGAGAATAAGTTGTTTATTCTTTAATCAAAGAAGATAAATAATGAATTTTAGAGTGCGTGGGATGTTTGTTATCATTATTTTAAGAAATAAAAAAACTGCAGTCAGCATATTTCTTTTATAGAGCAAAACACAAAGTTGAAAGGTTGTTTTTTTAGTGTTAGAAATGTAATTTTATTTTTGATTTTAATTAAGGCTCATCTAAGAGCATCAAACCATTGGCGTAACTATACCCCTTACACCCCCTTAACGTCGGAGTAGAGCAGAGAGAAATAAAGGATCCGGGGCTTAGTCTAAAACAATATTTTGAAATCACACTCAAAAGTTATAGTGGTTTAAATTTTTTTTACGAAATTGAAAGGGCTCGTGAATTAAACAGGGGGGGGACAGAATTTGTAGTTACGCTACTGCATAAAAAAATATTTACAAAGCCTCTTAGGTCATAGATGACGATTCTTTGCGTAATAACAAGAATGCAGTTCAGCAACGTGAGTCTGAGGACTTATACCGCAGTCACTAAAAGATTTAGATCATGAAGACCTGGTAGATCTTATAGACGTAGAAGATACTTTGCTGAATGAGCAAAATTTGCCAACTTAAATCAGTGATGATGATTAGGGGAAGAAGTGCCAAAAGAACAACGCCAATGCGGATGCCGAAGATATCTCAAAAGCTGTTTTTGTGACTGATAATAATAGACTATGGGCAAGGTGATTCTATTAAACCCATCTCTAGGAGATAAGGTATTTGGGTTTCACCGAACAAGAAAATCTGATTGGCGACATCAGACACTGGCTTTAGCGCTCAGGGTTCTTCAAGAAAATTGTTACAGAAATAGCGAAAATGGAAAACTCTTACTATACCAGAGTTTTAGAGCTTTGTAAGTAGAGATTACATTTGGAGTTACTCCAGTTTGTAACGAACGTGCTAAAATAATTAAGAAACTATTAGTGACAGTTTTCAGAAAAAAAAAATTTTTTTGGGAAAAGATGATTTTCCAAATCAGTAAAATCGATCATTAATATTATTATTATCAATCAATAAAAAAATAACCTGGGTTTTATTTATTTATTTTCTTAATTTTGGTACTAATTCCCATATAAATGCATGAAGGTACCCGGGTACCTCGTCCGTGCGTTAGAGGACTATGAATATGCTTTGGCTTAAAACTAACTCTTCAAAAAAGTTTTTTGCAATTTTTTTGGTGGAAATATATTTAAAATTGATTGTTTTAGGAAGTCACAAAGGATTATCTGAAAATTTCAACTTAAACATAAGAAAAAACGTAAATGAAAACGCTAAAGGTACCCGGGTACCTATCCGCGAACATAACGGTTAAATCTATTATATCAACGTTTTCAACATCTGTTAAGAGAGGCGTCGAATAACGTCTACAGCAAGCAGTATCCCTTATAATATTCCTCTGTGGGTAGTAGGACAGACCTAGATATTGTGCTGTAATGTTTCGTAGTGGCTCAAAACCGTTTACCTCCCGACTTTCTTATGAGCACTATAACCATTTTTTGCTTCCACATACTTTAATAATGGAGAAAACCGCTCTGTAAATAAGTAAATCTGGAGGAGTTTTGTAACGGCAATGTCATTATTATTTTCTCGTATTCCTGAGTCGTTAAAAATTTTGGATTTAAGTTGTGGTAAAGCTGTGCTAAGGACGATGACTAAAAAAGCAAAAATTCGCTTCTAAAGGTATTACTCGGCTGGAATTTAAATAATTTAATGTAATAACCAAATGTATATCTCAAACCAAGATACTTTCTTCTACATTTTCAAACATATTTGTAAAAGTAGCATTTGTATCTCTCGAGGGTAGTTTTGTATTATTTACGATGAAAGTATTACTAATAATAAAGATATAAAGAACCTTTTAGTTTTTAAGATAAAACGTTACACAAGTAAATTTTTAACTCTCTGTTAAAAAAGCCACGTAAAATAAGAATACAATTCGTTTTAAATTAACATCGAGGAAACCTAAAATTGGTAGGAATTTTTTTTCTTCGCTCGAATAAATATTCGGCAAGAAAATGTGTTGATTTTAAACTAATAATTTTTTTTCTTGTTTAACAAAAGCTCGTATTTTTTTAATCGAGGAGCTTTAACAAACGTAACGCAAATATTAGCATCAAAGAAAATTGTACTTCCAGTACATTTCGAATTTTCTCTTCATTTATATACTACGTTTTCATTTTATAAAAAAATACTAAAAAGTCCACAGTGGTAGAATAAATTCAAACAAAATTAAAATAAAAAGTATTTAAATACTTTGATGATCGGACAGCTAATTTTTTAACTGCGTAAAATTTTTGGAAAAATTATTTTTTGTATAATAATTTCGGCACGCGCCTCGACAATTCAATTACTTTGGCCTTCTTTTAGCCCTCAAAACGATGACGTCAGTAATGGATAGATGCGTCACGGTGATGCAATTCGAGACAGCGATAATATAATTCACAATTCATCGGGGATCTCAAAATCAGTCAAGCGTCTCTTGAAAGAATCAATTTTATGCTGCACTTGTTTACACGATTGTGAATTTCTTACATGGGAAAAAATAAGCTGTAATTTAGTGCACTAAGTCATGAGATCTTGTAATCTTTTCTAAGTTAATAACGTGATCAATAAATGCTTGTCTTATAGGTGCCGAAAGAAATTTATAAGAAAGCACGTTAAAACTTAAACAAGTGATAGGAAAGAGCGTTTCCGAAACGAGTGTAGAGCTATTGCAACGAACGTAAATTTTAGAGATATTTTCTAGAAATATTTACAGTGATGACCAAAAAGTTTCGTAAATTGTTAGGCTTCATGCGGGTCAAGTCACAAGTAATCCATTTTTTTTTGAATTCTAGAAACCGAAATTGCAAGAAATTCACTGATGCTCATATAGAGTGGTAAGAAATTTCTTTGGTAATAGGGTTGGACTGGCAGTGGTTTTATTTGGTCCTGTCGGCAACTAGCAACAGTAATCCCTTTTGACATTAAGTTAGGTTATGTTGGATTGGAACAATCCGACCTGTGCAACCCTGTTAACTCCTGGAGGCATATAAATCCGTTGGTCTCAAAGATCCAGTCCAGGATTAAAAATAGTACCTGAAATAGTAGTAGTAGAAAAGGATATCCTTCAGGTGTTATCCGTTTCAAATTTTGGATAACATTAACCCCATTTTCATCCTCCTAGCGGTTCGAAATATCTTCTTGTAGTTTAAAACGAGCTCATTCAAATTCTTTTACGTCCTTGATCTTTTTAAAGTCAATTGCAGCTACAATTTAAGCGTCTTTCGAACCCTATTATTAAAGGTCCTATTATCATTAAGTTAGGTTATGTTGGATTGGAACAATCCGACCAGTTCAACCTTGTTGACTGTGGAAGTCTCTTGAAGGCACATTAATCTGTTGGTCTCAAAGATCCAGTCCAGGATTAGAAATAGTACTTGAAATAGTAGTAGTAGAAAAGGATATCCTTCAGGTGTTATCCGTTTCAAATTTTGGATAACATTAACCCCATTTTCATCCTCCTAGCGGTTCGAAATATCTTCTTGTAGTTTAAAACGAGCTCATTCAAATTCTTTTACGTCCTTGATCTTTTTAAAGTCAATTGCAGCTACAATTTAAGCGTCTTTCGAACCCTATTATTAAAGGTCCTATTATCATTAAGTTAGGTTATGTTGGATTGGAACAATCCGACCAGTTCAACCTTGTTGACTGTGGAAGTCTCTTGAAGGCACATTAATCTGTTGGTCTCAAAGATCCAGTCCAGGATTAGAAATAGTACTTGAAATAGTAGTAGTAGAAAAGGATATCCTTCAGGTGTTATCCGTTTCAAATTTTGGATAACATTAACCCCATTTTCATCCTCCTAGCGGTTCGAGTTTAAAACGAGCTCATTCAAATTCTTTTACGTCCTTGATCTTTTTAAAATCAATTGCAGCTACAATTTAAGCGTCTTTCGAACCCTATTATTAAAGGTCCTATTATCATTAAGTTAGGTTATGTTGGATTGGAACAATCCGACCAGTTCAACCTTGTTGACTGTGGAAGTCTCTTGAAGGCACATTAATCTGTTGGTCTCAAAGATCCAGTCCAGGATTAGAAATAGTACTTGAAATAGTAGTAGTAGAAAAGGATATCCTTCAGGTGTTATCCGTTTCAAATTTTGGATAACATTAACCCCATTTTCATCCTCCTAGCGGTTCGAGTTTAAAACGAGCTCATTCAAATTCTTTTACGTCCTTGATCTTTTTAAAGTCAATTGCAGCTACAATTTAAGCGTCTTTCGAACCCTATTATTAAAGGTCCTATTATCATTAAGTTAGGTTATGTTGGATTGGAACAATCCGACCAGTTCAACCTTGTTGACTGTGGAAGTCTCTTGAAGGCACATTAATCTGTTGGTCTCAAAGATCCAGTCCAGGATTAGAAATAGTACTTGAAATAGTAGTAGTAGAAAAGGATATCCTTCAGGTGTTATCCGTTTCAAATTTTGGATAACATTAACCCCATTTTCATCCTCCTAGCGGTTCGAGTTTAAAACGAGCTCATTCAAATTCTTTTACGTCCTTGATCTTTTTAAAGTCAATTGCAGCTACAATTTAAGCGTCTTTCGAACCCTATTATTAAAGGTCCTATTATCATTAAGTTAGGTTATGTTGGATTGGAACAATCCGACCAGTTCAACCTTGTTGACTGTGGAAGTCTCTTGAAGGCACATTAATCTGTTGGTCTCAAAGATCCAGTCCAGGATTAGAAATAGTACCTGAAATAGTAGTAGTAGAAAAGGATATCCTTCATGTGTTATCCGTTTCAAATTTTGGATAACATTAACCCCATTTTCATCCTCCTAGCGGTTCGAAATATCTTCTTGTAGTTTAAAACGAGCTCATTCAAATTCTTTTACGTCCTTGATCTTTTTAAAGTCAATTGCAGTTACAATTTAAGCATCTTTCGACCCTATTATCAAAGTCATTAATTATTGTTCCTCCTTCATTTTAAACTGCTTCGATATCTTTATTATTATTGTTTCGAGGGAGCACATCAAGAGTATACCTAGAGGCGTCACTTTAGACGATGATCTATAAGGATTAGATAAGGGTTGAAACTGAAACTATACCAGTAGATTAACTGCAAAGCTGAACGAAAATTGAAATTATCAATTTTTATTTAATTAAGAGCTTTCCCCTGTCTCTCACATTTATAGCTTATTAAAACGAGGTTACAAAATGTCCATCAGGACAACTTTATGCTTCTGCATTTTTTATACTTATAGTCTTCAGTAGAGAAATATTTTTAACACTTGAAAAATGATAATAGTTGTATAAAACACAAAAGTCCTTTAACAACGCTAGAACATTTCAAATAAAAAAGGATTTACACATCATTAAATAGTTTCCTGAAAGTTCATCCTTATTTTGACATTTCTATAATATAAAAAGTAATCTTTACGTAAATAACTTTTTATAGCGAGCACTAAAATTTTATAGTCAATTTTAATTTTCTTCTTTTTTTCCCCAAAAAATTTTTCCACAACTAATACCTATGTACGAAAATTTATAAACGTTTTGTCTATTAGAATCTATTAAAGATGGAAATATGGGATGTTCTACAAAATGCAATTTGTACGTCACGTCTGCACATGAATTACTATAATAAAAGTATTATTGAAGTTCCAACATCCATTTTGTCTGAAAATTTTATTACAGATCTTGCAGTTAAATGCCTGTAATAAACATTCAAGAAAATTGAAGAACTAACACGTATTCCCAGTTAAGACGTAGGCAACTTTTAAACTTGCGGAAGAAGTTTAATATTCAAACGTTAATTAAAATTTTCGAGCAACAATTTCCTTTTTGATGAGTGAAAACCGAATTTTTATTTCCAACGAAAGCTTTTGATGTTAAAATGATTTTTATAAGTCAAACCCAATTTGGATATGAAATATCTATTATTGAGTCATCTGAGATGGTTCGGGGGATAAAATCATTATCCCGTAGGTAGGGTATACACACCACATAATAATAACAACCAGGTGCGGTAAGCGCAAATAACTTAAAGCAAAGATTGTTTGCTTTCTTATCCCTGTAGGTTTTATTGTTTAGTTTGGCAGGTAAAACCTTTTGCTCTATATTGAATGGTTTAAAGAAAAGCTAATACGACCTGACATTATTTGATATCCCGCATCTGCCGTTTTGTTAACTTCAATATTTGGCCTATACAGTTCAAATACTTTTAAAGTTTAATTACCGTAAAATATTGTAATATTGGTAGCTGAATTCTCCCCTTTTCAGTTTGCAATGAATAAACACTCGTTCTAAGACGAAAATATTACTCGCTCAATTTTAATGCAAAACATTTTCGAGAGGGGAATTTAAATGCCAAAGCGCATATTATAATTTACTTACATTTAACCGGCATTTTTTTTGTTTTTACCTTGGAAAAAAATTGCCTCGAGAAAATCCTTTTTTTTTGTTACCGTACTCATATTTTGGATTTTATTAACTTTGCAATGCTTTATTACTTTCTCACCAACCAGGGAAAAGCGCCGAGAAAAACGAATACAAGATTTTATTTTCAAAACCCTAATAAAATGATTTTCATTCATCATTGATATATTTTCTTCTTACTAGTAAAAAGAGCGTCTACTAAAAATTGACGTAACAGTTCAATAATTCACAATAAGTCGATTCGTATTTCTCTTGTCGTGATTTTGTCTTTTTTTGCATCCAACTAATAGTGATCTCAATTTCTGCCGCTACGATCGTTTATATTACTTACACTCGGTCTAAACCTCAAACATTACTTTATATAAGTGTTGAGTTTTATGAAGAAACTTTATACTGCAGGAAAAGTTACAGTTAATTGAATGATCTACTACTTTCAGTTCTTTACTCTTTGCTACTCTCTGAATACCAAATACTGCAAAAGACCTCTCAAATATTTATTTTTTCGAATCATTCGCGAATTGCATTTCCACTTTCTTCAAAGTTTTATCAAACTATAATGACAAGTTAACGTAAAGATTGTGTTTTGAATGGGTAGTTTAAATTCATCCTATAGTGTAAAGAGCCGATTAATTTCGACGGATTTAAGAAGGCTCGAAGAGCGTACCCTGCTAATAAACTTCAAAAATATTAGATTGATGGTGTAATCTGTACCTAATATTATGGATGGAAAATGGTGATCAACGTGCCAAGTTCTCACGATGTAGTTTAAAATATAAAATTACACTGGTTTTGACAAATGGTCCTAAATGGTTGGATTAATAACATATGGTGTTCCATATTGAAATCGGAGCTTTTTGAAACTTGTTAACTAATGTTTTATTACTTTATTGACTAATTTTCACTTTTTTGGCATCTGAATAGAGAATTTACCGATATTTCTTTTAAATAAACTCATAAGTCATAAGTATTTTCTATACATCTATAGGTACCTCTTCTAAACATCCAATTTTTTCAGGAATATTTCTAATAAAAAACCTAGGTTAACTGAAAAAAATTGTTTTAATGAAACCAACATTAAGATCTGTCAACTTATGTCATCTCATCTGTCAACGTATACTTATGTCATTTCATATGTCATCAATATAAGTGAGTGGCGGGGAGGTTGATATCTGACATGCTAATGTTGTTTCATCTGTCATTTCATCTATGTCTAGAGTAGGTGATCTGTCATCCTGTTAGTATTCCATCTGTCATCCCATATAGCATCTCATATGTAATCTATATCTGTCTTTCAATCTGTCATCCTATGTCATTCCATATAGGTAAACTAAAAAAATTGAAATTGGACCAACATTAAGATCTGTCAGACTATAACTACGTCGTTTCATATATCTACAAATACGAGAGGGGGGGGGGTAATTTGCTATGCCATAGGTCATTTCTTATTTCAATAGGGTCACCTTTCATCTCGTCTGTCATCTCTAATGTCATCCGTCTTTCATTCAATATGACATCAAATCTGTCATTTCATATTACATCCACACTTTCATTAAATTTGTCATGCAATATGTCATCCAATATGAGTATCTGACATGCTATATGTTATTTCATATGTCAAAGGGGAGTGATTTGTTATCTTTTTTGTCATTCCATCTGTCATCACTTTTGAAATCTCGTATTATGTCTGTCATCCAATCTGTATATAAATATGTCATCCTCTGTCATTCCATTTAGGTGAATAGAAAATATTAAAATAGGACCAATATTAAGAACTGTCAACCTATAACTATATCATTTTATATATCATCAAATATGAAAATGTGGGGGGGGGGCGGTAATTGGCATGCCACATGTCATTTTTGAAGTCAAGAGGGGTCAACTGTCCTTTCGTTTATCATTCCATCTGTTATCTCATTTGTCATCTATCTGCCAATAAATCTGTCATTCAATATGATATCAAATCTGTCATTTCATATGATTTCTAAGCTGTCATTAAATCTGTCGTCAAATATGTATAATATATATTATGTGTTATATCATCTATCAAAATATATGACATCACTTGTGCTTCTGTCATTCAATATTTTTAAAATCTGTCAACCCATTGTCATGAAATGACATTTTATGTCATCCGTCTTTCATTCAATATGACATCAAATCTGTCATTTCATATTACATCTAAACTGTCATTAAATCTGTCATCAGATATACATGAGGGGGGTATCTGACACGCCATATGTTATTTCATATGTCAAGGGGAGGTGATCTTTTCTGTCATTTCATCTGTCCTCACATTTGAAATCTCATATTATGTTAATTATATCTGTCATCCAATCTGTATATAAATCTGTCATCCTCTGTCATTCCATCTAGAGGTGTTTTCCATTTGTTGAAAAGTACAGCTCCGAACAGTTCCTACAGTACCTGCTGAATATTTTAGTGTTCCATTTGAATTGGTACGACTAGTTTTTAACTGTTCCGAATTACATTTCCTTGCCCTCTATAGTACCTACCAATTTTTTGGTACGACTAGCTGTTCCAAAAGTACAGTACGGTACAGTTCAGAAAATCAAATGGAAAGCACCTTAGGTGAACAAAAAAAATTGAAATTGGACCAATATTACGATCTGTCAAACTAAAACTATGTCTTTTTATATATTATTAAAAATATGAGAGTGTGTGTGGGGGGGGGGGGTTGTATTTGGCTAGCCACATGTCATTTCTTATTTCAAGAGGGGTCCACTGTCCTTTCGTTCATCATTCGATCTGTTATCTCATTTGTCATTTATCTGTCATTTATCTGTCATTCGATATGACTTCAAATCTGTCATTTCATATGATATCTAAGCTGTCATTAAATCTGTCATTCAATATGTAAAGTGTTAAATCATCTATAAAAACAATATGTCATCATCTGTGCTATTTTCATCCAAGATGTCATCAAATCTGTCATCCCATTGTCATGGAATGTCATATCAGCTGTCATCAATTATGTTCAATATATCATTCAATCTCTCATCCAATAATACATTTTCGAATCTCTAGCGAAGTCGGGTTAGTTAGTACTCAATATTTTTGCTGATGTGGAAAGAAAACAGACTGACTTGATTAAAATAAGTATGGCTTACAAATGTTTAAGCAAATCTTGAACAGGTGACAATGATATCAATAGATCGCCATTTTGAAAAAAGGGAACGAACGGGAAAACTCAGATACATACCCAATCCTAAGTTCGGTAAACATATAGGGTGGTCCGGGAAGAATCTGCCTAACTTCAGGGGTGTATTCCTTAGGTGATTTTAAGCAAAAAAAGTTATAACAACATAGGTCCAATTCGGAAAGGTTACTGAGTTATAGCTTGTTGAAGATAGTTAGACAGATTCTTCCCGGACCACCCTGTTGGTTTAAAAGGTTCATGCGTCTGGCCGTACTTGAGGAACAAACAAACGCCCGAGGACTTTTTCCACCCTCTTCGCTTGCTGATCGCTCCCCATTCTATAACAAGGTGTTCCATACATTCCGCCTTCTCTTCCACGTTCCTTTCATGCACAAAATTTTTATGATCTGTTGTTGATGAGCTGGTCGACTGGTGAATAGTTTCCAGTTTAGTTGGTTTCCAACGCTGAGAACCACAACACATTTCTTGAAGAAAGTCATCCTCGGTGAAAACGTATATAACAGAACTGATCGTGGCCGTCTTCCCATTTCACGCAACGTATGTTATTTAATGGAGACTACCAGGAAGTCGCAAGTGAAACATTATCTGATTTCTGTTCTTATTGAGATGCCCTGTAAAACCATTGAAGTTGATCCATACTCTATATTCTAATTTTGATCTCTTCTTATTATGGAACAAACTGTGTTTGTTCAACCTGAAAATACCTTGAAGGAATTTCGTTACTATTAATTATTGGCTCAACTTAATGTAACAGTAAATATCGTATCTTACAGAGAGAGATAAATAAAACAAAAACAATGCAAAGCATAATGTCGAAAGATTCCCTTCCTGATAGATGAATTTGTGTTGTAATAATAATAATGATAAATAATAATACAAGCGTGTATTTATCAATGCAACATAAAGATAATTTAACTAAATATTTATTATATGCTTGTTCTATACATCAAGTTTGTTTACAAAGGAGCCACAGTCGGTAATTAATTTTAACATCAAACTACTTAGTGATTATTAATTTAATCGACTCGAGTAACTAAGCTTCCACATCCATGTTGAGAAAATATTTCAATTTTCCCCATTTTATTTAAAAATTTCAATTAATAGAATTTACCTCTTAAAAGTGCTGCTGGAAAATTCTTGTATTGGACGCTGAATATTTTTTTACTGTCTTGATACCATTTTATTTCTATTGCTCTCTACAACTCTGTGCTACTGGTGCAAAAATTATTTGTTTTTTATACATGGCCAAGTGCCTTTGCGAGAAGATATTTGTTGTGCGAGTTCTTATTCCTTATTAAGTTGTGGGTCTTTGTGTGGGCTTCGTTAAGTCTAAAATTAGGCCATTCAAGTGGTACAATTTCCTCTCATTTTGCACAGCAAATTTATTTTAAAATTCTAACTAGCTCGTTGTGGTATTAAGTAAGATTTAACGGTAAACAAGTAAATACACATCCAAATCACAAGGTTTATAATTCAAAACGATCCTATGTGATTACGTAGTGTTTTCGTAAACAAAGCTTTGTAAACATTGTTCAAATAGAGATTATTTATTCCAGTGTATTTAGGCATTCCGTTGGTCTCACTTAAACAGCGACAATCAAAGCCTGTTTAATTTAGAAAAAAAATTTAAATAAATATTGGCGAATTTAATAATAATAAAATGAGATGGGAATGTTAAAAGCAATTTTGCGCTTCAATTTAATTTTTTTTTCATTTATAGTCACCACAACCTCATAAATTTAACAACGAACCATTGAATTCTAACCGAATTCAACAACACACATTTAATTTTCGGTAATAAATTTTTGGTTAAATAGAGAACCACAGAAGCAGTAGTAATTCTCTCCCTCGCACAGCTTGCTTGATTTCTCAAATTAAAACTCTGCAAGTTACATCATTAAGGGTCACTTGTTCTTGTTACATCAACGCCTTTTTCTTGCTAAACTTTATTTAATTTGTGTTTTTAAAATACACATCTTTGTAATTAAATAAAGTACCAGCATCGATATTTATGCGGGTGTCTTTAAGAAAAGAGCTATAAATATTGACTTATTGATTTTACGTGATGTGGGATGACGTGACAATGAAACCGAATTAGTGTCGCTCTTTAACAATATAAAAATTTATCAAGTGTTAACAAGTTGCTTGTTCCAAAAGATTGACCAACCGGTTACTTTTTCTTTGTTCCATCCTCTTTTTTTTCATGATATATTAGAATGGAGACCAGTCAACTTGTTATCATTTCTAATTTATTAACGAGGATGCTACGTGATAACCGAGAACAAAAAACTTATTACAGAAACTTTTCGCGTCCCACACCTTTTTATCCCAAGTTTGTCACAAAAACTTTAAGATAAATACTATAGGGTTGTTATAAATGTAAATAATTTTACGCTTAATTTAGATTATTTTAAGCCATCCGATAGCTTCTGGAACAAGAAGATTAATTAGTTTTACATTAATAATTCTTGCTACTCTGCGCACTGCGTCTAAATATCCATATTCTTATACGATTGGAAGTACTGCAAATTAGAAATGCTTGGTAGATAATGATATATCATTATACAGGACCGGTTTAGCTAATTGTGCTGTCACCCTCCCTCCGTAACAAGACCTCCAAGGGCCAGAATGCGATCATAAAAATCCACTACTATCCCGTATAACAATTGTAGTCATTTTCTATTTCTCATCTACTAGGAGGTCTTCTTAGACGGGTGTAAATTAGATATTCTTGGTACAGCTCCTCAAAGCAAACAAAGTCCCCGGAAAATATGTCAACTAAAATTAAAAATTTGTGGTAGGAAATCATTCATCCAATCACGATGAAGCATTTCTAACTTCTACAGTCCTAGACAAAAGTGCGTGCGCGTCAACTTGTCAGTTGTCGTGTGTTGTGTTTATATTGCGTTCGAGGTCATTTTTTCGTCGTTTTTGTGGTTCTTATTGCTTTTTTCTGTTTTAATTGACCTTTATAAAAATCAGTCTTTATTAAGACTACTTCCTCTAGTGTTATTTGAGAGTATAAGGTATGTATATTATAGATTTTTTAAATAATTAATTATTTGTTTAAGTGTTACAACATAACCTCACAATTTAACAGATGATTTTATTTTTGTTTAACTTGAATTAAGTTACCTATTTTATAACATATTTTTCTTAATAACAATGAGGTACATTAATTACTTTTCGTAGATTTTATTTTTATTAGTGCCTTGAGCAATGTGTATAAAAATTACTTTTAAAAAGTAAAACCTAATTTTCAAACAATATCAATTATTATAGAAATTTACATTGATTTTAGGAGTTGATAATTTCGTATTTGTACTTTTTAGGTTTGTTTGTATCAACAACATGGCTGGTACATCGAAGAAAAGTGTTCATTCGGAAGCCAGAAACATTATTAGAAGTGTTGTGGAGTTCTTCGATAAACAAAAAGCTGCTGGTGTATGGACGTTTCCCTTAGAGAAGGCAACAGAATTAGCTGCTGCTGCGACTGGTAAATCGGCCTCCTTCATAAAGAAAGTCAGGTAATCTTAAGTTAAATTTATTGTACATTTTTTTAAACTAATTGATCAAAATGAAGCTAAAGTTACTTCAAATTTTTTTTAATTTACTACCTTCATTACATTTTTAATAAAATTACAATTATTATGTATTTGTTTTTAGGAGTGAAGCTGTTGTGGCTACCAATGAATTATTAAAAAGTCCATCAAAGAAAAAAAGAAGTGGCGGTACTAACAAAATTGATTTAGATGATTGCGATTTAGACATCTTAAAAAGAACAGTTCACGAAACCTATACAGTCGACAAAGTGGTACCAACATTAAAATTATTAACTCATAAAATGAAACAAAAAACCGATTACTCTGGTTCACATGAAACATTACGTAAGCGTTTAGCAGAAATTGGTTTCAAGTATAAAAAATGCCATAACAAAAGGAAACTTTTGATGGAGCGTAACGATATTGTTGCTTGGCGTTCTCGTTATCTACGGAAAATGAGAGAAAATAATGCTCTTGGACAAAATAAAAAGCCAGTGACGTATTTAGATGAAACTTATATTCACCCATCGTATGGAGTATCAAAATGCTGGCAATCCGAAGAAGAACCTGGCGTGTACAAAACAGATCGGGCTGGTCAAAGATACATCATTGTACATGCCGGAGGGTCCTATGGATTTGTTAAGGATGGGTTACTAATATTTAAGTCCAAGAGCAAATCGGGCGATTACCATGATGATATGAACCATACAAACTTTATGCACTGGATGAAAACACAACTAATTCCAAATTTACCACCAAATGGTATTGTCGTCATGGATAATGCACCATACCATAGTGTGCAAATTAATAAGGCCCCAACACAAGCTGCACGTAAAGATGTTATTAGAGAATGTTTGTTTGTTTATTTTGCCACTTTCAATTTCTAAGGAATTTTTAATAACATTTATAGTTCTTGGCCCGATAACAGGAAAATCTGGTTGGCTGCCCAAAGCACTGGCTTAAGGCCTTAAGAAGCGTGGCAGCTAGACTGAAATTAGAAAGTAGTTGGGTTGTAACTATGATTTTACTTTGGCATCTCTCTCGGGTGGGTTTCCCGCCCTCCTCATCAATTACAAGTTTATTATTAACAGCCCTGAGGCCTTAAGTCACTGCTCGTGAAAGCCAGCCAGATTTTCGTATTCGCTGGCACTCAAATAGCTTATTCCCAAAAGACGGGCCTGAATACGATCACCGCGATTTTTCTGTTATGAGATCCAAGACCGTTAGTACGTATGTTTAGAAATTTATAATAATTATTGTATGGATTTCTGACAATAAACATGAAATAAATTCCATTTTATCTGAAATAATTTTGTGTTTGAATTTGAATTATGTACTACAAGAAAAATTTGTTTAGATTTTTAAAGTCAAAATAATATGACAATCTAACCACACATTTTGAGGTTTTTTTGACGTTTAAAGAAAATTTTACTTTTTACTCTGATTGTATGTCAGGAATTAAAGCGACCTCAGTTACGCCTCCTCAGAGACTTTATTTGCTGTGTTGACCTGTAGATATTGATATATCATAGGCGGGACCGACCTTATGTCCTTAAGTCACCCTCCGTCCGTAACAAGGCCTCCAAAGCCCAGCGTGCCATCATAAATACACTACCATCCAGTATCACAGCAATTATAGTAATCTTCTATTTCCCATCTACTAAGAGGTCTTCTTGGAAGGGCTGTAAATTAGATATTCTTGGTAGATATTGATATATCATAGGCGGGACCGACCTTATGTCCTTAAGTCACCCTCCGTCCTTAACAAGGCCTCCAAGGCCCAGAATGCCATCATAAATATCCACTACCATCCAGTATCACGGCAATTGTAGTAATCTTCTATTTCCCATCTACTAAGAGGTCTTCTTGGAAGGGCTGTAAATTAGATATTCTTGGTAGATATTGATATATCATAGGCGGGACCGACCTTATGTCCTTAAGTCACCCTCCGTCCTTAACAAGGCCTCCAAGGCCCAGAATGCCATCATAAATATCCACTACCATCCAGTATCACAGCAATTGTAGTAATCTTCTATTTCCCATCTACTAAGAGGTCTTCTTGGAAGGCCTATAAATTAGATATTCTTGGTAGATATTGATATATTAGGCAGCACCGATCTTATGTTCTTAAGTCACCCTCCGTCCGTAACAAGGCCTCCAAGGCCCAGCATGCCATCATAAATATCCACTACCATCCAGTATCACAGCAATTGTAGCAATCTTCTATTCCCCATCTACTAGGAGGTCTTCTTAGAAGGGCTGTAAATTAGATATTCTTGGTAGATATTGATATATTATAGGCAGGACCGACCTTATGTCCTTAAGTCACCCTCCGTCCGTAACAAGGCCTCCAAGGCCCAGAATGCCATCATAAATATCCACTACCATCCAGTATCACAGCAATTGTAGTAATCTTCTATTTCCCATCTACTAAGAGGTCTTCTTGGAAGGCCTATAAATTAGATATTCTTGGTATATATTGATATATTATAGGCAGGACCGACCTTATGTCCTTAAGTCACCCTCCGTCCGTAACAAGGCCTCCAAGGCCCAGAATGCCATCATAAATATCCACTACCATCCAGTATCACAGCAATTGTAGTAATCTTCTATTTCCCATCTACTAAGAGGTCTTCTTGGAAGGCCTATAAATTAGATATTCTTGATAGATATTGATATATTATAGGCAGGACCGACCTTATGTCCTTAAGTCACCCTCCGTCCGTAACAAGGCCTCCAAGGCCCGGCATGCCATCATAAATATCCACTACTATCCAGTATCACAGCAATTGTAGTAATATTCTATTCCCCATCTACTAGGAGGTCTTCTTAGAAGGGCTGTAAATTAGATATTCTTGGTAAATATTGATATATTATAGGCAGCACCGATCTTATGTTCTTAAGTCACCCTCCGTCCGTAACAAGGCCTCCAAGGCCCAGCATGCCATCTTAAATATCCACTACCATCCAGTATCACAGCAATTGTAGTAATCTTCTATTCCCCATCTACTAGGAGGTCTTTTTAGAAGGGCTGTAAATTAGATATTCTTGGTAGATATTGATATATTATAGGCAGGACCGACCTTATGTCCTTAAGTCACCCTCCGTCCGTAACAAGGCCTCCAAGGCACGGCATGCCATCATAAATATCCACTACCATTCAGTATCACAGCAATTGTAGTAATATTCTATTCCCCATCTACTAGGAGGTCTTCTTAGAAGGGCTGTAAATTAGATATTCTTGGTAGATATTGATATATTATAGGCAGGACCGACCTTATATCTTTAAGTCACCCTCCGTCCGTAACAAGGCCTCCAAGGCCCAGCGTGCCATCATAAATATCCATTACCATCCAGTATCATAGCAATTGTAGTAATCTTCTATTTCCCATCTACTAATAGGTCTTCTTGGAAGGGCTGTAAATTAGATATTCTTGGTAGATATTGATATATCATAAGCGAGACCGACCTTATGTCCTTAAGTTACCCTCCGCTCGTAACAAGGCCTCCAAGGGCCAGCATGCCCTAATAAAAATCAACTACCAGCCAGTATCACAGCAATCGTAGTAATCTTCTATTTCCCATCTGCTAAGAGGTCTTCTGTCGAGTCTGCTCGGTGCATGTTTCTCTCTGATAATGCTCTCTTTACACCATATTGTCACAACTCTCTAGTTTGATCATTTATTTTCTCGTTTCTGTTGGTATCCATTTTATTAGAACCTTGGAAAAATTAAGTCTTTACGTATTATTTGCTCTAAAATTGTCGTTTCCTTCATAAACGTTCATTGAGTATCCTTATTTCTGATTTTTTGACATCTTGAAATCCCAGACTATTTAATGGAATTTATTTCAATTTTTTCTGAAGTATCTCACTAATCTGTTCGACCTCACACATAGGGCATGACCAAGTGTGACCTGGTGTGGATACTCTGCTACTGTATATGTAGGATCTAAGTTTGAGTCTAAAGAGGCGTATCTGTCACTAATTAATTGAACATTTCATCACAGAAATCGGCAAATAGTTTCTATTATCACATCACTATTTAGCTGAACAATGCAATGGTTTAAAATTTAAATAAACTCGCATGCACGTCCATTAATTTAATTTCTTTCGTTTTTCCCCTATAGTACGTACAATTTTTATCCAAAAAGATACAAATCAGATTGCTTTATTATGTTTTGTAGAATGCAAAGCTATTTATTTTATCTTTGATAAATAATAGTGAACGTTATCACTACACTTTTCTTTTGTGTTTTTTCCCTAAAAAATAAATTATTAGTGACGTTCGATAGGATTTCGCTGATACCTAAAATAATAGCCATCAATTATATGCAATCAATTAAACGCAATCATATCTTATTGAAAACTTTTCTCTTTCACATAACCGTCCCTTTGATTTAGTTCGGTTCGTTTAATCAAAGGATATTAATTAAAAATACTTTTTTTTTTACCTGTAAAACGAAGTCAATGGTCTGGATAAATAATGTACGCGAGAATACTGAAAAAAAAATCATGAGAGTTTTCGCGTTAAATTGGTCAAATAAAAATGGCTTGTAATTAGGTTGGGGAAGTTGTGGTGTTTTTCTTGATTACCGATGCCCTACACAATTTGTTAAATAAAGTTACAAACTGTTTATCCTTTAAATTGTAGAAGAGATGCTTTTTTAGCGAATTCATGATTTTAATTACTAATTAGAATGTGCAAACTAGAGCTTGGAAGATTTTATACAGGGTGGCTGAAATTTATCGTGCAGCTTGGGGATCTCGCTTTAAAACACTGTTATACTCGTTATAACCGATATTCCCCGACCTGTATTGTATTTTGGTGGAAATAGACTTCGTATGATATTTTCCAGTAGAAGGTAGTGTGGCTAGCACTACTCTTCTGTTCTTCCATTGTAAGCTTCTGACAGTTAAGGTCCTGCTCTAAAGCGTCTTTATTATTAAAAATAACCTATACAAACCCTATATATTTTAAATGGGCCTTTAATAGGCATTTAATCATTATCAGCGAAAAAGAAATTGTTGCTGTATATGCTGAGCTTGATACAGGATACAGTCTCATTAAAATACAGATAAATAAAAAGTCGTGGTTGTATTTGTTAAAATAAATCCATTGCGATGGATCTATCCGTATTTTAACTTACGAAAAGACGAATAAAAAAACATTAATATTTAAAGAAGTTCAGTCATTTTTTGAAAGTTTGAGTTTTATTGCTTTCCTTTAAATATCAAAAGATTAGAGTTGAAATTTTGACCCACGTAGCTTCCTTTAACCTAAATATTTAAAAACTCTCCTCTAAACAGCTTTTATAAACAGTTAAAAAAATACATACCTATATCTCTACGTACGTTAAAGCCGGAAAATCCTTTTAATACATATTTGAAAATTAAATTTATAATTGTGCTTTCCACAATAAATTAAAGTGACATTTCAGTCTCTTATATAATTTATAAAATATTTACTAACAAAGGGAAACTGTGAATTTATTACAGAGGTAACTAATTAACTAATGGAGTGGTCGTTAATTAAATTAATAAATAAATACTATTATTTTGTATGTTGGCGTCATTGTATTTATAAAAGGGTTTTTTGCACTCAATCAAAATTTTCAATTTCATGCATCAAATTGTAAAGTAATCAACAATAGTTTTAAATTTAAATATAATTTAATAAATTCAAGTGCGTCAAATTTAATTAGTGTAAAATAATCGAAAAGTTAGCTTATGTTATGGAAATTATTCTGAATTAAACTTTGTTCAATTACATGAAAGTGAAGTGGAAAACGACCCTTAGGGCCTTTCCTAAAGCAATTGGTATATGTCTGAATGTTCCTTTTACATTTATTTTGCTTTGTTAAAGTATGCACAGGATATTAAAAATATGTTTTTGTTTCAGGTAATTACTATTATTTTCCTTCCTTCGTGGATAATACAAAATGCGGAGGAGTTGAAGATATTTAAGGTAAAAATAAATTTTTTTTCTTCTTTTTAAATAAATAAAAAAGTTCAAAATAGAAAAGTGCTAGTGGTGCTTCCCACCTCCTACTAATTGGTCGGTCTCCTACGAAGGTTTGGTTTAAAATTTCTGTGTCTGTTACGGCAAGTTTTCTCAAACAAAATCACACCCATTAAGGTTTAATATCCAGACCAAAGTGAAGATTCCTTCAAGAGAGACAGTAAATTTTTATGTAATAATACTGTCACGTTTAGGCCTCCACCATCTGTCACGTTTGGTTTCGTGATGTCCTGAGAGTTTTTCTCAGGTGGTACCAGGTTTGGGTACCTTATTAATTACAATTTACACTTCGTACTACCCGCTTATCGCCCGATCAACTACGATGCATGCTGTACATGTGTCATGGCTAGTTTTCTCCATCAAAATCACACTCATTGGGGTTTAAAGATTCTCATCTTTTTCTGACATTCCAGTGTCTTTAATGTAAGTGTTGTCTATGCCATCTATGGCATTTATTTACCCCATTTTCAAGACCGATTTCTTTTTTACGGGTGACTAACGGGGAGCTAACCTAACACACTAACAATCAACCTGGAGGATCAACGTATCTCTCTTTTTCTAACCCCTTTCCATTTCCCTTTCCGCAAGGGTCGACCTGACAGTAGTTAAACTACCACCGTCATAGTTATCTGAATCCTTGGGACGATGCACAAGCCACATCTCCAGATCAAAGTGAAGATTCCTTCGCGAGGGTCCGTAGATTTTTATGTAATAATATTGTCACGTATGGGCCTCCGCCATATGTCACGTTTGTTTTCGTGACGTCCTGAGGATTATTCTCAAGTGGTACCAAGATTAGGGGTTGTTAAATAAATGCTACGATATAAACAAAATCATAGTATATTAAGTTGTTTCTTACATATAATCAAGGATTACAGTTGTTAATATATCCTACCCGCTTATCGCCTGATTAACTACGATCCTGTACGTGTTATGGCAAGTTTTCTCACTCACAATCACACCCATTGATGTGTAAAAGACTCATCTTGTTCTAACATTCCATTGTCTTTATGTAACGTAAGTGTTGTCGTCGTTTCCGAGACCGTTTCGTTTTTTTTCAGGTGATATATTATGGAGCTAACCTAACACACCAACAACCAACCTGAGATTAGGGTATCTCTCTTTGTTGAACCCCGTTCCAGTGACTGTCCGGCAAGGGTCGCCCTAACAGTAGTTAAACTACCAACATCATAGCTCTCTGAATCCTAATAATACTGTTACGTTTGGCGCCTCCACCATATGTCATGTTTGATTTCTTGACGTCCTGACGTTATCTCGGGTGGTATCAGGTTTCGGAGTTGATCAACGAAATAATTATGTACAAACGTATTTCCTATGACCTCCGTATTTTCTCCTAATTGCCAATATATAAATTATTACAATAATCTATTTGAGCACATTCCAAAGTTTCGTATGTCATATTGTATCAATTTAGGTAGCTCATATTAATTTCATAACTTTTAAATTATTCTTGCAACTTTGGATTGCACTAATGTCCATTCCATATTATGTGACATTACCACGAAATTACCATCGCCAGAATCGATCATGTATTTTCCTCCTGTTTTAAGCCCGATCGTTTTCTTATTCAAAGATTCCATACTACCATAAATGGATCAAGCTAAAGTTGAATTTAATTATAAACAAGCAATTGAAGTGTCGTGTACTGAATTAATTTTCCCCAACAACCTACTCGTAAAATAATTTTATCAATCCTCTCTAAAAGTATAATACGCGGTTACTTATAAATCTCCTTTAGGGTCCACTTGAGTTAAGCTACTTTTAAAATTTTCCAAAGCTCAACTTTTTATGAATAAAAAGCCCTTGGAGCGACTTTGTTTTAATTTTAAACGAAGAAGAAAAAAAATAATAATAAAATGGATTTCGTAACAATCGAACAAACTTCTATTAAACGAAAGGAACGAATAAAAGTGAAAGACAGAAACATATTCGTAGATAAGGGCGATGGTGGCGGCGGTGGTGAAAAATTTTCAGTCCATTTCCTGCTCTTGCAAGAACGTTTCATTTCCTGCGGTTTGATTCCTGAGAGAGAAAAATAATTCCCGGTCACGGTAGACAAACCTTAAAGTAATTTATCATACGTAATAAGATTAACTTTTGTAAATTTAAATTGGTAATGATATATTTTTGCGGCTTTTTTCCCCTTCTTAATAGTTTTTGAGTAATTAATTTGTCGCTTCGGTTTACTTTTTTTATATTTTTACCTTTAATTTACATTTTCCCTTCGTGTGTAGTAGTATTACACATTGAAATATTTGTTTTTTGTGGTCGTTTTAAACAACACGTAAAATATATGAAGGGTTACAAATTGGGACTTGACAGTGACGCAGGTTGCTTGCCTGCATATTATCCAAGTGTATCATCTGAATCACAGCGATGGTTTTACTCGTGCTCATATTTTTTTAACAAAATTATTATTGTGATGATAAAGTGCTCGTTTTTTAATAAAAAAAAGGGTCGGTCTCTCCGCACACTTTCAAATTAAATGGCTTAGGAGAGAATCATCCCTCATTACCGCTTTCAAAATATGTACTCGTCAAATTAATATTGAGACTTAATTCCTGTAACACCTTCAGAAAGTTTTTTACGTTATGAAGATGATATAAATAAACAGGGTGTTTCTTAAGTCCATTAAGGCACGTTTTCGAATGTTAATTCATGAATTCATGAGGACACTTTGCGGGCGAACTGTGCACTTAGTGATAAAAGCATTAGCTTCAAGGCTCACGATTAGCTACCCCTAATTAACCACCTACTCAAACGCTATAAAAAAGAGTTATTTGGCAAGAATTCTAATAAAACTGGTCCTGGTGCTACATGACTACCTGCTCCATGTTCATTGCTCATTTGTGTCTTTCTGGACCTTAGTTGACACTACCAGTCAACAGCGATTTACCAGTTGCTCATAATCTTTTACTAAAGTGATCTCCTATCTTATGTTGTTCTCCATATGCTCTACTCATTTATGAGATTGTTAATCATCATCTTGGTCAACTGATGATCTTCATCTGAAGTGCCATACCAATGTTAGATGGCGTTTCTTTGTCCCAGACTATAGCAAAAAATCACTAGTGCCTCTCTCATTCGGGTTTTTATTCTTTTTATAAGCTTGGTCCACAAGACACTACGCTGTATATGTTTTATTTGGATGCTAAAGGTTAGACTGTTTACATTGGACTCATTTAGGAGAGGCCAGCTGTTGAAATGCTGAGTTATTTACTATGTTGTGATTGGTTGCGATCACCCAGCATCTCAGCCGTTGACTTTTCCTGAATAGGCTTATTGACAAGATTTATGGGCCATGTTCTCCTAAAGCTCGTTATCCTGTTCCATGCTATTCAGGATGGAATTCCATGCCTGTTGTGCTCATATGTTCTCTTGGTCTCTATTGTTTGGATGCTATAGGTTAGGCTATTTATATTGGACCCTTTTAGGAAATGTCAGCTGCTGAGGTGCTAAGTTATTTACTATGGTGTGATTAATTACAATCACTGAGTATCTCAAGACTCTGACATTCCCTGCATAGACCCATTGACACTAAGATTTATGAGCCATGTTCTTCATAAGCTCATTATCCTGTTCCATCCTATTCACGATGGAATACTACTCCATGCCTTATTGTTCTCGTATGTTCTTGGTCGGCAAGCTAACACAGGCGGGCACTATGCTTGTATTTAATAACT
The DNA here is from genome assembly GCA_963924605.1 of Malthinus seriepunctatus. NCBI lineage: Eukaryota > Metazoa > Arthropoda > Insecta > Coleoptera > Cantharidae > Malthinus > Malthinus seriepunctatus. The sequence continues at coordinate 8,336,657 of OZ004600.1, forward strand.
TTTTAATAGGTTAGACTATTTATATTGGGCCCATTTATAAGAGGTCAGCGACTGAGATGCTGAGTTATTTGCTGTGTTGTGATTGGTTGCGTTCACGCAGCATCTCAGCGCTGACTTTTCATTAAAAGGCTCTTTAACATGAAGATTTATGGGCAATGTTCTCTTTTATAGCTCATTACCCTAATCCATCCTATTAAGGATGGAAGACTACTCCATGCCTTATTATTCTCATATGTTCTCAACATTTGGTTTATTATCAGATTCTTAAACTCAAAAAATATTAAAGGAATTAAGAGTTTGAGTAGACGAGATGTTATAAAAATCAATTTTCAATATTTCCACAAAAATTCAAAAATAAAAATTTATTGATTAACTTATGGGCAATGAAATTTAATTTTTATCGGCAATTTAAAGCTACTGTTTTGTTAATTTTTGCTCATTTTTTACGTCGGCTAATTAAAATTTGGTACAGACACAAATATATACATTTATTTCCCAATAGGGCATATTTTGGTTAACTTTAAGGACTTTTTTATTTTTCCCCAACACAAGCTGATTTTACCGATAAATTTGGCACACATAAACACAATCAATATTTGCAATACCTAAACATTTATTATTTTTTCAATTTGTAACCAAATGTTGTATTTTAAAATTCGGCAAGTTTTTGAAAAGTTACTTTTTTGTGCTACTTCAAATGCGTAAAGGATGTTGAGCCAGTCATTTTTATATATTTTTTTTGGCCATATATATTCGCTTTAGTTTCTATTACCATTTTTCCTTCAAATGGAAGTTTTATTTTCTTCCTTTTGCTGTTTCTTTAGAAATACATTTAGTTTTAGGATAAACATATCGACATTATTTACATATAATCAATGTTCTAAATCTACAAAAAAAATTATTACATCGACGTAAACAATTTTTTTTATTTTATTGACAAACATCGCACTTTATAAAAGTTTAATAAGAGCTATTGGATGGAAAAGGTATTAAATAGAAGGTAATTGCTTTCCAGTACTAAAAGTAGGAAAAGCTATTTTATTTTTAAGTTTCTATTATCTATAGTCAGTTCCAACTGCACACTACTTCGGCTATTTACAACACATAGGTTTGATGTTTCCTTATTCTTAATGCTCCTGCTCTGTTGCCTTTTAGTTCTACCACTCGTTTATTTCCATGTTTCTGTTAGGTAGTGATTGACTGTGACACAGAGGAGTCCCAAGCAAGTTTTTTCTATTTTCCTTGGTTAGTGGTTTTCAATAGCACAGAAATTTTATTTATATAATTTATAGGCCAGAAAAGTCATCTCTGGGCAGTTTCCTTACTACGACAGGAAATAAAATTTTGTAGTCCAACACCCCATGGAAAGGTATCACTTTTCCAACGATCGGAAAAATATAATTTAGTGTAATAATTTTAAGTCTATGAGCTACAAAAAATGTTGGGAACTGGGGTAATTTTTATAACCTATTAGAGATTGGTACCTAGTGCATAGGAATCATATCTGACTGAATTCATTGTAGGCCATAAATGAACGGAAAACTTGAAAGTGGTTGTCGTGTTTTTATTAACTGAAAATTCATGAAATAATTTTTAATAATAAAATTGAGCAAGAGTGTTTCGTACAATATGTCACAGTTTAAATAAAATAAATTCCAATTATATCAAATGGTCTTTTTTTGAAATAACACAAATGTAGCGAAATTGAATTTTGCAATTTCCATCAAACAAAATGCACTTGTAAAACCAAATTCAATTGGAACTTAATTCAAATACAATAAATGTACAATTTGTGTTATATCATATTTATTAAATAGTTTGGAAATTTCTCATAAAATAAAGTTTTGAAAAATAAAAATTTTTTTATATTCGAAATGCTTGAGGTTAAAAAATAAATTACTTCCATAAAAAGGCTTTTTTTCTAAACAATTTTATGAAATGTTACAAATATGCAAATAAAACGAAAAATTTATCATTTATTTAATTATTTCGAGCGCAAAAGTAATAAAAGACACTTTGTAGAGAAAACAACACCTTTGACCCTTTTTTTTACTTAAAACCCAAAAATATTTTATAAGCGACGCATATATTTATAATATTAAAGTAACAAAAACTGCAAGCACTTTTTTTACAATGTTTCCAAGTTTTGGGTTTGCAGAGGAATTCGTTTTATATACAACAACCTCAGGAAGGTATGCAGTAATTTATCATTAAAGGGAAAGGACCTTACAAAGAACGCCGGATACGTAACAACTTTGAGGTGTTAACTTTTCTTAAGTTTAATTTATTGAAAAAAAAAGTTTCGAAGCTAATAAAGCGTGCATCCTTATGTATTTTGTCAAAATATGAATGAAGGCGTATTAAATTTACCTGTAGACGACAAATAGACTTCTTTTTATAAAAAGAAATATTTATTTTGGTCCTTTTGATTAATTGGTATATACGAAGGCGATTTTTTGGCAGTTTGTTAGTCGACTCGAGTTTTAGAATTCGCAAATTGGCTTGAACTTATTTCTATAGCCCATGTTAGAGTCCTATCTCCGTATTTCTTATAGTTTGATTTGATAGCATTCGAATTCTTCTACATATTCCACACCCCTCTCCATTGGAACGCAGAAAATAAATCTCTTTCGATAGATATCACTAGCAAACTTGAAATAAGTGATGCCTATGTTTTGTTCCCTAATGTTCCTCTTTGAAAGTCGACACTCGGTATAATTATTTTACTAAACATTTATTTCTTGACACTACCTATACCTACAAATCATACCTACACAACATCATTTAGTGCAGAACTGGCCTAACCCAACGATGTGGGGTATAAGCTGTTCTAGTTGCCGAAAAACTAAAACAGGAACTAGAGCAAAGCAGCTATGTAGTAATTGTAAATTGTAAGGTGGTAGTTAAGAAGCTAGTCGCAATCTATAAATCCATTTATAGCGACCCGTAAATAAACAGCGTATAGTTAATTTGGCGTCTATTAGTTAAATTGTTCAAGTTAAACCTCCAGTCTCAATTCAATGAATCTTGTAGCTACAGTATAATAGCCAGTATCAATCTTATACGTATATCACAACAGTCGATTTTGAATTTTGTCAATGCCCTTGTGTTTATACTAAAAGAAGAAAATCAAATAATTAATTGTTGCTAAAATGTCGTTGAAATTCTCATATTAAAAGCAGCCAATGCACGTCCAGTTAAGCCCATTTTGGGCATCACGTGTTATTCATCTTCTTGTTAAGCTGCAACGATGTAAAATTTTATCTGGATGCCGACTACTTGTCATTTTTTTCTTTAGTTTTCCCCTAGCGCGGCCCTTAGATTTATAATGGAGATAGTTTTTACATTTTCGTGTTCAACTCTTCAAGCACTGTCATTTGAATCAAATCTCGAGGAGATTGGATCGAAATTACCCATAATTTTTGTATTTTCACTATCAGCGTTATCAGTGATATCGGCTGATTTCCGTGTGACTCGCAACCATATAAGAGCTAGAGCTCCCATTTTATTTTTAATGTAGCTCTAGTGTCATTTATACCCTTTATAAATTAGTTCTTCTTTATCTAAACTTTTTATATGTATAATTATTATGTTTAAATTTAGTGTAAAACCACGTGGAATGTTATAATTAGTGATAGGAGTTGATTGGTGTTTTATTCTTTTTACCTCCGTGATTCATTGACGCTCCTGAATATTTTCAGGCCCTTAATTAATATTTAATAATTAATTTAATGTTGAAACTTTAATTTAAAATTACAAAGTTTATACCGACGTGCTCGTTATTTTTGTGCGGTTCTATTGAGCTAACTTTTATCCTCGAGATCTCGCTAATTAAAAACTTATTAATTTATTTATTTTATAACAATTAAGTGATAGTCGCTCTTGTATTTAATTCCCTTTGCTGCGTTCTTATTGGTTGTCGTGTAAATCCGAGTTGGTCGTCGGATTTCCAATACAAACTCCCACTCCATTTTGATAAGGAACTTCTCGTTTCAACATCGTGATGAGCGCGCTTTCGTTAATTTCCTCTTAGTCAATTTTAATTGCCGTTTTAATTAATCAATTTAATTAATTAATATTTAGTTTCTTCGTAATTATTTTATTTGTTCTGTTCCCTTCAGCAAATCCGTGATTTTAACTATTGTCCTCTTAGAGATCTGTCTTAGAGGAGCGCTTAGGATCTTAAAGAGAGGATTTTAAAATTGATCTAGGGTCTAGGGAAAAGAAGTTTCAATGGCAGTTTTTCATCAGGACTATTGATCTTTTTTAGAGGATCAAATTGGATCTCAAAGAGACGACTTTTGATCTTGAAAAATACGTACGGTCTCTGGTTCTTTTTTTAGGGCTAGAGATCTCTCTTAGAGGGCCAATTTGGATCTCAATGACAGAGCTATTGTTCTAGAAGGAGAAATACCCCTCTTTGCCCCTGTGTCTCATCAGGACTATTGATCTCTCTTAGAGGACTAGATTCGATCTCAAACAGAGGACTCTTGATCTGGTGAGTGCATATTCTCTTTTCACTATATCTAGTAATCTCTTTCTTAGGAGAGAGGACTATAGTGATCTGATAGGAAAGAGCGTCTAGAGTTTTCTAGGCCTATTGATCTCTCTCTTAGAGGACCAGATTAAATCTCAAACAGAGGACTGACTACTAACTGATCTGGTGAGTGCACATTCTCTTTTCACTATGTCTAGTGATCTCTTTCTTAGGAGAAAGGACTAGTGATCTGGTGGGAAAGAGCGTCTGGAGTTTTCTAGGCCTATTGATTTCTCTTGCACCAGATTGGATCTTACAGAAAGGACTAGTGGTCTGGGACTACTTCTGTTCCGGTCGTGTTTGTCCGGGCATAGTAATCTCTCTTTGAAGACCGGTTTGATCTAAAAGGCTAGGGTTAGTGGTCTGGGAGAACAGTGAGCGGGTCATATTCACCGAAATTTGTGTTTTGTTAGTCGCTATCCATTACTAAGTTTTTTCTTAAGATTTATTTTAATCTTTACCTACCTGTATGCCCTTTAGGTACGTAGCGTTATTTTTTTGTTAATAAATATTTCGTTTAGTTTTTATCAAAAGTGTGTTTTATTATGGCTTCAAACCTTCCCGCCTCCGTCTCAAATTAATGTAAGACACAAAATTTGCCGATGATGACAAAAATTAACAATTCTTGACGTTTGTAAGGTTCTCGAGGTTTGAATGGGCCTTTTCAGTCAATAATTGTTCTTCTTAAGCTCATTTCTGTTGCGAATATACCTTTAGACATTTTTATCATTATTTTGAGCAGTGAAAATTTTGTGTATATTGCCACAGTTTGTGCTTGGGGCAAAATCTTGTTACTTCGATGCTAAGCCTCAGCGTTCCATATTGCAAAACCTCCAATTATGTAGCTCTATACCCATTAAAATTTTTCAGCGCGTTAATTTCGTAAGCGTTTTAAAATTTATAATTTATTAAATAAATAAAAATTGATCTTTATATTAAATATTTAAAAATTGCTAATAATATTTTGTTGACAAAAATTGATGGGAAAAGAAGTTCTTAAAGTAATCAAATAAAATATCTATTCAATATTGTAGTTTAGAACTTTTTATTTGTTCGGCACTACACAAATAAAGTAAAATGAAAGCGAATATCAAAACGTATTCAATTTTTCGAGTATAAATTCGTTTTGGTTTGATATATTCTTAATATATTTCATTCGCAACCGAGTTTTATTATTGGGCTTTTGATTACCAATATGATTCCAGTCAACCTTTCTTTTGAGATGAAAGTTTTGTATAAAAAAATGGTGAAGTATATTAAACGATTCTACTTCAAAGTTTGTGGGTTATTGTTATTTACTCGAGCTCACGCACCAAAAAGCTCCCGGTTTCTGACATATCGAGCAAACTCGTTAGTTTCGGCATCTCTTGTTAATACATACAATTTGTTATACGTGCTTTCGTATAAAAGCACGCGTATTTAAAGTCATTTGCGGAATTAAGAAGCTCGCTTAAACGCATTACTGGCGGCAAAAAACCGCAAAATAAATTTTTACGTCCCTTGTGTAAAATTTCGTTACTTTCACTTTTTTACCACACATCTGCTATCTAAATTATTATTTCAAAAGAAAAACATTTTCTTTAAAATAGAACAAACATAAACTCGCAAAAAAAGTTTAAAAATTGATGATATAGCAAAATCGATACGTATGTAACTTACATAAATAACTAAACAAAGGGGGCGTTTTTTGAGGGCCTCCCCGAGACAAATTGCCGCTCATTAAATTAATCATCTGTTTCACTTACTCTTTTAAAGTTTACAAAATCAATTAGGTCAAGCTTTTGTTCGACAAGTAAAACCATACAAGAAAACTAGCATGCACCAGAGCATAGTTGAATCTTGAAGTACTTGGACTGTTTTTAAATTGAATTACACATCAGAGCCAACTTTTTAAATTGCGACTAAAGAGCCAAAAAGTTTTTTTCTTATGTCAAATTTTTTTTCAGCTTGATTGTTATAAAAGTCAATCTTAAATTAGAAACGAAATTTTCTGGCCAATTCGTTCTTTTTTCCCTTCTCTCTTGATTGAAGTGTATTTCAAATGCAGACATTCTTTTAGGAAGCTTTTTTTTTATGAAGTTCCGAGCTTTTTTAGATTATCGAGAAAACTTTCGAATTTTTATTCTATTGACTTGTTTCGTTTTGTTATTTAGTTCCAATTGAGCCTTTGGACCATTAGAAATTATGGTTAAATAGAACTTGAAAGGATGTGTTTGTTAGTCTCCCACCACATTGTTGTGAAACTTTTTGTATTATTTCCAATAACTTTTTTTATACTGTGGAAACTCTTTTAACATGTAATATTTCGAATAATTTGATTTTGAAGTTAGCGTTTGAGTAGAAGCATAGTTGGTATGCGCACTTATGTATAATAATTATCAATGAATTCAAGCTTTAGGAAATGCTCTCTCTCGTCAAGTACAATTCAAATTGAAGTAGCAATTCCAGAGATCATTAATCAATCGCAACATGCATGCATTATCGCACCCCGGCATACTGGCAAACACTGACAGGATAATGTAGTCGTCCTTTAATTTACATATGTAGATTCGACTAGCCGCCGCAAGCCTGTTTGTTTTCAATTAAGTTAGACACTGCTATCTATTTACTAATAATTATGAACTAGGATCAAATAAAGTGTCATTTTTCTTTATGAAAAATAATACTTTTATTTTGTTGTTTGTGGCATCAAACGATGTAGTGCTAAGATTTAAGCATGCGAAATTACTATGTGTACACCATATTACGAGCTTAAGTCATTTAAACTAAATTACCTCTACCTCATAGATTTAACGCTCGTGTATTAAATAGGAAAAGGAGGAGCTCACGGAGTAACAATTTCTCCAGAAAATCTAATTTACAAGATGTTAAATGATGATAGCTGTTGTGAAAATCGTTGACACTTTTTTAGGAACGTCCTTTTTCTTTCTCTCGTTACAAATTAATAACAGTTTTCTTCACTTTTCTCAAATGAGATAACAAAAAAGAACTAGGGATTTGTAATTGCATGTTCTGATATATCGAGACACTTCTATTTAGTTTAGGAGACTTTGGGTGCATTCACCGGACGTAACAGTTATGGAGGAGCTAGGAAATCATTCGGTGGTCGTTAAAAGGTTTTACAAGGTTTATTTCTGCACAAATCGATTAATTAATTACTCTAAAACATACTCTGGAGCCCTAAAATTGCAATTTGAAAATTGAATTTAAAACATTTAACAACCACGGATATGATTTTAGAGCTTTTATAGAGGCACTCAATCGCTATTTAGACCAAGTATTAGGTACATGGTTCTTAAAGGTTATTTTAAGGCTCTAATTAGGCGTAGCAGGTCAATTTACAAGTTTACCTTTATTTAGAAGGTTTAAAAAATATTTCAATGTCCTAAATTGTCTTAAATGGTCACGTTAAGGCTTTACAAGGTACTTTATGCACAAATCAATTAATAAATAAATATAAAAGATACTCTGGAGCCCAGGGCCGTAGCCAGGGATACGCTTGCCCTGTAAAATTTGAAGTCTATTCTAGCCAGAGTTTGGATTTCGCAATAATAATAAAACGATAAGTTCCAAATGGTGCCGAAGAAGAAGACATTAATTTAGAGAAAGTCAAATTTTTGCAAACTTTGGACAAAAAACTTCCATCCTCAGAAGAGATTACAGTGGTCAACTTATTTATACAAGCCCAGAAGAGAGAAAACCCGGATTTTAGCTTTTCATCCTTTTGAAATTTTTTCAGTCTGATACGTAGATATCGTAGTAGACGACGTAGATAACACAGTCTGTTTACGGCTCTGCTGTAGCCCTAAAATTGGCATTTGAAAATTGAATTTAAACATGTTAAACTACGGAATGATTTTAGAGCTTTCAGATACACTCAATCGATATTTACATTTCAGATTAGTTTATAGTATACTTCTTGTAAGTGGTTGCTGTGATTTGTAAGCCATGATATCCAGCTCATACCATTCGACCATGATTACCTGCCCATGAGCGCTAATTGTTTTTTCTAAGATTCCTTTTTCTTACTTTTGCATTTTCTGATCTGATTAACATGGTGGCTTATTGAAACAGTCAACCCTTGCAATACAAGCTACATTATTTGCATATACATATTTTGGAAGTGTTGCAGGAAATTGGAATTGGAATTAGAACGATAATCGTCAAAATATAGCATTTAGCTCTCCCAGTAATGCATCAGTTAATTTTACAATGCTTGATGTTCTTAGTTTAAATACTTGTGGCTATTATTCCTCCACTTCCTCTGTAGATTCTTGATTATACAGATCCAGGGCCGGATTAATCTCTACAAACAAAATAAACGCCTGATTAGGGTATCACAGAAAAGGGGACACCACGCGAATATTTTTGAGCTGGAAATTTCAGACTTATCTAGGAATGTTTATGCTATAATCTACCTTTGTACCAAATTTAAAGACCCTTTAGATACCTACAAGTGCTTCATTAATTCCCATCATCCCCAGTCTTCCAATCTATTTCCCGGTGGTTTTTCAGGTAATTTAGATTTTGATAGAGACTTTTAGAGTATCCGGATTAGATTACCTATTCCATTACACTTTTTAATTCCCGATTTAGTGCACTCAGAAGTTCAACAGCTGGGACAACTGGTGTTCCACCAAGTGATGTATTTTTTGCAATTAAAACATTATTAGTCATGGCTTTGAGTTCGTCAATTTTGAAGTTGCCTGTTTCGAAAGGTTCTTCATCAGCTTCCTCAATTTCCAAAGGCTCTTTCTATTGAGAATCTAAATAATAAAATATTAGCTTTCAATTTAAACCATAATGAGATGTTTTACTATCTTTTAAATAAAGCAATATCTATGACTCTACCAACCACCTCACCGTCCCTGAGGATTTCCACATCAAACAGGCCTATTTCTATTAACCGCTAACAGTCTCCTTCTCTGACAGAGGTTTCTTTTTGGACATTTTGGACATATTGTTTCCAGAGTTGTAAAAATATCTTACAAAAACACCCAATTTGAACTACCCTGTACTGGATTATTAGATCAAATTAACATAAGACAATAGACATAGACACCGAATAATTACATGACAATTAACAGAATACAATATGGGAAGTGCATTGAATTAACCACGTTAAGTCATCTCCATTATGACAGTGTCTTATCATTTAATTATAGTCCTGGAGCTACCGTGTATATTTACTAAACCATAAGAACCAAAATTTTAACTTTTACAGGTCGAAAGGTCATAAAAAATTAGTAATAGAACCGCCCGTCTGCCTGTCGAAAGTGGCCGCTTTAACTCAGGAGGGGCGCTAGAAGGTCGAGTTTCTTTGTGGTTTAACTAAACCACAAGCTACATGAACAAGTTGTGCATCAAAAAATTTCATTTTTCTATGTAGTTTTACAATATACCATGGTAGGACGTTTTAAGTGTACCCTTATAGCGGTAGACGCCTTCGAAGAAAAAGAAAAATAACGTGTTTATAGCAAAGAAAGCGATATTTGAGTACAAATACAGGGAAAACCGTCCATACAATTGAAAAATTTTATTATTAGAAGTTATAGATAATGTAATAATAAAGAAATTACCCCTTTAACTATTTTTCATATCATCAACCCTAAACTAGTTATAAAGCTATTCTTCACCGACGTTTACCTAAAAAGTACACAGTTTGAGTCAAAACTATGTGATAACCGTACATAGGATTAACAAGAATTGTTAATAGAAATTTTAGATACTGTTGTCATAAATAAATTACATTCATAAAATTTTGTCGTATAATCAACTTAAAGTAGCTATGAAGTCATTCTCTAACCTCTTTTACTTAAAAAGACGTTAACTAGGAAGGCGTCTGCCGACACGAAGGCTACATTAAACATTGTCTGCCCTACCATATTCAAAAACTACATAAAAAATGGAATCTTTTGATATGTAATTTGTTCATATGTTCATGTATCTTATGGTGTTGTTAAACACTCAAAAAGACTAATTTTCTAACGCTTTTCCCAAGTAACAAGAGACATTTACGCTTCAACTAAACCACAAGATATATGAACAAATTTCATATCAAAAAATTCATTTTTTACGTAGTTTTCAAAAATGCCGCGATAGACGGTTTTAAATGTAGTCTTCATGGTAACAGACGCTCTTGAAAATAAGCCTAAAGAGTCTTCAACTAAACCGCAAGATACATGAACAAATTTTATATCAAGAGATTCCGTTTTTCACGTAGTTTTTGAAAATGCTGCGACAGCCGGTTTTAAGGGTAGCCTTCATGGTGGTAGACGCTCCTAAAAATAAGTCAAAAGAGTCATCAACTAAACCACAAGATACATGAACAAATTTTATATCAAAAGATTCCGTTTTTAACGTAGTTTTTGAAAATGCCGCAACAGACGGTTTTAAGTGTAGCTTTCATGGTGGTAGACGCTCTTCAAGAAAAATCAAGAAAGAGTCAACTAAACCAATAGATCCATGAACAAATTTCATATCAAAAGATTCCATTTTCTACGTAGTATTCAAAAATGCATCGACAGACGGTTTTAAGTATAGCCCTCATGGTGGCAGACGCTCTTCAAGAAAGAGTCATCAACTAAACCACAAGAACCATGAACAAATTTTATATCAAAAGATTCCGTTTTCTACGTAGTATTCAAAAATACCGCGACAGACGGTTTTAAGTGTAGCCCTCATGGTGGCAGACGCTCTTCAAAAAAAATCAAGAAATAGTCATCAACTAAACCACAAGATCCATGACCAAATTTCATATCAAAAGATTCCGTTTTCTACGTAGTATTCAAAAATACCGCGACAGACGGCTTTAAGTGTAGCCCTCATGGTGGCAGACGCTCTTCAAGAAAGAGTCATCAACTAAACCACAAGAACCATGAACAAATTTTATATCAAAAGATTCCGTTTTCTATGAAGTATTAAAAAATGCCGCGACAGACGGTTTTAAGTGTAACCCTCATGGTGGCAGACACTCTTCAAGAAAGAGTCATCAACTAAACCACAAGAACCATGACCAAATTTCATATCAAAAGATTCCGTTTTCTACGTAGTATTCAAAAATACCGCGACAGACGGTTTTAAGTGTAGCCCTCATGGTGGCAGACGCTCTTAAAAAAAAATCAAGAAAGAGTCATCAACTAAACCACAAGATCCATGACCAAATTTCATATCAAAAGATTCCTTTTTCTACGTAGTATTCAAAAATACCGCGACAGACGGCTTTAAGTGTAGCCCTCATGGTGGCAGACGCTCTTCAAGAAAGAGTCATCAACTAAACCACAAGAACCATGAACAAATTTCATATCAAAAGATTCCGTTTTCTACGTAGTATTCAAAAATACCGCGACAGACGGCTTTAAGTGTAGCCCTCATGGTGGCAGACGCTCTTCAAGAAAGAGTCATCAACTAAACCACAAGAACCATGAACAAATTTTATATCAAAAGATTCCGTTTTCTATGAAGTATTAAAAAATGCCGCGACAGACGGTTTTAAGTGTAACCCTCATGGTGGCAGACACTCTTCAAGAAAGAGTCATCAACTAAACCACAAGAACCATGACCAAATTTCATATCAAAAGATTCCGTTTTCTACGTAGTATTCAAAAATACCGCGACAGACGGCTTTAAGTGTAGCCCTCATGGTGGCAGACGCTCTTCAAGAAAGAGTCATCAACTAAACCACAAGAACCATGAACAAATTTCATATCAAAAGATTCCGTTTTCTACGTAGTATTCAAAAATACCGCGACAGACGGCTTTAAGTGTAGCCCTCATGGTGGCAGACGCTCTTCAAGAAAGAGTCATCAACTAAACCACAAGAACCATGAACAAATTTTATATCAAAAGATTCCGTTTTCTATGAAGTATTAAAAAATGCCGCGACAGACGGTTTTAAGTGTAGCCTTCAGGGTTTTGTAGATGACTCTTTTGGCTTATTTTCAAGAACGTCTGCCACCATGAAGGTTACACCTAAAACCGTCTGTCGCGGCATTTTTGAATTCTACGTAAGAAACTGCACCCTTTGATGTGTAAACTGTTCATGTATCTTTTGGTTTAGCTGATGACTCTTTCTTAATTTTTTTGCAAGAGCGTTTGCCACCATGAGGGCTACATTTAAAACCGTCTGTCGAGGTATTTTTGAATACTACGTAGAAAACGGAATCTTTTGATATGAAATTTGTTCATGGTTCTTGTGGTTTAGTTGATGACTCTTTCTTGAAGAGCGTCTGCCACCATGAGGGCTACACTTAAAACCGTCTGTCGAGGTATTTTTAAATACTGCATAGAAAATGGAATCTTTTGATATGAAATTTGTTCATGGATCTTGTGATTTAGTTGATGACTCTTTCTTGATTTATTTTGAAGAGCGTCTGCCACCATGAGGGCTACACTTAAAACCGTCTGTCGCGGCATTTTTTAATACTGCATAGAAAACGGAATCTTTTGATATAAAATTTGTTCATGGTTCTTGTGGTTTAGTTGATGACTCTTTCTTGAAGAGCGTCTGCCACCATGAGGGCTACACTTAAAATCGTCTGTCGAGGTATTTTTGAATACTGCATAGAAAATGGAATCTTTTGATATGAAATTTGTTCATGGATCTTGTGATTTAGTTGATGACTCTTTCTTGATTTATTTTGAAGAGCGTCTGCCACCATGAGGGCTACACTTAAAACCGTCTGTCGCGGCATTTTTTAATACTGCATAGAAAACGGAATCTTTTGATATAAAATTTGTTCATGGTTCTTGTGGTTTAGTTGATGACTCTTTCTTGAAGAGCGTCTGCCACCATGAGGGCTACACTTAAAACCGTCTGTCGAGGTATTTTTGAATACTGCATAGAAAACGGAATCTTTTGATATGAAATTTGTTCATGGTTCTTGTGGTTTAGTTGATGACTCTTTCTTGAAGAGCGTCTGCTACCATGAAGGCTACATTTAAAACCGTCGGCCGATTCATATCCGAAAACTTCGTTAAAAACGGAATCGTTTGATATGTAATTTTTTGATCTGTGTGTGCATCTTATGGTGTAATTAAAACCAAAAAATAACGATTTTCTAGCGCCCCTCCTGAGTTAAAGCGGCCACTTTCGACAGGCAGACGGGCGGTTCTAGTACTCATTTTTTATGTACTTTCGACCTGTAAAGATTAAAATTTTGTAAAAATGGTTTAGTTAATATGTACGTTAGCTCCAGGACTATTATAAGGTAATAACGTAAGTTTATTTTTGTAAATTCAGACTTCACGAATCGATACTCTTCGAATACCTTACCTACCTATATTAAAATTCCAAAAACTATTATTTTAAAAACAAAGAGAGCGTATGTGTTTAAAGCTTCAGTAGCTTAAAGGTTATAAAGCTTTTTAGAGATTTTGTTACTTTTTATCGACTATAAAGACCGATCATAAATTCTAAATGTTTGTTTTTCTTTTCAGGTGAGTTGGAAACGCTATAATAGTGTTCATTTATACCCAGACAAAACATTGCAACTTATTCATCATTAATTCAGGTACTGTACCTTAATCATTACCAATTAATTTATATTTTAAGCTTAAAAAGTACTCTTTTTATTTCAACTACCATAATTGGAAACGAGATGTAAATTAATTAAAAAGTAGGGTTAGAAATGGGGATTGATAGAGATTTATTATCTAGCGATTAAGTCGTAGTAATTACTATTAAAGAGTCTGTATAGAAAAAAAGTCTTGTATTTAGTCATTTTATACAGGAAAATCGTTATTCTTTCGTTTGTTTGCCAACTTGAGTCTTTTGATCGAGCAACTCATGTATTTCTAATCTCACTCATGTATTTGTAATTTTAACACAATTTTCAGTTTTTCTTATTTATCCTTTATCAAAAGCCAAAGCAACACAGCCCAATTATGTATATTGCATTAGCTTAAAACTCGTTCAAATAAAGGCCTCCCTTGTAGACTTGTAGAAATGTCAAAACTTCGCCAATTAAAATTTTTGTAAAGTTGAAAAAAAAATTTTTTTCAAACGTTTCGTTTAATTAGTAGGGATATAAAGCTTGATAAATTAGAAAAGTAATGTGATCTAGTGCCACTATTATAATACCGTCGTCGTGCATAGTTTTATTAGGGAGTTTATTGGAATTCCGGTGGCGCTTTGAGATGGCGACATAATATTATAAATCATGTCTACGCAAATGCTGTTCTCTAAAACACGTGTTTCCGCAAAACCACACCATGTAGTATATTTGGATATTAGAGAGACATCCCTGTTGACAACTAGTATCGTTCTACATATTATCATATCATGTGTCTTGTCTAATATATTTAGAATTTCTACCACCTTAATCTAGTTGTTGAATTTTTTCTTGTATTATAATTGCTACAAGATGTGAAACAACATAAATTATGCTTAGAAACGAATTTAGGTTATGTTCTGATTTATGCTCGCTGAGATTAGTCTTCGGGTTATTGGTAAACGGAAGCTTAAGAGTGATGACGTGTCAGTGGCGGTTCGTGTATAGCTTTTCCGCTACCACCAAATTGCTATTTTGTGGCCCACAAGGGTCTCCTCTTTCGTTTTCGTAAAGACGGTCATAGACAATTGCACAAACGAAAAACAAACAATAGATTATAAATCTAATTCTCGGATTAAAATATAATTCGCCTTATGCAACAGTCTCCATTTAGTTTAGCAAATTTTTTTTTTTTAATAAATTTTTTGAATCGATTTTGACCAATCTTGAGGATTTGTATGGAATTAAAGATTCCTTCAGAAGTGGGATTCGACCCATGGTAGCGTATAATCAAAATCGTGTGCAGGGAACAATTAATTGATATGTGCTTTTTAAATACAAAATTCCCTATTCATCTGAACTTAAATCCTCTGCCACATTTTTTAGTTTCGAACTTACTTGTGGAACATCCTGTATTTTCAAATCCATTTAATTATTTATTATATACGTCTTGCTAAGGAATATAAAAATAAATAAAAGTGAAACAAGTTTAGTTTTTGCAATTAGTTTACAAAGTTAAACAAGACGTAGTTAATTTAGTAAAATAAAAATATAAGAACGTGCAATTTGTAACTTTTGTCATTATTTTCGTATCTCAATTTTTATAGTTTTTTTGAATTAATTACATTAAGGTTAAACGTGCCCTTAATTATTGGTGTGATTATTTAATAAATTGGTTTAAAAGGACATCATATTTCAAAGTGGTGCATTTAAGAGGGTACTAATTAAGGAACTTACCGTGTCGCCAGTATGTCGGTCGTAGATAGATATTCAAGGGATGCTTTCTTGAGATTCACTCAAGAGGTTGTTACAGTCAATTTTTGTGTTTTATCCATTTTTCATACTTGTATTTCCATCTAGTGTGTGTTAAATGTATTTGTTTGTTAAGTTGTTTAAATTTTACAATTTTCTATTTCTGCTATCGGTTATCGTGAATGTGTCTTGATATCCGGCCTTCATTTTTGGAAAAATAATGAATTGGTTTTAAGTAACGGAAGAATAGGTCTGTGCCTCAGCTATTTGATATTTTGTTAAGTTAGTTAAGTTATCTTCGTTGAATTACCGCATTGCGGATTTAAGAGGACAGTACTATATAGTGTTAAGCCCTTTGGGGATTTGATTCTCCGTTTTGAAACCAGATTTTTATTACAAAGTTATCTTGTTGTTTTTCTTCAAACCTTCTTACACAAGAGGTATGTAATCGTTTTGTCCTGCGTTTTCTTTATAACTTATTATGTGTTTCTTCCAGGGTTTTTATGTAAGGCTTTAGACCTACATAATTAAGATCATCGGTATCATTAATTTGGTTGATATTAGCCACATGGTATCATCCATACGAGGCATCTGTTATCGTCCATTAGAAGTGTAATTGGAGAGTTTCAATTATCGAGTTACATACATCATCCTCGCTATCATCATCATCTATTTCTTCGTTATCATCATAATCTACTTAAAGGTCGTACTGAAGTTCTGCGGACGTTGTAAGATAAGATAATATTTTATTCATTTTTATTTCGCCGCTGCGTTAGAGCCAAATTAAGATTTGGTTTTTGGTTTTTCTACTAAATGATGATGTTCAGATTGATTTAACAAATTTGATTAATTTGGAGTGCTATCTTGTAATTTATTTGTTTGTAATGTGTAATAACCTTTTTGCTTGATCAAGTGTGGGGGTTGATAATTGCTATTTGTGATAAGTTTTTTTGTACTTTGCGATTTTGTGAGTCAAATTTGATCGTTGTTCAAAACGTACGTCATATATTTAGTTATTTTATGTTTTTTTGTTATTAATTTGTTTAGACGACAATTTGTCGTTATTTTTAATTATCCGTCGCTACAGTATTGTCCAGTACGATCATTGATTAAAGTTTATTTGAAGTGAGTGCAAGTTGTATCATTTTGTCTTGTATTACTTGTTTTCTTTCAGGTAACATTTACCTTATTATTTATTTTGTCACCGCTAGCCGGAGCAAGGTCTTCAGATTTCATGAACAGGTATTAAATTACAGGGAGATGTTTTAACCTGTTAAAAGAAGCCGTATTTTACTTTAGCGGAAAATAAGTATTTTAGCTATCGTAGTTTCTTTTTCCTTTTTAAAATTTGCCACCAAATTATTTTTTTTTTTTCATCCCCACACCTGCAATTTTTGTCAGTTTTTAATTATTATTTCGATGCCTAACGTTGATTAAAAATTTCAAAATATAATAATTTTTAATTAAAATTGTTATATTAAAAAAAAAAGTTAAATCCATCTCGTGCTGTTTCTCGACGTCTTCAGAGAGAGAAAATATTCTTTTGATTTATAATATCTAATGAACGTTTCCTGTTAGTATAATTTTTTACTTGGACAAATTGCTCAAATTTGTTTCTCAAAGTCCACATAGCTTATTAAGTTATAAAAAATTGTTGGCTTTACATGTATCTAAGAGCTTTTTTTAGACCAACTTTATAATTGAAGTCTCGTAACGAATGAACTCTCTCTGTCCACCTCTCTCTATATGGAATTTTTTTTAATTAGTATGCGGTATCAACTACTATGATTAGCACTGTTAATTTTATTCCAATAGTGAATGATGGACGTCCATTCCAAATTGGACAAGGTGGTCCCAATTTCCGACAGACAGGAAGAATCCCTACCCAGCCTGAGAATCAAACTCGGAATCTTTCGACCACTTTTCCTTATTTAGTTTCCTCTAACTCACATGTACAATATGCATGCCTACTGAGATACGGCGCTCTAAAAGCGGCATCCAATACCATTTTCTCTAACTTCGGAACTATTGTCCCTGTAGAGCCAATGAGAGGGGATGGTCCTGTTTTGGGCTCAAGTTTGTCTGTGAATTTAAAAAACATCCAGTATGTTAGTGTAGGTTTATTCTATTACGTTCTTTTAAACCCGCACAATAAAAAACACATGGATCATTGGGAATGCGCAGTAAGGTCCGAAAGAGACAGAGGGATAAAAAAGAGAGGTAGAGAGTGGAAAAGTAGGGTAGGAATTGGTTTAGAGAAATGGGGAGGAAGGAAGTGGTATATGGATTGGTTTAGAGAATAGTTACCATGTATCAAATGTCAATTTTTTGTCATAGTTACCATATGTCAATGTCGTTATCTGATACCATATGTCAATGTCAGATAGTGGTTTATCTGTCACCCAACATATATCAATGTCCATGTCATCTGTCACCCTATGTCAATTTCATCTTCACATCATCGTCACTTTATATGTCAGATGAAGTTAGTTATCATTCCATCTGTCATCATATATGTCATTTTAGAGATTGGTGTCGGGAGTGGGGGTAATCTGTTATCATAGTTACTATATGTCAAATCTGTCACTAATGGGCGGGGGGTCATCTGCCATGCCATAAGTCATTTCATATGTCTTGGGGTCATCTGTCATCCCATTTGTCCATCCATTTGTCAACCCATCTGACATCCTATATTATCTATCATATCGTCTGGAATTCCATCTATCATTCCATCTGTCATGCCATAGGTATGTCATCTCATCTCACATATGATTTTGACAGATATGATGAGATGACAGATGAAATTGACTAATGAGATAACAGATGAGATTGACAAATGAGATGACAGATGAGACTGACAAATGAGATGACAGATGAGATTATATTACAGATGAGACTGACAGATGTATGACATAATATGAGACTGTCAGTTTTTTTCTTATTTTCACCAATCATTCTATTTTGCTTAAAATTGCATATACGAGGTCTTGCTCTTTGAACGATGATATGATATGAGACTATCTATGAATATGAGACAGATGATATTCATAGATAGAAGATGCACAAACAGAGAGATACTGAGAGAGTAGCGCGCATTTATGATCCAGTTTTTTTAATTTTCAGAAAATATCTTGCCTTTGAAAGGCAGATTTGAAATACTTTCATGAGTAGGACTCGCTGGACTTGCGAGAGGTACCGGGATCTTTGTCCGGCGCCTCCATCATATGTCACGAGTAGGTATATTCGTGACGTCCTGAGAGAATGCGTCAGGCTGTACCAGGATGTTTGGTCTTTTGAGGGGTTGTAACTAAACTCCAGAAGTTTATCAATCAAACACATGTTTATTTTAACAATATTTTCTTATACCCTTAAGGCCGTTATTACACTTAACACGTAAGTACGAGTTTAAGTCACGCCTCCCTCCGTAAAAATATTAAACTTGAGCAAAAGAGTTGTTTTTTTCCAATAAAGAATCCTTTTTCAAGCCTTTACAATGTTGGAGGCCCCCAGAATGCAGCTCATGCCTCTATTGTTAATAAATTCACACTGTATACCGAAGTTTGCAATATCGCACTGCTCGCTAATTAAAGCTTTTCACTTGGACGAAGGGCGATTTATTGAGCGGTTAATAAAAATGAAGTCTCCACATTTTGGTTACTTTGATGTAAGACGACTTTGATGCGACTTGCTCAAATCTTCTCGAATATATGTCATTCGAAGTTTCATTCTATTTGTGTCTGGCAAAAGTGTATTACAGCACGTTAAGTTTACTGTTAAGTTTAAAACAAATGCTAGTGTTGACTGCATAACAAATTGCTTTAAAGACTCAATTACACGTTACGATGGTACAAAGCCGGATACGGCGATACGTTTACACTTTATCCCGAAAACAAATGGAATTTTCTTATTGTCGTGCAAGAACGTTTGTAAGAGGGAAAAAATATTGAACTGTTGCGCTTTTTGGAAACGGGACAACATAAAAGTGTTAAAGTGTATTAAAACGTAAAAAAGTTCTTACATACTAAATTGAAACTGGTCCAAAGAAGAATTTAAATTGACCCATTCTACAGTTTATGTATAATAAAATGTTTAGTACTAGCGTGTTATGTCATCCAAATGTTTACGACTTGCGCTTTTTTAGTGGACAAAGCGAATAATTTTATTTCCGTACTGTGTATATTCTAAAATTTATGTTTTAATGTTGCGCTTCTTATTATCTTGTTTATTTTCACGTGTTTTTGTTTATTTAAAAACAAGCAAAGAACATACATTTATTCAACGTATAAATTTTCGCGTTAAGAGTTTTTCGCATGCACATAAAGCACGAATATTAGCTACACAAAGAAAACTTAATTCCCCCTTTTTATATTTCAATTTTCATCCACCTATAAAAACATAAATTACAAAGAATCATTTAATTAAGTCT
This sequence comes from Malthinus seriepunctatus, assembly GCA_963924605.1. Taxonomy (NCBI): domain Eukaryota; kingdom Metazoa; phylum Arthropoda; class Insecta; order Coleoptera; family Cantharidae; genus Malthinus; species Malthinus seriepunctatus. Next base: position 8,356,863 of record OZ004600.1, read on the forward strand.
CACGATTTAAAATAAACTCTAATGAAGAAAACAGCAAATAAAATTTTAGCAACGACCCAAAATATTCTTAACGTGTTTTTATGTGCTTTCCTTTCGAGTTGTTTTTGTTGAAGATTGAATGAGGCAGCCGCCTAAACGAAATTAGCTTAGGGTGAGTTAATGACTTGCCAAAGAGGGGTCGAACTGGCCCTCTCTCTGGATGGCTAAGATAGGTTCTCGAAATATCTAAAAAAAGTACGCTAATAACTTTTTACTTTATATTAAAAATTTTGGCTCGTGTAACTCTCGAGTTAAATTACTAACGCTCTGTGCACATTTTCGAAATAAACTTAAAACAAAAACTGAATATTGTATTTTTTATTTGACGTAAGGGAGCAACCTTATTTTTTATTTATATGCATAAATTTTGATTTTTCTTTCATGTTTTTTCAAAATTGATGAGCTTATGAAAAAAAACACGTGCGAAAAAGAAAATTGAGTGTTAACTCGTGTAATTCATGGTTTGAATGAAATTTATTTTTTTGCTCAAATTGAAAAAAGTGCTTTTTTGCGCAAATTGATCTCCACCTTTTATATTCTCGATCAAAAACTAAATTTCGATGCCTGGCCGCACGACATACAAGCACACAACAACCATTTTCTTCCGGTCTGTGCTTTTTCAATTATTTTGTTATTACCAGTTGCACTTTTGTCTGTTCAATTGGTTACTACTTGAACATTATGTGCTCTTTGTACTCACAGTTTATTGATAAATGATTGTATCGGCATTAAACGTGAATATACGAGTAATTGCTTCAATGAGAAATAGCTAACAATTGAAGCATCGCAGGGCATTCGGGCGGATATATTGCCAGTCTTTCGAAGTAGGACGATATCTAGATCTGTTTTCAGGTTTTATAGATGTTAGATAAAAATATACATTAAAAATATTTTCTATACTCTTATAGACTATGTGTCTGTAACAGAAAAATCGGGGTGATCGTATTCAGGCCTATCTTTTGAAAATAAGCTATTTGAGTGCCAGCGAACATGAAAATCTGGTTGGTTGTCAAAAGCACTGGCTTAAAACCTCAGGACCTTTCAATAAACTTTTAAAACTGTATATAAAATAATAAAATAAATAAAACTGTTAGAGAAGGAAAAAAGTAAGCAATATGACAGCATTTGCAATGCAACTTTGACATTTTTAAGCCAGTGCTTGGCGCAGCCAACTAGATTTTCGTGTTCGGTGGTACACAAAAAGAACTACAAAAAAATAATAGTACACAAAAAGAGCTAAAATAATTTCGTAATTTTATTTCATAACCAAACTATGCATTTTTTCCCCATAACTATCTTTGGTAACTTGGTTAATTTTTAGAAAAGACGAAGAAACTCAAAAATTAAAACATTTTGTTTAAATTTAAATTTTTCAGTTTCTTCGTCTTTTCTAAAAATTAACCAAGTTACCAATGATAGTTATGGGAAAAAAATAAAATAATTTAATCTGAGGTAAGTTCGCGCAGGTTTGGCCACGCCCCTTTAATAATTTAAATACGTTGACTACTGCGTTGGTGGGGTTTAATACCAATTTAGGTATCTGCGCATGTCCACAGCTCCTCAGAATAAAATATTATTGCTATAAATAGCTTATTCCCAAAGGATGGGCCAGAATACGATCACCTCGATTTTTCTGTTATGGTCCCATAGTCTATTATGGGTTAAGGTTGTAAAAGATACGAGTGCTCACCCCCGTCAAGATTAGACGAAGAATTTGAAGATATAAATGCTTTAGAATATGAAATTTTCAAAAATTATAATGCATCTACAACGATGATTGTTTGTAGTAAAATTCAATGCACAATAGGCGTGTCAAGACATCCAACGTGATCGAACAAGGTTGAAGCGGCGACTATTAGGAGATAGTATTTAACTGTGGTAATTTATTATTTAAATAAAAGGTACGAAATCGATAATTTGAAGAAAAAAATTAATGCTGACATATCTGTGAGTCGAGAGCTTGGTTCAGTAGAAACGGTAGAGTAGAGGCTATAATTACCGGTGAAGAAAAGCCTTGGCGTTTAAATATATGGATTATGTTTCTATGATCCTGTTTATCTTTCTATCTATCACTTTCTATCGAAAAATTGAATTTCTTTTCTAATAAATCCAAATCTTAGTACTTTTATACAGAAAAAAGTTTGGGGAATCCAAATATCCAAAAATATACAGGGTGTTCAATTTAAAAAAAACGTGACATATTGGTATATCTCGGCTACTAGGCCGTTTTCCGATTTTCCAACTCCACAGCTAAATGAAGAAGACAAAATACTACAACTTCGCCGAACTTCGATAATTTAACTCGGTTATTTCTAAATATTTTGATAAAGTGCCTTAATACTTTTATACAGAGGAATGTTTGGGGAATCCAAATATCTAAAAATATATAGGGTGTTCAATTTTTAAAAAAGTTACATATATATTCCTGTATCTCGGTAACGAGATCCTTTTCCGTTTTTTCAACAACATCACTAAAACCGGAAAAACAAGTACTACAACTTTACTAATTTAAAATTTAGCTAACGTTTTTATCTTTACAAATAAAAACGTTAGCTATTGTAAACTGTTTTCATGAACACACTGTATACTTATACTATTTCCAAGCCAAGTCTGGAAGTTAAAAAATCTCTTGTTGAGCATTTAAATATTCATTTACATACACTACTAATTGAACAATAGATGCCAATCATATTTCTTTGCTGGATTGTCTTCTTTAATTCACTGTTAAAACTTACACTATCCGTATTAATTTAAATAAATTAAAACATTCGTTTCGGGCAAAATTTTCTATTGCGATTTTTAATTGAAACTTTTAAAAGAACTTTTTATGAAAATTTATTAACTTTTCTTCTTCTTGCATCGTGCTTGTGCATGTAACCCTCTATCAAGAAAAGTTAACAAATTGAATTAAAAATTGACACTCGCAAGACGTGTTACCACGCTACTAGGGTTAGGGTTAGAGTGAAAAAACAAATTTTAGCTTTAGGCTTATTCAAAAAGTTCATTATATCAAAACTTACAGCATTAATTAGATTTGAAAAAAATTAACTTGGCCTCGCAGCTATATATTAAAATATAATTCTTGCCCCTAATAAGTAAAGTAGTGGCGCGTACCTTACTAGACTAAAAGTATATATAAATTAGTTAGTAGATATGTTGGTGGTAAAATGCAGGTAGGTCTATTTTATAAATACCTCCGTAATAATAAGATATGCATCTCTCGAATAGTAATTCGAACCTTTGTAGCATCAAAGTACCTTAATCAAAGATGCCCCGAAGGATTCACCTGCACGATTACACCTGCTCGCGTTTGAAAAAAAAACACTTTCGAGTTGAACGTCCATAATTACAACGTCAAAATATATCGATAAATTCAAATCCGTTTAAATAACATAGTTGCGACACTAAAAATAAATTTTCTATCAAATTAATGTCATCAAACGTATTTTTTGGAATGCAATTTTAAAATACGTTCTCCCGGTTGCAATACAATCGTTCGCATTAAATGTTGGCTTCAATTCTTGTGGTTGTTGTCGAGTATTTGTGTGGTCTCTACAACGCTGTTTGCAATTTTACTGACGGTTGAGTCTAGTCCAATCAGAATTCAGTCTAGTTGAAACGGATAGGTGACATCTCTATCACAAGCAGATGAGATTTTGGATGAAATCAAACGTTCGATTTAGAAATTGTTACCATGTCTTATATTTTTTTTCTAATAACATATTATTTTTTTCCAAGTCATTTTTTTGGTTATTATCGGTGTCAACGTTATTTAACCTTCTTCCCTTAGAAATACACAAACATTTCGATCTATTTCAAATTTTTGCTATTTCGATATTTTTGTAGTGTAAAAAAACCACAAGGTTTATGTTACGCCACTGGCGATTTTAGTAGTTATTTTCTCAAATTAAAATAGTTGTTAAAGTAACAAATTAGGAAGGTAGCTAGCTGTGAAGTAAAGCCCCAGACCTCGCTAATTTCTCGTGAAAGATTAATAAATTGTGTAGAAAATAAATGTCATAAAGACATCAAAAATTTAATTATCCTTTAGGAGCTTGTAAGCTAACCTCAGCAAACAGTAAAGCCATAAATGTACGAGAACATAACTTACGGCAATTTACACAAAACCAAGAATGCAGAATGAGATGCTGATCCCATTATCCGATTCAACAATATCTCTTAATAGCCCCTGTAATGCAGCCGTTATCAGTAATTAAGGTCATCTTTCAAATACCACTATTCAAATTGCCCTTTAACCCACTTATCGATTAACAATTTCTTTTAAAATTAAATGCCCCTGATATAAATAGAAAATTCCGAAATATTTAATCTTCTGATGCTTTGAGTAATTTTTTTAGAAGCTAACTTCGGCTCTCAATTCTTGCTAACTTTACTTCTTTGAAAAGTCTTGTGAAAATGATTTGCTTTTTCTTTTGAATGGCTAGCAAAGAATATATTTTGTATGGTCCTGAACTTTTATAAAGAATGTGTCGAAAATGACGAAAATGTGTCTGGTAACATCCGGTCTCATCAATTTTAGAGATACAGAGAGAGAGAGCACTCGCGCCCTCCATCTGTACTACGCAAGATATTGGCTACGCTCTATTCTTTATAAAACTTCAGGACTATTATACAAGCATCACTATATCGGGTGCCCACTTTCAAAGCGGGACATAGTCGAATAACACAGGGAATTATATTTGCAGTTTGCTGGTCACCAGCTTCATCTTCAAGAACGGTAATGGTATCTACTAAAAAAGAATTATTTTGTGAGTCTATTGATCCCAAATACTTCTTAATTAATGACTTTTTTAATAACAGTGAAGAAGCAATTTAAATATATCCGAAATTCAAAAACTATGAGCAGTCATCATACGTATATCAAATAATTGTATTACTTTTTATTAATTCTTCACGTTGCTGCGGGTATACTCAGAGCATTTTGATCTGGTAGAGTGCAAATAACTTAGTTTATAAATTTTAGCCCAAATACTGTCAGGTATTTTATCAAACTCTTTACAAACAATTTTTAATTAGTCAGGGGAGCGGGCAAGCCTCTAGAGAGGGATGCCAAATGCATATTCTTACTTGTTAGGTCAAAAATAGTCGATTTGCCAAAAGGCAACCCGAATACTTGTTTGGGAGTTGTATGGTCTGAAAACGTTGACTTCGGTCCACTTTCAAAGCTAATCCACTGTGGAGGGATGCCAATTTTTTTGGTCTATTAATTTCATCTCATTGAAAGATTGACAAAGTAAACATTATAAACTTTTTTACCGAATATTTTTAACAATTTCATTGAAGGACTGCTTAAGGAGCTTAAGTCAGAGTCGCGGCAGCCAATCAGATTTTCCTGTTCGGTGGCACTTAGATAACTTATTTAAGTGGCCTTAGCAATATTATTGCGCAATTTCGCCTTTTCCATCAACGATAAGACAATTCATCCACCAATAATGGACCCTCAAAGTTTTACTGCAGCAATGGGTGATATAGTTCTAACCACCTTAGCTTTTGGGTGGGAATTTTGTTATACATGGAAAATTGAAGTAGTCAGATATATTTATTTCAGTTTAATAGTGGCAGCTGAAAGAAGATATCATACTCTAACAAACGTCGACTGATGTCCGACGAATAACTGACGTATACTTGGCGTTTCTTAACGCAACTCAAACTAAAAGCTAGTTTGGTTAAGACTATACTATGTGGTTGAACGTGTCCAAAGTAGAAAAGTAATATTTTTTTGAACATTTCTTGATATGCGCGATTTATAGATAACTTCTATATTCTGTAAACCTTTCTTCCTAGGAAGGTGAAGTACCTATAGACCAAAGACCTATACATAATATTAAATAAAGTAAAATTATACAGTGAATTCCATTTACAATGCGACATAGCTGACAGCAATGCTAAAATCGCGTTACATTTATTTTGCAACACCAACATACAGTTAATTAATTTTAGAATTCAATTTAGGAAGATCGAAATTAGACGATCTCAAAAGTTGGTGGAAAGGCTTTTTCCGAGGCTTTTTCATAGATATTCTTTAAGAAACTTGAAGTTTTATACGCATTCTTAGGCCAAATTTGTTAGAAGAATTGAAAGAAATAAAATACATTAAAAATACAAGTCTTATCGTTTTCAAAACCACCAGGATCAGGACCTTAGGTATACAAAAAATCAACAAAAGTTTAGATACAGGAGGGAGCAAAAATAATCTGTACTTGCAGATTCAAGAAGCCACAGACCCCAAAAAGTGAATGTTTGGGCAGGTTTAATAGGAAATTATATAATACTACCATTCTTTATTGAAGGCGAAATTACTTAAACTAAATTTTACAATGTCGTTGGATAGGACGATCTCTGCCGGCGCGATCTCTCTTCATCGATAAATAATATTTTCTTTAAAAATCCTGTGGGGGTGGGCTATTGTTGATCCTTTCGACCATCGGAAAGCAAAAGCCTATACGCGTTTCTTCATCTCCTTGTGTAAGTTTCTGGTAGTTTTGGAAACGATAAGACTTGTATTATTCACTTGTTTAATTTCTTTCATTCTTCCAAAAAAAAGTTTTAGCTTAAGAAGGGATGTAAAACTTCAAGTTTCTTAAACAACACCTATGAGAAAGCCTTTACACCAACTTTTAAGATCATCTAATTTCGATCTTTATAATTATTATCTAAAATTAATTAACTGTGTGTTGGTGTTGCAAAATAAATGGAATGCGATTTTGCATTGCTGTCAGAGATTGTCATATAAACGATTTGTAACAATATCTTACAATTGACGCTATACGTAAAATTCCCTGTATTAACGCCAACAGCAGTGTTTAATTCTAGGTGAGGTGTGGTTAATTGACAGTCAGTTGTATCGGGTATTGTTTTAATTTTCTTGAAGCTTGAAGTAAAAGCTAGTACCAAATTAGTATTTTATTTGTGTCATGGTCAATACATAACAAACCCCCTAAACCTTTATTTTCTCTTGCACAACCAACAGCACTCACTGGTAAACATAGCTTTCCATTAAAACCCATTTATCTAAGAATTTTGAATGAAATTATTATTCCATAGGTAGGTACTGAAAAAAAGTCATGTTATTACTAAAGCATTTGATCACTTCTATTATTACACTAGACTATCCAAAACCTTCTAATTTGTATAACCAGCGGTAGCATAGAAAATCCTAAAATTTAAGTAATGATTGGCCTCCAAATATCTTTTGCTTTTTGTGTAAAATTTAGATTTCTGTTGCGTAAGAATAGTTTTCCATTATTTAAGAGTGAGCAACTTTTAAATAAAGTTAATCCAATTTTCATACAACCTTACTTCAAAAACAACAATATTTTGAGCTTCAACATAACGTTAACTTTTCCTTATTTTTTATAATCTTCAAAAGTAACAAATTATTTATAAATCTGTTAATTCTGCAATAAAAACGTTGAAATATTTCTAAAAAAGACAAGTTTGTATTTCAATCGTTCTCACCAACAAACGAAATTTTTATAAATAATAATCGGTAATTAATTATAAACCACGACCTTCAAATGATTATGTCAAAATGTTCGTGAACTAATAAACAAATATATAACAGAGGCCATCTAATTCAAACTCATTAGTACGTGAATTCAATTTTTATAGAGGGGTTATCATATTGACAAAAATATTTTTGGTAAGTGGCTTAAAACAGTACTTATCTAATTTAAGTAAATCTTTTTTCAGTGGCAATGTTTAAGATTTGGCTAACAATAATTATTATTTGCCTAATTGCTATAATTAGATACATTATTAATTTATTTAATTATTGGAAGAATAAAAATGTCCCTTACATTCCATTTTCACTTCCAAATACGACGACATGGATAGGGTACATACATCAAAACTATTATAATTGGGCAAAACAAAACGGATTCAAGCACTTCGGATTTTTTATCTTACACGTACCGACCTATGTTCCAATTGATTTATCAATTGTCAAAAACATACTATGTACCGACTTTCACAACTTTTCCGATCGTGGGATGTATTATAACGAACAAGAAGATCCAGTGGGAGCGCATTTATTTTCTCTACAATATTCCAAATGGAGAAAAGTCCGTGTTCAAGTTACACCTACATTTACGTCTGGCAAAATGAAGATGATGTTTAATAGTTTAGTAGAAATTGGATTTATCTTAAGAGATGCAGTTGACAAATTCAAATGTTCAGGACAACCTGTCGATATCAAAAAAGTTTTGCAATGTTACACACTGGATGTAATTGGTTCTTGTGCTTTTGGTTTGGATTGTAATTCTTTCAAAAATCCAGGTTCCAAGTTTAGAACCTACGGAAATAAATACATGGCTAATACACAGAAAATGATGTTTAAATGTTTTCTATGCTCCCGTTATCCCCGTTTAGCCGATTTTCTAAAAATGCGTGTTCTTTCTAAAGATATCGGAGATTTCTACTTGAACATAACTCGAGAAACTATCAAGTATAGAGAAATAAACAACGTAAAACGAAATGATTTTTTGCAATTGATGATGCAAATGAAAAATAAAAATGATAGTGAAGATGATGGGTTGACCATTGAAGAAATTGCTGCTCAGTGCTTTGCTTTTTACGTAGCTGGTTTTGAAACATCTGCAAGTACTTTGTCCTTTTGTTTATACGAATTGTCACTTAATCCTGAAATACAAAAAAGGGCTAGAGCTGAAATAAATAGTGTGATGAAGAAATACGATGGTGAACTCACTTATGATGGACTAATAGAGATGCAATATTTGGGACAAATAGTGGATGGTATATCACTATTTATGACATTTTAATATACATAAACTAAGTGTTAGTTTTTTAGAATCACTAAGAAAGTATCCCATACTTCCGGCGTTAAACAGAGCGTGTGTGAACGATTATCAAATTCCAAATACTGATGTAATCATCGAAAAAGGAGATCTTGTTGTTATTCCAGTTTATGCAATCCAAAACGATCCAGATTATTTTCCTAATCCAGAGGTATTTGATCCAGAAAGATTTAGTTACGAAAATAAAAGTAAAATTAAACAATTTACGTACCTACCATTTGGCGATGGAGCTAGAAATTGTATAGGTAAAGTTATTTAATATTTCAATATTTTTTGGCATGATGATAATTTTTTAGGATACCGTTTTGCTTTACTCGAAGTAAAAGTTGGTTTAGCGACGCTTTTGCAAAATTTCGTTTTTTCCATCAATAAGAATACAATTCACCCCCCAAAAATGAACCCTCCAAGTTTTACTGCATCGATGATGAATACTATGTGGTTGAACGTTTCAGATATAAAAAATAAAAAAAAAGATTTTTCTTAAACATTTCTTGATCTAATTAATAGCCTCATATTTTTTTAAATACAAATCTAGCCTTAATTTTATGTCATCGAAAAGCTAATTTTTTTCTCTTCTCAAAAATATAAGGGTTGATAAGATTAATTTTTTTAAATTTTTTAGTACTTTTTTCTAATTATATTTTCATCTTCATTTATTTAATTGATTTGTTTCTTTTATATTCGGTTTTTAAATAGGTAATTTGATTTTTTAAATTTATTTTAACATAAATAATAAATATATTGACTATATTTATTGTATTATTATTGAAGGATTAAAAGGATCAACCCTTATATTTTTGAAACGAGAAAAAAATTGGCTTTTCAACGCCATAAAATTGAGGTTAAGTTTATATTTAAAAAAATAGAAGTTTTGGTCATATATCCAAAGCAGCGTTATAAAAAAATTTGTTGTTATTAATTTATTTACTTTTTAGTAGTACCTATGCCTATTTTTTTAAATTGAAATTGTCTTCATTAATAAAGAAGTTACAAGCATTACTTTTATAGAAAATGCATTTTTTAGTTTTTTTCAAATAACTTGGAAATTTGGTAACAACGATAATTTGTCTTAAAGTAATTTGAATCGTTGTTTCATTCTGCTCAACTTTGCTAATTTAACCTACTCTGTATCTCTTTTAATAACAAGATTACACATGCAACATGGTAAGATTATTGCCACCCAACCCTGTATGAGCAAATGTGTATGTCATATACAAAAAACAAAAAAGCAATCGAAATTTTAATAAAAATTAAGTAATCGGTAATTAATGAACGACCTTTAGATAATTATCTAAAAATATATTTTTTATATTATTATATTAATAAACCGGATAAGCACACATAAAATTAAATTCAAAATATTAGTCGATGGATTCCACTGACACAGAGAGGTTTTCAAAATTTATAAATACCTAATTAAGTTACAGGCATGACATTTATTTTGAATATTGTATTAAAATTATTTTTGGTAAGTTCCTTAAAACAGCATTAATTTATTTTAAGTTTATACCATTTCAGTGAAAATGTTCAACATTTGGCTAACAATACTTGTTATCTTACTAATTGTTATAATTAGATCTATTATTAATTTATTTAACTATTGGAAGAATAAAAATGTGCCTTACATTCCATTTTCACTTCCAAGTACGACTACGTGGTTAGGGTACGTGCATCAGAATTATTATAATTGGGCAAAACAAAACGGATTCAAACATCTTGGGTTTTTTACCTTATACGTACCCACCTATGTTCCAATAGATTTATCAATTATCAAAAATATATTAAGTACAGACTTTCACAACTTTTCCGATCGTGGACTGTATTATAACGAAAAAGATGATCCACTTGGGGCACATTTATTTGCTTTACGATATCCAAAATGGAAAAAGATACGCCATACAGTTACACCTACATTTACGCCGGGCAAAATGAAGACGATGTTGAAAAGTTTAGTAGAAATTGGATTTAACTTAAGAGATGCAGTTGACGAATTTAGATGTTCTAAACAACCTGTCGATATCAAAAACTTTCTGCAATGTTACACAGCTGATGGAATTGGATCGTGTGCTTTTGGATTAGATTGCAACTCTTTTAAAAATCCAGATTCAGAATTTAGAAACTATGGACACAAATTTGTGGCTGATGCTCAGAAAATGATATTGAATAGCTTTTTGTGCTCGCGCTATCCACGTATAGCAGATTTCTTCAAAATGCGCATTGTGTCTAAGGATGTCGCAGATTTCTTCTTGAACATAACTCGTAAAACTATTGAATATAGAGAAATAAATCAAGTGATTCGAAATGATTTCTTGCAAATGTTGATGAACATAAAAAATGATTCAACAACTCTGAATGATAACGAAAGTTTGACAACTATAGAAATTGCTTCTCAATCCTTAATTTTTTACGCGGCTGGTTATGAAACGTCTTCAAGCACTTTGTGCTTTTGTCTTTACGAATTATCACTTAATCCTGAAATACAAAAAAGGGCTAGAACTGAAATAAATAGTGTGATGAAGAATTACGATGGTGAAGTCACTTATGATGGACTAACGGAGATGCAATATTTGGGACAAGTAGTGGATGGTATACCGCTATTTATGATATTAAATATTCATAAAATTATTATCAGTTTTTCAGAAACACTCAGAAAGTATCCCATATTTCCGATGTTAAATAGATCGTGTGTAGCCGATTATAAAATTACAAATACTGATGTTATCATCGAAAAAGGGACTGTGGTTGTCATTCCAGTTTATGCAATTCACAGAGATCCTGATTATTATCCCAGCCCAGAACTATTTGATCCTGAACGATTTAGTTCCCCAAATAGAAACAAAATTAAACCATTTACCTACTTACCGTTTGGTGATGGGCCTAGAAATTGTATAGGTAAATTAATTAAGGTACTATATTTTAATATATTTTGGCGTTTTCACAAATTCTAGGATTACGTTTTGGTTTACTTCAAGTGAAAGTAGCCTTAGCCACATTATTGCACAGTTTTGCCTTTTCCATCAACGATAAGACAATTCATCCATCAAAAATGGATCCTCAAATTTTCACTGCATCAATGGTTGATACTTTGTGGTTAAATGTGTCACAAGTGAAAAAGTAATATTTGCTAGATAATTTCTAGATATGGGTCATTCTTTTACAAACCGTACGGATTTCAGAGAAAAAAAATTGATTTCTCCAAATGCAATAAAAAAACTTTTTCTGCATCTTTTAACAAATTTAATTGACCCGTATTTCAGGATTTTGCTGAAAAAAAATTTTTTTTTTAAATATTCACATGAATTTTCGATAATTTGCTGGATTTTCTCCAATATTCTCATATTTGAAATTCATTATCTCCAGTTGTACTGATCGGATCAATATCGTTTTTTTTTATTGTACCTACACTTTATTTTGATAGCTTTCGAGGTGTATTAAAAAAATGAAAAATAATAACAATTTAATTGTTTAAATAGTTTTTGAATTAATTGGAATAATTATCATTCTGTTCCTTATTCTCTTATCTAAAAAACTCATTTTACAAAAACGTGGAGTCTCTATTAGATAGGAAGTTATTAAATATTTCAGAGCGCAAGTTACCAGCGAGCTCCACAGGCGGGAGCGTCAGAGATCTCAGATGCAATAATCGCTCGATTAGAAGTTCTTGCGCTCTAAAATATTTAATAACTTCTGATCTAAGAGAGACTTCACTTTTTTGTAAAATAAGTTTTATAGATAAGAGAATAAGGAACACAATGATATTTTTTACAATTAATTCAAGTTGGGGGGGGGGTGAACATGTTAAAACTATTTAAACAATTAAATTGTTATTATTTTTTATTTGTTCACAATAAAAAAAATTGTTAAATACACTTCGAAAGCTAACGTAATAAAGTGTAAAATAAAAAAAAACGACATTAATTCGATCAACACGATTGGAGATAATACATTTCAAGTATGAGAAGATTGGAGAAAATCCAGCAAATTATCGAAAATTCATATGTGAATATTTTCGAAAAACAATTTTTTTCAGCAAAATCCTGAAATACGGGTCAAGTAATTTTATGAATATAGGCTGTTAAAAAATGTTTGGACGCTTTTAAAATGTCAAGTTTAAATTGGTGTGCGGTTTGTAAAAGAATGACCCATATGCGCTTGTGAGGTGATAATTTCTACAGCTCTAAGAACCGTATGCTACTATACTAATTATCGTCTTGAAATTAGTACTAAAATGAATTGGATGAAAAATAAATTTGAAATTTGACGTTTTCACATACAATAATTTAGAACATGTTTTAATTTATTGTCATAATGTTCCAAATTTTGTTTTAAAACGCCACAAATGTCATCCAGGTTTTTTTATTACTAATTTCAGGACAAGAAATATAATAGTAGCATATTGCTATAAGGGATATAATGTTGTTTGTATTTTTCGAATTTCTTCGGCCTTAGCAAGAAACCCAAAAGATTAAAAAATTACAGAATTTAAAAAATTAGAGAAAACCTACCTTTTTACTGCGTTTTACTGTGATAATAAATTCCAAAATATATTTCTCTTCCGTTTTGTTGATGTTATCCAAAAATCACGTGATAGATTTTAAAGAATATTACATATTTTGTAGACTGAAATTGAACCTTAAACAATAATATTTGTTATTAAATTATTTGAATAGGTAAATCTAAACAAAATTAATATTTTATAATATTAATAATCGCTGACCGGCGATCGCCGGTGGGGCCATGTGAAATTGGGACCAAATGAAAATAAATGAAAAATAAAAAATGAATAAAAAATTTAATAATAAACATAATATACTGTGTTTCACTTTAGATGAAGACACATGCATAACTTGTTTGTTTTGCTTAATGAATTGCTTAATTTTACACTACCAAAAACTATTTAAAAATTCATCAAGTTGATCTAAGCTCGTTGACCTTGAAATTTACAAACATTTTGGAGGTCTGTGGGAAATCTTTGGAACCCAGGCCCGTGATAGTGTCGCTACTCGCTGCATTTGAGGCCAATTAGTAAAAAAAATTTAAATTGAAGCTCTAGACCCACAGATATGTCAGCACTAATTTTTTTCTTCAAATTACCAATTTGTATTTACCAAAAATACAAAATGAATAAAAAATTTAAAAATAAACATAATATACTGTGTTTCACTTTAGATGAAGACACATGCATAACTTGTTTGTTTTGCTTAATGAATTGCTTAATTTTACACTACCAAAAACTATTTAAAAATTCATCAAGTTGATCTAAGCTCGTTGACCTTGAAATTTACAAACATTTTGGAGGTCTGTGGGAAATCTTTGGAACCCAGGCCCGTGATAGTGTCGCTACTCGCTGCATTTGAGGCCAATTAGTAAAAAAAATTTAAATTGAAGCTCTAGACCCACAGATATGTCAGCACTAATTTTTTTCTTCAAATTACCAATTTCATACCTTTTTTTGAGTAATAAATTGTTACACTTATTAATCTTATCTCCCCACTTTAACAAAGTTCGATCACGTTGAATGCCGGACACGTCTATTTCGTACATTTAACAACAAACAATCATCGGTGTAGGTAGTAAATGCATTATAATAAATTTTAAAAATTTTTCTAACGCATTCGTATTTTCAAATAATTCGACGGGAGTGAACCCTCGTTAATTACAAAACTATTTTTTATAAATAACGGAAGCCTCTAATTGAAAAACATTAGTAGTGAATTAATTTTTTATAGTTTATCAAATTTACAAAATCATTTTTGGTAAGAGGCTTAATAATTACCCATTTTAATGTTTGAAAATGCGTTTTTTTAGTTTTTTTCAAATAACTTTGATAGTTGGGAACAATGTTAATTTTTCTTAACGGAATTTGAATGGTGGTGTAATTCTGTCCAACTTTTCTAATTTAGCCGACTCTGTATCTCTTCTAATAACAGAGTTACCCATGCAACGTGATGACATTATGGCCATTCTGTATATGTGTAAATATGTATGTCATATACAAAACAAAAGCAATAAAAATTATAATAAAAATTAAATAATCAGTAATTATAATGAACGACCTTTAGATAATTATGTAACAATATTTTTATAATATACACTCACCGGCAAAATTAACGCACAATTTTAACTATACGGACACTTTGTCACATGTGGTATCAAAGTTAAGAATTTAAACTACATGTCGAACAAGTTTTAAAGGCTTTAAATTGTAAATTAACAAGTAATAAATAGCAATAAACAGTAGGTCCATATAGTAAAAATTATAAGTTAATTTTGCTGGTGAGTGTATAATAATAAACAGGATAAGTAAATAAATAAATAAAATTGATAATATTTAGTCGATAGATTTCAGTAACATAGAGAGGTTATCAAAATTTATAAATTGCAATTTAAGTCATTTATTTTGAATATTGTAGTAAAATTATTTTTGGTAAGTCCCTTACAACAATAATCATTTATATGAAGTTAATACCATTTCAGTGAAAATGTTTAAGATTTGGCTAACAATACTTGTGATCTGTCTAATTGCTATAATTAGATCCATTGTTAATTTACTTAAATATTGGAAGAATAAAAATGTGCCTTACATTCCATTTTCACTTCCAAGCATGAGTACGTGGTTAGGGTACGTGCATCAAAACTATTATAATTGGGCAAAACAAAACGGATTCAAACATCTTGGGTTTTTTACCTTATACGTACCCACCTACGTTCCAATCGATTTATCAATTATCAAAAGCATACTAAGTACTGATTTTCACAATTTTTCCGATCGTGGGATGTATTATAACGAAAAAGAAGATCCACTTGGGGCACATTTATTTGCTTTACGATATCCAAAATGGAAAATTATACGCCATACAGTTACACCTACTTTTACGCCAGGCAAAATGAAGACGATGGTGAAAAGTTTGGTAGAAATTGGATTTAACTTAAGAGATGCAGTTGACGAATTTAGATGTTCTAAACAACCTGTCGATATCAAAAACTTTCTGCAATGTTACACAGCTGATGGAATTGGATCGTGTGCTTTTGGATTAGATTGCAACTCTTTTAAAAATCCTTATTCCGAATTTAGAAGCTATGGACACAAATTTGTGGCTGATGCGCAGAAAATGCTATTGAAATGCTTTTTGTGCTCTCGTTATCCACGTATAGCCGATTTCTTCAAAATGCGCGCTGTGTCTAAAGATGTCGCAGATTTCTTTTTGAACATAACTTGTAATACTATTGAATATAGAGAAAAAAATAAGATGGTTCGAAGTGATTTCTTGCAATTGTTGATGAATATAAAAAATGATTATATAAATAGTAATGAAAGTGCTGGTTTGACCACTGAAGAAATTGCTTCTCAGTGCTTAATTTTTTACTTGGCTGGTTATGAAACGTCTTCAAGCACATTGTGCTTTTGTCTTTACGAATTGTCACTTAATCCTGAAATACAAGAGAGGGCTAGAGCTGAAATAAGTAGTGTGATGATGAGATACGATGGTGAACTCACTTACGATGGACTAATGGAAATGCAATATTTGGGACAAATAGTGGATGGTATGCCGGTATTTATGATTTTAAATATTCATAAAATGATTATGAGTTTTTCAGAAACACTCAGAAAGTATCCCATATTTCCGATGTTAAATAGATCGTGTGTATTCGATTATAAAATTCCAAATACTGATGTTATCATCGAAAAAGGAACTCTTGTTATTATTCCAGCTTATGCAATTCACCACGATCCAGATTATTTTCCTAAGCCAGAAGTATTTGATCCTGAACGATTTAGTTCCGCAAATAAAGGCAAAATTAAATCATTTACCTACTTACCTTTCGGTGATGGGCCTAGAAATTGTATAGGTAAATTAATTACGGTACTAATATTTTAATATATTTTGGCGTAATAATAAATTGTAGGATATCGTTTTGGTTTACTTCAAGTGAAAGTAGCCTTAGTGACATTATTGCACAATTTCGCATTTTCCATCAATGATAAGACAATTCTTCCACCAAAAATGGATCCTCAAATTTTCACCGCTTCAATGGTTGATACTTTGTGGTTAAATGTGTCGGAAGTAAAAAAGTAATATTTTAAAGAGTAAAAGACTCGCACGCCACTATACTACCTAATTCTCGTCCTGACATCAGTATACGAAAAAAAAATTTAATTTGGCGTTTTCACATAGTTTAGAAAATGTTCTAATTTATTGTCATAATGTTCTAAATTTTTTGTTAGTAAACTCCAGAAACGTCAAAATTTGGCGAATTCATCCTAAAATTTTCATGCCATTTTAAGATTAATTTCAGAACGAGAAATAATATATAGCATTCGGCTATAACGGATAATAAAGTTGTGTGTATTTTTCGAATTTTTTCGGCCGTGGCAAGAAAACCACAAGATCAAAAATTTTCAAAAATCACAGTATTTTGTAAAAAAAAGTAGAGGAAATTATATCTTTTACTTTGGTAATAAATTCCAAAAATTTAGTTCTCTTTCATTTTCTTGACTTATTATTCATAAACCACGAGATCGAATATTTGTGATTAAATCATTTTAACTACCAAATTAGTATTTTATTTGTTTCATAGTCAATGCAAACCTCCTAAACCGTTCTTTTCCCTTGCACAACCAACAGCACTGGTAAACGTAGCTTTGCATTAAAGCCCCTTTATCTACGATTATCTAGGAAAAATAATCATATTGCTACTAATAGTGGGGTAGAAATACGATTGAGAATGAAAAGTTGGGCTAATAGAAATATAATGATTGAATAATGTTCAGGATAGTGTCAGGAATAATATAGTTATCAGTAATTAGTAATATAATTTAAAAAAATATGGGATTATGCGAAATAGACCGACGATCAATTCTAGACCAAAAACGCGTAGGTCGGTTTTATAGTTTCCTTGAAAAAATATTTTAAGCACCAAATACGGATACGGACCAAAAATTGTTTTATTCAGTGCATCGTCAAGTGCAACCAAACAGCCAAAAAGTGCACAGGAAATCAGAATTTGTAAGGGTTGCCATTTAAGGCAATCGTCATCAAAATAAATTATTTTTATGCTGAAAGAAATTGTTTTTAAATTTTAAAAAAATATAGAAAACTTTTTTATGTTTCCAAGAACTTAAAAAGAAACTGCATTATTTGAACCTGATAAATCCTTTAATAACCATGGATTTCAAAAACCAAATATCTCGATATTTCAACTGTGGACATTTTTGATTTCCAACTGCAGTGTGGCACTTTCCCCCACTACCGACGTTTGGATGCGTTTAGATGCCCTATTTTGACGCGATTTTCGATAGATGTAATTTCTGTAGTTACAAAGTACGCAAGATTAATTTTGTTTTGACTACTTTTACTCTGGCGTTAAATTAAAAGATGCATGACATATTTAGATAACATATACATGAACAAAAAAATGTTTTGCCCTTTAGGTCAAACGAAAACGATCTAAAAGCAGTTAGCTGTTTAACCATTGAAGTTGTAAATACAAAAATATTCATATCTCCAATTTCATGAATCGTGATGTTTTTTTAAAGCAAAGGTTTTTAAAAGATCTATTAATTTAATGTAATAAATTTTCTATTTAACAAATATTAACAAAGTTCTTGGCGATTGAAGAAGTACGTTTCGGAAAAAGAGTCAAAAGTGGATTACTATTAGCGAAAATTTAAAAACAATTTCTTTTAGCAAATAGTAATGGCAATTACTTAAAAAATTAATGGCAAGCCTTACAAATTCTGATTTCCTGTGCACTTTTTGGCTGTTTGGTTGCACTTGAGGATCTCAACTTTTTGGCAGGTCGATTCTATCAAGTAGTATCTTTTTCATGAACAAAAGAGTTCTTTATTACTTCTTCGAAATGCACTGAATAAACCAACTTTTGGTCCGTATTTGGTGTTTAAGAATCTTTCTCGCAAAACCGAACTACACGTTTTTGGTCTAGAATTGATCGTCGGTCTATTTCACATAATCCAATTTTTTTATTATGATCCGATGTTTAGAAGTTGAGAAATTAAATAAAATGTGAAAGAAAATGCATCAATGTACTTTAAAATGCAGTTTTCCGAAGGCAGCCTCAAGAGTTGGAAGTCCAAAATTTAGTAGATTGTTCCTGACATTGTCCTGAAAATTATTCTATTAGCAAAAGTTTTTTTTCAAATTACATTTTCCCGTAATTCGACTCTGCTATAAAGTATTTGATCACTTCTATTACTACACCAGACGATCCAAAATCTACTAATTTGTATAACCATCTGAATCGTAGAAAATCCTAAAATTTAAGTAGTGGTTGGCCTCCAAATATTGTTCGTTTATTTGAATAAAATTTAGATTCTTGTTGCATAAGAATTACCTAATTTCAATTATTTAAAAGTGAGCAAAGTTCAAAATATTTCATAAGACCTTATTTCAAAAAGTACAATATTTTGAGCCTATACAGAACGTTAAGTTTTCCTTATTTTTAAAAAACGACGAAATCTACGGAACAAATAATTTTTAAATCTGTAGATTCTGCAATAAGACCGTTTAAATGTTTCTAAAAAGCCAACTGTGTATTTCAATCCTACTCATCAATTAAAAAAATTTTGATAAAAATTAATCACGACCTTCAAATGATTATGTAATATTGTTCGACAACTAATAAATATATAAATAACGGTATCCTCTAATTGAAACGCATTAGTAGGTGAATAAAATTTTTATAGAAAGGTTGCCAAATTTACAAAATCATTTTTGGTAAGAGGCTTAAGAATTATCAATTTTAAATAAATAGCTCTTCAGTTACAATGTTCAAGATTTGGCTAACAATACTTGTTATTTGCCTAATTGCTATAATTAGAAAAATTATAAATATATTTAATTATTGGAAGAATAAAAATGTGCCTTACATTCCATTTTCACTTCCAAATACGACGACTTGGTTAGGGTACGTACATCAAAACTATTACAATTGGGCAAAACAAAGCGGATTCAAGCACTTGGGATTTTATATGTTACACGTGCCGACCTACGTTCCAATTGATTTGTCAATTATCAAAAGTATATTAAGTACAGATTTTCACAACTTTTCCGATCGTGGGATGTATTATAACGAAAAAGATGATCCAGTTGGAGCACATTTATTTGCTCTAGAATATCACAAATGGAGAAAAGTTCGTGTTCAAGTTACACCTACGTTTACATCTGGCAAAATGAAGATGATGTTTAAAATTATAGTAGCAATTGGAAATAACTTAAGAGATGCAGTTGACGAATTTAGATGTTCGGGACGACCTATCGATATCAAGAAAGTTATACAATGTTACACAGTGGACGTGATTGGTTCTTGTGCTTTTGGATTAGATTGTAATTCTTTCAAAAATCCAGATTCCGAATTTAGAAGCTATGGACAGAAATTTATGGCTACTACACAGAAAATGATGGTTAAATGTTTTCTATGTTCCCTTTATCCCCGTTTAGCCAATTTTTTCAAAATGCGTGCTATTGATAAAGATGTTGGGGATTTCTATTTGCAAATAACTCGAGAAACTATTAAATATAGAGAAATAAACAACGTGAAGCGAAATGATTTTTTGCAATTGTTGATCAATATAAAAAACGATTATATATATGATAATGAAAATGCTGGTTTGACCACTGAAGAAATTACTGCTCAGTGCTTCGCTTTTTACATAGCTGGTTTTGAAACATCTGCAAGTACTTTGTCCTTTTGTTTATACGAATTGTCACTTAATCCTGAAATACAAAAAAGGGCTAGAGCTGAAATAAATAGTGTGATGAAGAAATATGATGGTGAACTCACTTATGATGGACTAATGGAGATGCAGTATTTGGGACAACTAGTGGATGGTATCACTATTTATGACGTAAAATATTCATAAAATTAATATGAGTTTTTCAGAAACACTAAGAAAGTATACCATACTTCCATTTTTAAGTAGATCGTGTGTAGTCGATTATCAAATTCCAAATACTGATGTAATCATCAAAAAAGGAGATCTTGTTGTTATTCCAGCTTATGCAATTCACCACGATCCAGATCATTTTCCCAATCCAGAATTATTTGATCCTGATCGATTTAATTCCGTAAATAAAAGAAAAATTAAACCATTTACCTACTTACCATTTGGTGAGGGACCCAGAAATTGTATAGGTAAATTAATTAAGGTAGGTACTAACATTTGAATATTTTTAAGCGTTTTTATAAATTTTAGGATATCGTTTTGGTTTACTTCAAGTAAATGTGGCCTTAGCAATATTATTGCACAATTTCGCATTTTCCGTCAACGATAAGACAATTCATCCACTAAAAATGGATCCTAAGTTTTTTACTGCATCAAGTGTTGATACTATCTGGTTGAATGTGTCAAAAGTAAAAAATTAAAACAAAAATAATAAATTAATGTTTGTTCAGACTTTTCTTGATGCTTTGTGAGGTAATAATTTCTTGATAGTGATAGGAAACCTGTATATTCTGTAGACCTTAGTAGTTAGTAATTGAAGTACCTACAGGGTGATTTTTTTAAGTGGTACTAACATTGGGGTTTCGGAAACCGTAATAGTTACGAGGCTGGTTAAATTATCAAAAAGTTGCATATTTTGATGATCTTTAAGAATCCGTTTAGAAAATTTTAAAATTCAAAATGGTTTCCGAGATAATGCAGAAAAACAAAAAATTGGCAATTTCGTTTTTCGACTGTAGTTTCAAAATGGCGTACTTTAGAAAAAATATTTTAAGAAATCTTTTTAGGAGATCAAAAAAGCTATCAAACGATACCAAACTCGACTTTTTATCACATCGACGCGAAGCGTCGCGACGTTTAACTTTTCATTTTCTTATGGGGGACATATTATTTTTTTGGCAAATATTACTCAGTAGGCTTATCTAAATTCGGATACCAAACGACAGCTTCCTATCTTGAACTTTTCTTAATTTTCACAACTTTTCAGGTTATGTTATGTTATGTTAATATTTTACTTTAGGTTACTTTTTACGATAAAAAATAACGACTAAAACTTGGTTTTTAAATTTTTAGAAAAGTAATTTATTCAAGAAATAAAATTTCATTACTAAGATTTAATAAATAAATAATAATTTTATTTATTTTTATTTCCAGCTCAAATTACTATTCTAAAAATTTAAAAACTAAGTTTTATTCGTTATTTTTTATCGTAATAAAGTAAAATATTAACATAACGTAACATAACATAACCTGAAAAGTTGTGAAAATTAAGAAAAGTTCAAGATAGAAAGTTTTCGTTTGGTATCCGAATTTAGATAAGCCTACTGAGTAATATTTGCAGAAAAAATCATATGTCCCCCATAAGAAAATGAAAAGTTGAACGTCGAGACGCCTAGCGTCGATGTGATAAAAAGTCGAGTTTGATATCGTTTGATAGATTTCTTGATCTCCTAAAACTTTTTACCGAGAATTTTGTTTCTAAAGCACGCCATTTTGAAACTACAGTCGAAAAACGAAATTGCCAATTTTTTGTTTTTCTGCATTATCTCGGAAACCATTTTGAATTTTGAAATTTTCTAAACGGATTCTTAAAGATCATCAAAATGTCCAACTTTTTGCTAATTTAACCAGCCTCGTAACTATTACGGTTTCCGAGATCCCAATGTTAGTACCACTTAAAAAAATCACCCTGTATAGACCTTAGACCTAATACATAATATTTTAAAAAAATTTAAATTATATCCAGCACCCTCAACTATGGATCTGTTCCCTGCAATCCTCATTATCAGGTTTACGTGGCGAGGGTTGAATGGGCTCAGAAATATTTTGTAAGGTGTTTTAATAGTAGTAGTAGGTAGGAAACGGGGTGTTCCATTGAATTTCTCTTAAGCATCGCTCAGTTGGAAACGAGAGGGGTTGAAGTTAGAAATTAAACACAATAAAAATATACAAAAAAAATATTTATTCAAAATAAAAGAAATTATAGTATAAGTGCCAAAATGGTAACACAAAAAAAACCTTGTTTAAGGGAAAAAAAAATATTAATAAATGCCAAATAAAAATACAAAGACGGGAGATATGTCTCGGCCACTAGATTTCCACCAGACCTCTAGACCCGTCTCTTACGTACGAGATAGACCACAGAGTCCCGGAAACTAAAGGGTTAGTAGTTGCCCAGATCTCGAGACTCTTCTCTGTCGAGGAAGATCACTTAGTCGCGGAAACTAATGCCCGTATTTATAGACAGATCTCAAGCACTTGCTCGTACTCAAGACTGAGACGAGGCCGGTTGCTATTGGTTTTTATTGTATTATACAATGAAAACCAATAGCAACCGGCCTCGTCTCAGTCTTGAGTACGAGCAAGTGCTTGAGATCTGTCTATAAATACGGGCATAAGAGGGTAGGTAGTCTTCCAGACCTTGAGATCCTTCTCTGACGAGAAAGACCACTGAGTCCCGGAAACTAACAGGGTAGTCGTTAAGACCTCGAGACCCTTCTCTGATGAGAAAGACCACTGAGTCCCGGAAACGCAGAGGTACACCAGATCCCTAGACCCCTCTATGAAGGGAGAGATCACTGAGTCCTAGTGTACGAGGGAAAATCACGGGCTTGCTAAATGCAACGGGGAAACAAATTAATTAAAATTAATTTAATTAATTAATAACGCAGGTAAACAAAAAGAACACAATGGAAATAACACAAAGCGCGCCCGTTGACCTCAAAGGTGAAACGAGGAATCTTTTATCAAAACGGAGAAGAGGTTTATATTGAAGATCCGACGACCAACTCGGATCCACTTGACAACCAATAGAAACCCTCTATCTTCAATTGTACTCGAGGGAAATTATAACTTAAGACGTTATAAATTTTACTAATTAAATTAATAACTTCTTAATTAAAGGGCGAGCGATAGCAAAACTTAGCTCATTGGAAGCGCATATAAATTACAAGCACGTCGCGCGTCGCGTCGGTACAAAATTTATAATTTTAAATTAAAATTTCAACCTTAAAGTATAATTAATAAAAATTAATTAAGGGCTGTAAAATACTTAGGGGTGCTAATGAATCACAAAGGTAAAAAGAAGAAGAGTAATCACCTCCCACAATAAATTTTACTACTCTACGTGGTTCTAATTGAATTTAAAACTTTTCAATCCTATAATTAAAAAGTATTAGATAAAGAAATACTTAAGTGATAAAGATGAAATAATTTTTATAGGGTTAAAAATGATTTAAGAAGTAAACTAAAAATTACACGGAAGCTCTAGCTCTTCTGGTTGCCGAGTTACAGAGAAATCACTGATAACGCTGATAGCACAATAATGAAAATTAAAACTATGTAATTTTGATGAGATTGGACTCAAATGAAAGTGCTTGAAGAGCTGAACACGGGCATCTAAAATTTATCTCCATTTTGATCTCATGGACGGCGCGGCGCTTGCAAAAAGGATTAGAAAAAAACATGACAAGCGGCTGGTTTAAACGATACAAAATTTCCAGGATGCTGCAATACTGTACCAGTATTTGGGTCGTTCAGCATCCGGATAGAATTTTGCCTCGTTACACATGTAACCAATTTACATAAATTGAGTTTTAATCATTTTTGGAAAGAGGGCATTCTTTGTTTTATTCTGACAGAACGTTGTAAGTGAAAAAATAATATTAACCTGTTTAAAGTAAACGTTTGTTTGTCGGAAATAGAAAGGCCGAAGCCGTTGAGGAGATATGGGGGCGGTGTTTCTCCTCATAGTTTGATATTTTGTTTTCTTTAAACTAATAATCGTAAAAATAGCTTTCTATTAAGATGAACATAAGCGGCTCCTTGGGGTTTCTTTTGTATAGAGAAGTTAAAACTAAACTGCTTTTTCTTGAAACGGTAGCGAGATTATATTCAAAACGCTTAGTTTTATACTGAAAATTAAAATCAATAAAGCATTTATGTATTCAAATTTTTGTTATCATCAGAATCGAAGAAACATTTTCTATCCACTTGAGCCATCGACACCATTAACGTGACTTTAGAGTTTAAAATTGCGAGCAGGAATCTTTATCTGCAATAAACTCTAATACAATGTTATAGCCCTATGTATACCTTTGGTCAGGGACACTCGATGTAATTATAAAGCAAGACCTTTGAATATTTACGCAAACGATTTTTATATCTTTTCAATATAAAACTGGTACCTAATAAATAAAGAACTGCAATCAAAAACATTAGTCGATGGATTCAATTTTTGTAATAGAACAGTAAACAAAATTTACAATAAATTGAGTTGCAAGTACCGAATTTATATTGAATGTTGTACTATAATTATTTTTGGTAAGTAAGTCGCTTAAACCAATATTCATTTATTGAGTTAGGTAATAGTTAATAATACCTTTTCAGTTAAAATGTTCAAGATTTGGCTAACAATACTTGTCATCTGCCTAATTGCCATAATTAGAGCCATTATTAATTTATTTAAATATTGGAAGTATAAAAATGTGCCTTACATTCCACTTTCACTTCCAAATACGACGACTTGGTTAGGGTACGTACATCAAAATTATTATAATTGGGCAAAACAAAACAAGTTCAAACATTTTGGGCTTTTTACCCTACACGTACCCACCTACGTTCCAATCGATTTATCAATTATCAAAAATATATTAAGTACTGACTTTCACAACTTTTCGGATCGCGGAATATATTATAACGAAAAAGATGATCCACTTGGAGCACATTTATTTGCTTTACGATATCCAAAGTGGAAAAATATACGCCATATAGTTACACCTTTTTTTACGTCGAGCAAAATGAAGATGATGTTAAATATTTTAGTAGAAAGTGGATTGAACCTAAGAGATGCAGTGGACAAATTTAAATGTTCTGGGCAACCTGTCAATATCAAAGAGCTTCTAGAATGTTACACAACTGATACAATTGGATCGTGCGCTTTTGGGTTAGATTGGAACTCTTTCAAAAATCCAGATTCCGAATTTATAAAATATGGACACGAATTTATTATTAATGGACAAAAAATGCTATTCAAATGTTTTATGTGCTCCCGTTATCCACGTTTAGCCGACTTCTTCAAAATGCACACTCTGTCCAAAGATGGCGCAGATTTCTTCTTGAACATAACTCGTAAAACTATTGAATATAGAGAAACAAATAAAGTGAATCGAAGTGATATCTTGCAATTGTTGATGAATATAAAAAATGATTTTAAAACTCTGAATGATAACGAAAGTTTGACAACTATAGAAATTGCTTCTCAATGCTTAGTTTTTTACGTGGCTGGTTATGAAACTGGTCTAAGCACTTTGTGTTTTGCTCTTTACGAATTGTCACTTAATCATGAAATACAAAAAACGGCTAGAGCTGAAATAAATAGTGTGATGATGAGATACGATGGTGAACTCACTTATGATGGACTCATGGAGATGCAGTATTTGGATCAAATTGTGCATGGTATATCACTATTTACGACAATTTTAATATTCATAAAACTATTATGAGTTTTTCAGAATCACTAAGAAAATATTCCATGGCTCCCATATTAATGAGATCGTGTGTAGCCGATTATCAAATTCCAAATACTGAGTTAATCATCGAAAAAGGAACTCTGGTTGCTATTCCAATTTATGCAATTCACCACGATCCGGATCATTTTCCCAATCCGGAATTATTTTATCCTGAACGATTTAGTTCCGAAAATAAAAAGAACATTAAACCATTTACCTACTTACCATTTGGAGATGGTCCTAGAAATTGTATAGGTAAATTAATTAAGGTACTGATATTTAAATAATATTTGGCGTTTTCATAAATTTTAGCATATCGTTTTGGCTTACTTCAAGTGAAAGTGGTCTTAGCAACATTATTGCACAATTTCGCCTTTTCCATCAACGATAAGACAATTCATCCACCAATAATGGACCCTCAAAGTTTTACTGCAGCAATGGTTGATACTATGTGGTTGAACGTGTCGAAAGTAGAAAAGTAATATTTGTTAGAACATTTCTTGATATGCGCGCTTGTGAGGTGATAATTTCTTTATAGATAACTTATATATTCTGTAAATCTTTCTTCCTAAGGAAGTTTAAGTAGCTATAGTCCTATACATAACATCAAATAAAGTAAAACTAGATTAACGCTAACAGCAGTGTTTAATTCTAGGTGAGTCTGTGAATCGTTTCTTCTTATAATTGTGGTATTGTGGTTAAATTCTTCGATAGGCTAATGGTGTGGTTAACTGAGAGTCAGTTGCTTAGGATATCGTTTTAACTTTCTTGAAGCTTGAAGCAAAAGCTAGTTTAGTAAAGCTCTTGCACAATTGCACCTTTTCCATCAATGAAAATATAATTCATCCACCAAAAATGGACCCTTAATATTATACTGCATCGATGATGGTTGATGCCGTTGATGTGGTTATTCAAACAAATGTAAAAACTGAAACAATTAAATATTTCTAAAACAGCATTTTTTTGATATGCCTGGTGTTATTTAAGTTACAAAATTTCGGCACTTTCTGTATGGGAATCGTAGAAATTTTATCAGAAAGGTTATCAAAATCTTCAATAAACTAGTTGCACTACGTTTTTTTTTAATGTTTGTGCTAAAATTCTTTAGAAGTCGCTTAAAACAATAATAAGCCGTTTTAAAAGTTAATAACCTCTTCAGTGACAAAGTTCAAGATTTGATGTATAGGAAATAAATCTACAAATAAAATCTTCAGGTCAGGTCTTAGTTCTTGAAGAGCCGTTTTACATAGACTAAATGTCGTACTAACTTGTTAGTACTGAATCAACTCAGGGAGCAAAAGCACGGAAATCTAAGCTTTAAGGCCGCGCTGACAAAGCAACGTTAAAACGTTTTTTGAAATTTTAATAAGGAAAGATCAATGAAGGAGATGAACAATTTTCATTGCTTTATATTATGAATAAATAGGTTACATTAATTTTTGAAAACAAGAAACTTTCAAATTTTGAAGCAACCAATATTGATGAAATTCCGTTATCTCCTAGTGGAGATCGTTATAAGAACAATACCTAATTTTTAAGTGATTCCATCGCTAATTAAACGAAATCCACAACAAAATACTGAATCAAAATATGTCCTTAGCGGTCTTTTCAACCAAATCTTTCGACAATAGTTCAGGCATTGCCTTTTAGATGGCCCAAGCAAAATTTTAAAGTTCCAGGTATAAATTTTTAACTTTACTGTTCTTTTGTAACAATATACTCATTACAGCATCGAAAACCGTCCAAAACGATGTTGTAATGTTCTACTTTTAAGTACTGTTTCTTGTTTTTTTTTTTAGTTTGAGATTGGTTGACATTGGTAATTAAAATAATTATTTTGACAGTATGTTGGCACCATCTATAGTTTTTTCCTTCAACTTAAAGTGGTAAAATTACACGCTATGGCAAAAATGTCTCCCCTCCACTTTTGCAGCGCGTCCTTAACGTCGTGCATCGAAATTTCGACGTAGGGTGTTAAAGCTTAGATTCCTGTGATTTTGCTCCTCGAATTGATTCACTACTAACAAGTTAGTACGATATTTAGTCCATGTAAAACGGCTCTAACAGTCATCTTGGACTAGCCAAATAATGTAGATATACATTTTTTTCCCTAAAACTATGGGATTTTTTGATTCACTTATAAAAGGAAATATTAGAAGAAAGTCAAACTATAGAGCATTCCAATGAAAAAGGTTAGTGTTGTAGGTATAGGGAACAGCGCTGCCTGATTTAATATACGAATTATTATTCTTTTTTTTTTCTTAAAAACAATTAAATAATTACAATTGATAATATATTTAAATACATAAATATATTTATTAAATTTATTAAAATGATTTTATAACGAAAAAAAAAGTGTATTATGTACAACTTTGCATAAAACATGATAAAATTTCACGGAATACTGGCAACTGTGCGCTAGTAGTACAAGATCGCGCTAATTAGAATAAGAGTGTCTGCAACAAAGCTAGTAGATTCCTATCCCTGCAACACTAACCTTTTTCACTGGAACAGACTATAGAAAGCTCACATAGCCTTTGGTCAGGTGTATACTATTTCTTCTTGAGCTAGAAGGGACCCATTTTTCGTATGTTGGCCCCATATGGGTCTATTATTACTCTCTGGAGTTTTTCAGGAGTCTTCGCTAGTTAATATTCCAACCTTTACAAATTCTTGCTTACCAATTTTTGATTTGCATAACGTAGTCCCTAACTTGAATAATTTGTTAAGGATTACGGTCCTGGAGCTAATAAATGTCACACAATGGCAATAAAATTTTTTATAAAAACTTGGTAATCAGTAATTTGACCCCCGAATAATTGTGTAAAACTATTTTTATTATCATGTTTATAAAACTGAAAAACAAATAAATAAATGATGACTGAAATTAAAAATGTTAGTCGATGGATTTCATTTTTAGAGAAAACTTATCAAAATTTTTAAGAAATTAAGTTACAGGTTCGACGTTGATATTGAATTTGTACTAAAATTATTTTGGTAAGTCCTTTAAACCAGTGCTTATTTATTTTAAGTTATTACCATTTCAGAGAAAATGTTCAAGATTTGGTTAACAATATTAGTTATCTGTTTAATTGTGATAATCAGATACATTATTAATTTATTTAATTATTGGAAGAACAAAAATGTGCCTTACATTCCTCTGTCACTTCCAAGTATGAGTACATGGATGGGGTACGTGCAACAGAACTATTATAATTGGGCAAAACAAAAAGGATTCAAACATGTTGGACTTTTTACTTTATACGTACCCACCTACCTTCCAACCGATATATCAATTATCAAAAGCATACTAAGTACTGACTTTCATAACTTTTCGGATCGCGGAGTGTATTATAACGAAAAAGATGATCCAGTTGGAGCGCATTTATTTTTTCTACACTATCAGAAATGGAGAAACGTTCGTGTTAAAGTTACACCGACGTTTACCTCGAGCAAAATGAAGATGATGTTTAATAGTTTAGTAGAAATTGGATGTAACTTGAAAGATGCAGTAGACGAACTTAGATGTTCTGGACAACCTGTCGATATCTTAAAACTTATGCAATGTTACACAGTGGATGGAATTGGATCTTGTGCTTTTGGATTAGATTGCAATTCTTTCAAAGATCCAGATAACGAATTTAGACATTATGGAAACAAATTTATGGCTACTGTGCCGAAAATGCTATTGAAATGCTTTTTGAGCTCCCGCTATCCACGTATAGCCGATTTCTTGAAAATGCGCAATGTTTCTAAAGATGTCGCAGATTTCTACTTGAACTTAACTCGTGAAACTATTAAATATAGAGAAGCCAATAACGTAACTCGAAGTGATTATTTGCAATTTCTGATGAATATAAAAAACGATGGTAATGAAGAAAACGGCTTAACAGTTGAAGAAATTGCTGCTCATAGCTTCGTTTTTTACGTGGCTGGTTACGAAACGTCTTCGAGTAGTTTGTCTTTTTGTATGTACGAGCTGTCACGTAATCCTGAAATACAAGAGAGGGCTAGAGCTGAAATTAATAGTGTGTTGAAGAAATACGGCGGTGAACTCACTTATGACGCTTTGATGGAGCTGCAATATTTGGGACAAATAATTAATGGTATATTTATCATATTTAACATTCTTAAATTAAATGTGAATTTTTTAGAAACACTTAGAAAGTATCCGATATTACCGATGTTAAGTAGACTTTGTGTAAACGATTGTAAAATTCCAAGTGCTGATTTAATCATCGAAAAAGGAACTCTTGTTGTTATTCCAGTTTATGCAATTCACCACGATGAAGAACATTTTTCCAATCCAGAATTATTTGATCCTGAACGATTTAGTTCCGAAAATAAAAGTAAAATTAAATCATTTACATACTTACCGTTTGGTGATGGGCCCAGAAATTGTATAGGTAAATTTATTTTAGGGACTTGAATTTGAAAATTTGATTTGATTCATTTTAGCATATCGTTTTGCTTCACTTCAAGTAAAGGTTGCCATAGCAACACTGTTGCATAATTTTACCTTTTCCATCAATGAGAATACAATTCTTCCACCAAAAATAGACCCTAAACGTTTTACTGCTACATTGGCGAACACTATGTGGTTGAATGTTTCAAAAGTAAAAAATCTGGAAATTTAATCTTTATTCTCTAGATGTCCGTAATAATGCATTTTAGAGCGGGCGATACATAAAATAATCGTGCACTTTTTTGGTTAGTGGAATGACTCGGTACATATTTAGTTTACTGCAACCATTTAGAGATATTTTGTCCAATGAAACGGAAAAGAATGAGATGGGGGCCCATATACATACAGCCCATTTAGTACAGGCTTTACAAAGGGAATACATTGCAAATACTTTGCATTTTTAGTTAATGCAATGGAACCAAAAGTGCAGTGCATTTTGCACAACCCCAAAGATGAAAATGACGGCTTTGTGCCCATGGTGATGTTTAGACGAATTTAGCATGTTCACAGATTGATTCAGTACCCTCGAAATATATGGTAAAGGTACTTTTCATGAAAAAATACGTCAAAATGGGGTGTACACGTACAACGCCCCTTAAAATATTTTTTTGGTCTCATCGGACAAAATTACGCTATATTGTCGCAGTGCCAAGTTTCATTCCTTTACGCTCACAAGTTCAACGTACATATGGTACCTATTCGTCTTGTACGTGTACTGTACAGCCCCCACAAACCGACGCCCACAAACTTTTTATTGGTCTCATCGGACAAAATTACTATACGTATATGGTCCCAGTATATGGCTCCATTCCATTAACCAAAACTGCAGCGAATTTTAGTTATTCGTCGTCTAGAGTCCGCACGATTTAAAGCCATGTCCACATTAGCTTGGCTTTGCTATTTGGCACTGCCAATTGGCTATCGACATAATGGGGACACTTAAATGTCGAAATATGCCAATTGGCAGTACCAAGCGTAATGTGGACACAGCTTTAAACTTGAGGTGATTATTTCTTGAAAAAAAATATTATTTTAAGCCTTAAATTATAATTTATACATAATTGCTTCCTACAGAAGTTAAAGAGTGATATTAATTTGTAAATTAAATAAAGTAAAATTAGATTGAAGCTAACAATCTCAAACGTGGATGTTTAAAGGCTCGTCCATACAAGCAGACTTGCCTTCCGATTTTCTACCTACACAGTGCACAGGCCACCTGAACGCTGTCCAGACGCCCCGGTTTGACTTGTCGGGCCTGTGCAGGTCGTATAAATGGTGTCCACACGCTGTGCAGGCGGCACAGGCCAAACCGGAAGGTAAGTCTGTGTGTGTGGGCGGGCCATTAAACTGTCTTAAAATTGGGATTCAATTTTCTGATAATCCAGTGATCTAGTAATTTCTCTTTGCTAATTGGACCCCATGGATCTATATAGTCTCTATAAGTTCACAGGAGTTTCCTTGGGTTACACATCTCACTGTGAGGCTTTCGGGAGTTTCAAGTTCGGCCCACTAATTTTTCCTGTTCCCAGTAGTGTAACTAAGAGTTTGGGGGCCTCCCGTTATTTACGCCACTGCTTGTTCCTTAGTATGCGATACAATAATTACGATTTGAAAAAGAACTTAGCTGCTTCTTAGATCAAAAGCAGAAAAAACTTAAAACCATTACCCCCTAAAAATTTTATTTTTTCTCATTTAGTTTAGCAAATCTGCATTTTAGGCCGTTAAAATTGAAAATTGTCAAATTTCTTATCATAGCCTTAAAGGTACCTTAAAGGAGATTTAAAAATATCATTGAAACGACATAAAATGGATTTTACAGACACTGTTGAATTTGTTTTTTGCTCTCCTATAAAATCGCAATTTTGCAGATTCGCGAGTTTACCATTGTGGGGACGATATAGAATAAAATAACAATTTTTGGCAGTGGCTCCCCAATTTCTTATTCACAATGCTACTGCAAGACAAATTTATGTTAGCGAGCGGTGGGAATGTACAATTACCTAAATTGATGTTAGTAGTACCACGTAGTACTAAGCGTATTTAAATTATTAAACTGGCGTGGCCAAATCTTCGCAGACTTATCCCTACCGCTTCAGGGATCTATATTGCAGTACATATGTATAATTTATAAATCTAGAGCTCCTAGCTTAATATCATTCAAATGCTTCTAAAGAAGGCAATTATGTATTTGATTCGTTCTCACAAACAAACGCAATTGAAATTTTGATAAAAATTATCGGTAATTATAAAAGACGACCTTCAAATATTTATGTAAAAATATTCTGTAGAGTATTCGTAAACTGATAAAAAAATAAATAAATAAGCGAAGTCTCCAATTAAAAAATTATAGCCTGTGAATTCAACTTTTATAGGTTATCAAAATCTTCAAAAAATTACATTGTACCTAGGTATAGTCCATTCATATCTTTTAGAAACATGACTTCTCAACTTTTACTGTAAGGGGCCTCATAAATCATTCAAAAAAGGTTCAACATTTTTTCCTTAATTGTTTAACAAAAGCATTTTAAAATCAAATACATCTGGTAACAATAAATTGTATAGTAAACCGAGTTGTAAACCTGTTTGCGGAAACTATATTTTGGTAAATGAATTAGAGCTAAAATAAAATTGATTATTGTTAAAACTTTGATTACTAAATAATCAAAATCATACAATTACACTATAACAACCCAATACTTAATTTACTTACTATTAGATCCGAATTGTAAACACTAGAAAATGCTTCTAAATACACTTAATTGTCTTTGCCAATTTGGTGGTTTTTATACTTTACTTAATTACTAATTAATGATAATAACACCAATACAATAATTAGCGGGTGGTAAGTGTAAAATATTGTTAAAATTGTATTCTAGGTGATCTTTACAGTTTTTAAATGTAAGGGACAAAGGAAATTATACCTGAAGAAACGGTCATTAAAATTCCAAAAATGAGATGCACCAAAATAGTTTCTTTAAACTGGTTTACGACTAGGTTTACTACGATTGTTAAATAGCACATGTTTTAATACTTGTCTTTTATTTTGTCAACAAATTGAAGGGAAAAATGTTGAACCTTTTTTGAATGATTTATGAGGCCCCCTACAGTAAAAGTTGAGAAGTCAAGTTTCTAAAAGATATGAACGGAATTTACTACGTTTGTTTTTCATGCTTGCGCTAAAATTCTTTAGAAGTAGCTTAAAACAGTAACAATCCGTTTTAAAAGTTAATAACCTCTTCAGTTACAAGATTTGACACAATGTTCAAGATTTGGTGTATAGGTAGTACTTACTTGTATATAGGTAACAAAGTAAAATTATATTGACGATAGCAATTTGCACTTCTAGGTCAGTTTTTGGATACTAAAAACTGTGATCGATTGGTGTAGTTCTTTAACAGTCAACTTGGACTTGCCAAATAATGTATAAAATGTTTTTCGAAAACCATGTGATTCTTTGAGTCAAACTATATAGAAAGCTCACATGGACTTCGGTCAGGTGTATGCAATTTTTTCTTGAGCAAGAAGGTACCCCTTTTTTGTATGTTGGCCCCATATGGGTCTATTATTTTACACTCTGAGGACTTTCAGGAGTCTTCGCTAGTTAATGTTCCAACCTTTACAAAGTTTTAAAGTTCTGCGTACCAGTTTTTCTATTTGCTTAGAGTAGGTCGCTTAGGTTATGTTATGACAATGTTAGATTAATGATTGTAATAATTACAATCATTAATCATTAATAATTCGTTAACTATTATGGTCCAGGACCTAGTAAATGTCGCACAAAAACGGCAATAAAAACTTTAATAAAAATTAGGTAATCAGTAATTTTTGACCTTCGAATAATTGTGTAAAAGTATTTCTATTATCATGTTTATAAAACTGATGGACAAATAAATAAACGATAACTTTAATTAAAAATGTTAGTAGATGGATTTAATGGTTACAGAAAACTTGTCAAATTTTTTAAGAAATTAACTACGACGGTGATTTTGAATTTGTACTAAAAGTATTTTGGTAAGTCCTTTAAACCAGTGTTTATTTATTTTAAGTTTTACCATTTCAGTGAAAATGTTCAACATTTGGTTAACAATATTAGTTATCTGTTTAATTGTGATAATCAGATACATTATTAATTTATTTAATTATTGGAAGAACAAAAATGTGCCTTACATTCCTCTGTCACTTCCAAGTATGAGTACATGGATGGGGTACGTGCAACAGAACTATTATAATTGGGCAAAACAAAAAGGATTCAAACATGTTGGACTTTTTACTTTATACGTACCCACCTACCTTCCAACCGATATATCAATTATCAAAAGCATACTAAGTACTGACTTTCATAACTTTTCGGATCGCGGAATGTATTATAACGAAAAAGATGATCCAGTTGGAGCACATTTATTTTCTCTACAGTATCAGAAATGGAGAAACGTTCGTGTTAAAGTTACACCGACGTTTACATCGGGCAAAATGAAGATGATGTTTAATAGTTTAGTAGAAATTGGATGTAACTTGAAAGATGCAGTAGACGAACTTAGATGTTCTGGACAACCTGTCGATATCTTAAAACTTATGCAATGTTACACAGTGGATGGAATTGGATCATGTGCTTTTGGATTAGATTGCAACTCTTTTAAAAATCCAGATTCCGAATTTAGAAAATATGGACACAAATTTATGGCTAATGCGCAGAAAATGCTATTGAAATGCTTTTTGTGCTCTCGCTATCCACGTATAGCCGATCTCTTGAAAATGCGCGCTATTTCTAAAGATGTCGCAGATTTCTACTTGAACATAACTCGTGAAACTATTAAATATAGAGAAGCCAATAATGTAACTCGAAGTGATTATTTGCAATTGCTGATGAATATAAAAAACGATGGTAATGAAGAAGACGGTTTAACAGTTGAAGAAATTGCTGCTCATGGCTTAGTTTTTTACGTGGCTGGTTATGAAACGTCTTCGAGTACTTTATCTTTTTGTATGTACGAGCTGTCACGTAATCCTGAAATACAACAGAGGGCTAGAGCTGAAATTAATAGTGTGTTGAAGAAATACGGCGGTGAACTCACTTATGACGCAGTGATGGAACTGCAATATTTGGAACAAATAATTAATGGTATATTTATCACACTTTAACTATCTTAAATTAAATGTGAGTTTTTTTAGAATCACTTAGAAAGTATCCGATATTACCGATGTTAAGTAGACTTTGTGTAGACGATTGTGAAATTCCAAATGCTGATTTAATCATCGAAAAAGGAACTCTTGTTGTTATTCCAGTTTATGCAATTCACCGCGATGAAGAATATTTTCCCAATCCAGAATTATTTGATCCTGAACGTTTTAGTTACGAAAATAAAAATAAAATTAAACCATTTACCTACTTACCATTCGGTGATGGGCCCAGAAATTGTATAGGTAAATTTATTTAAGGGACTTGAATTTGAAAATTTGATTTGATTCGTTTTAGGAAATCGTTTTGCATTACTCCAAGTAAAGATTGCCATAGCAACATTATTGCATAATTTTGCCTTTTCCATCAACGAGAATACAATTCAACCACCAACAATGAACCCTACATATTTTACTGCTTCAATGGCGAACACTATGTGGTTGAATGTTTCAAAAGTCAAAAATCTCGACATTTAATGCCTATTCTCTGTGATTCTCTGAAGATGTGCTAAATAGTGCATTTTAGAGCGGGCAATACGTTAAATAATCCTGCATTTTTGGTTAGTGGAATGAAACTCGGTAAATATTTAGTTTACTGTAACCATTTAGAGAAATTTGGTCCAATGAAACGGAAAACGATGAAATGAGGGTCATACATAGCCCATTTAGTACAGGCTGTACACAGGGAATACCTCCAGTTAATGCAAAGAAACCAAAATTGCAGTGCATTTTATTATAAATCCCTTTTCAAACTTTTAAGAGAGTGCTTTTACAACCCTAAAGAGGAAAATGACGGTTTTGCGCCTATGGTGATGTTCAGACTGATTTAGCATGTACACAGATCAATTCAGCACTCTCGAAATATACTGTAAGGTTACTTTTTACGAAAGAATACGGCAAAATGGGGTGTACACGGATAGCACCCTCTTCAGGAATATTTCTTTGGTCTAATTGGACAAAATTACGCTATATTGTCTCAGTGCCAAGTTTCTTTCCTTTGACCTAAAGTAAAACGTACCTGTAGTACTTATTTGTCGTGTACAGCCCCCACAAAAAGGGGTGTACGTCGGCCCCCACAAATTTTTTATTGGGCTTATCGGATAAAATTACTAGGTATACGTATATGATCCCATTCCATTATCCAAAAGTGCAGTGAATCTTAGTTATTGTCGTCCAGCGTCCGCACTATTTAAAGCCGTGTCCACATTACGCTTGGTTTTGCAATTTGGCACTGCTAATTGACATATTTCGGCATAATGAAGACACGGTTTAAATGTTGAAATATGCCAAGCGTAATGTAGACACGCCTTTAAACTTGAAGTGACCATTTCTTGTGAAAAGAAAAATATTATGTTAAGCCTTAAATTATAATTTATAAGTAATTGCTTCCTACGGAAGTTAAAGGGTAATATTAATTTAGAAATTAAATAAAGGAAAATTAGATTGAAGATAACGATCTCAAACGTGGATGTTTTTAAAACTGTCTTAAAATTGTGATGCAATTTTCTGATAATTTATTGATCTAGTACTTAGTTGATTGACTGCGATCTTGAGCTTGAATAATTTATATTTATTTATAAAACGATAGATAAATGATGGTCTACTCCAGCGTTTCTCAAACTGAGGGTTGCGATCCCAAAGAGAGTCGAATAATGTTCTGTGGGGGTCGCGACCACCAGACAGTTTTGCATAAAACTTTCAGATGGACAGGGGTCGCCAAAAATGATAGCTAAAATTTGAGGAGTCGCAAACCAAGAAGGTTGAGAAACGTTGGTTTACTCCACTTATAGAAAGAAGTCTCTTATGAAATTATTTTCTCCTTGCACGCTGACCCCATGGATCTAATATAGTCTCTGTAAGTTTACAGAAGTTTCTTTGGGTTAGACAAATCTACCGTAAAACTTGGGCTTTAATTTGAACATCTCTGAAAGAACCAGTAACAATAATTAGCATGAAACTTTCAGAGAGGCAGGGGTCGCCAAAAATAATAACTAGAATTTAAGGGATCGTGAACCAAAAAGGTTGAAAAACCTTTTTTTTCAAAGCTCGGTCTTCCAATTTTTTCTGTAGTTAACATATGCCCCTAGTGCCATTTAAATAAAATTATAATTTAAAAAAGAACTCACAGGTTACTTCTTAGCTCAAAAATAGAAAATTTTGTGATTAACCCTTAAAAATTTTATTTTTCTCCTCATTTACTTAGTGCTAATTTTTAAGGTGGCCCTATAGTTTTTGATGTCATCTGTATCAGCCCAGAGAACGTAAACGATAAACGATTTTCAAAAATATTGGTTTACTTTTTAAGAATAGTAAGTTTGATTTGTCATCGAAGTGACTTTTAGGTGAAAATATTTTAAAATCAAAAAATTTGTTTACTTATTAAAATTAAAAGTTTTAAATTTTATTCACAAGATAAGATTATAAGAATGCTCGTTTTACCTTGAATGTTTTAGATCCAATTTGTTTAAAACGATAACATTAATTTTAAGATCACAAATTTAATTTGGTCATTCCGTGTTAGTTTTAAGTGAAGGTGACATGGTGTGCTTGTGCATAAAGACTTTTTGGTGATCGAGAGGATCGATATTTATAATTAAAGGTTAGTTATTTATTTTCTTGCAGTATATTTTGGTTGTTTAAATTCTGCTTGTGTTCGTTACATAAGGGGAAACTCGAATTCATTTTCATCGTACACATAAATTGCGTAAGACCTCCTTTTCTGGCTAAAGGTTCCTCCCTTATTCTAAAGGAAACAAATGCGGTTTTATTAGGAAAGTAGCAATGGGAAATGGTGCATTGGGAGTTGCAGGTGGCGAATTTTATCGTGGGCTTTTTTAGCAGGTTGCATTCTGGCCCTGGCGCAACTCCGCTTCTTTATTCTAAAAAGCAGAACGATTTTAATATTAGGGAAGCAGGAGAATCAAGTAGGAGTAAAATATTAAGTACTGGACTTTTAGGGAAATCGACGAGCTTGTATGAAGTGCGAGTGAGTGTATTTGGCATTCTAGCGCAAAAGAGCCCCTTATTCTAAAAGCTAGAGAGATTTCTTTATTAGGATAGCAGAACAAAAGAGCGGGCGTTTTGTCAAAGCCTTGGATAGAAACTTTGTTATTGATAAATTTAATGTAGAATTTTATAACTAAAATTAGCATATTGATTAGGTGATTATTAATTTTGGAAATTGTAAGACCAACAAATCGGATAATTTGATTGAATATCCTAGCTAGTCCTCGATTATAATGCACAATGCATATTGCTCGTAACATTATTAAACATACTCTACACTCGTAATTAAGTTAAGGTTAATTACAATCTACTAATTACAAATTCTGTTTAATTAAAATCAAAATTTGTTAAAATACTACAAAGAAGTAAATTACACGTATAAATTAAACTTTTTTTCTCATTTTCGATACGATGAAGCATTAACGGTCAATTTATTATAACAGTTTTGATAAGATTAAGTTTAATGTAGTGTTAAACACGTCGATATCTTGCCGCTTTTCTAAATCTTTCAAGGTTACAAATTTTTTGTAACACATTAGTGGCACTATACACCGAAGGTATCTTTAATGTTATTTTAACCGTCACACCGTAGGTCCATCGGCGCCACCATTAAAGCTTTTGTGACCAAATCCCTTCAAAAACTCGGTCATTGATACTTTATCGACTTTCTGAAAGAACTTCCACGACGAGTAGGTGTGTCAATTGAGTTAAAAGATTTTTTTTTTCTGTAAATTTGTGAAGAAGTTATAATTAAATAATTTTTTAAATTGCCCTTTATGAAATTTGTTCGTATTGAATACTATAATTTGGGGATTTTTAATTTAAATGGTCACGAGCTATATAATTTTTCAAATGCCAGGTAGAGATTTGAAAGGTTTTGAAAGAATTCGAGAAACTGCAAAATAATGAAGTTAAATAAAAGAAAAATTAGATATTTTAACAGGTGTAATTATGCACTTTTTATGCACGGGGTGCTTCAGTTTCGGCTCTATTTAAGGGATTTTAGAAACTGTAAGATGAAAAATTGGTCCAATTGGGATAAAGGCCGTCTTCAACAGACCATAAAAATTTTGTATAAAAGGCTGAAACTTTTCTGTTTGTGACTGAAATTTGCACTATGCACTATACAGGGTGCTTCAATTTCGGCTCTATTTAAGGGGTTTTGGAAAACGTGAGATGCGAAAGGACCCCGCACAAATCTTATGGGAAATGGCCCTCGGTGAATTTTCCTAAAAATTTAGTATGTTGTAGTATTTGACCTACCGAACAAAAGTCTCCATGGCCACAAAGCCCTAAACCTAATAGTCTTCGTGTTGTGGAGACTTAAAGTACTGATAATCTTGTCACACCCAATTGTGATTTTTTGAATTTTATGCATAACGATCACATTCACACAATTCTTATAAGAAATGGCCCTCGGTGAATTTTTCTAAAAAATTAGTACGTTATGGTGTTTGACCTACTGAACAAAAGTCTCCATGGCCACAAAGCCCTAAACCCAATATTTTTCGTGTTGCGGAGGCTTCTAGTGCTGAATAATGTTGTCACACACAACTGTGGTTGGATTTAATTATAGCTGGAAAAGTTTGATACAATTGTTATCTTTGTAATGTTGGAAGTTTTAATAAGAATGCCTGGAATAGGCGACATTGATAATAGGCTGGATATTGCAATAAAAAGGCGTGAAGATAATGATCTTCCAAACCTATAATTAGAAAATGACACAAGAGTATGTTTGAATCGCAATCAGGGTATTGAAAGAGAATTAACGAATATTGAAGAAAATTCCATGTGTCTCCGATTAAATATTGTAAAGCAGCGAGGCAACCGAACTTGCATTTTTAAAATAAAATTCAAAAAATCACAGTTGTGTGTGACAACATTATTCAGCACTTGAAGCCTCCGCAACACGAAAAATATTAGGTTTAGGGCTTTGTGGCCATGGAGACTTTTGTTCAGTAGGTCAAACACCACAACATACTAAATTTTTAGGAAAATTCACCGAGGGCCATTTCTTATACGTATTGTGTGTGACAAGATTATCTAAGCCTCCACAACACGAACAATATTAGGTTTAGGGCTTCGTGGCCATGGAGACTTTTGTTCGGTAGGTCAAATACTACAACATACTAAATTTTTAGGAAAATTCACCGAGGGCCATTTCCCATAAGATTTGTGCGGGGTCCTTTGTCCAATTGGGATAAAGGCCGTCTTCAGCAGACTATCAAAGGCATATCGGTGACTACTTCTTCTTCTTCTAATGCGTATCCACTAATGGATGTTTGCGATAACATTTTCCATTGCTTCTCTATCTCTTGCGGTGTGTATTAGCGTCTGTACATCGTGTAGCCCGGTCCAATGTCTGATGTTTCGCAGCCAAGACATCTTCTTCCTTCCGATCCCTCTCCGGCCTTCGATCTTGCCTTCGATCAACAGGTGCAAGAATTGATATTTAGGGTTTCGCATTATATGCCCCAGATATGCCGTTTTTCTCTTCTTAATCAACTCGAATAGTTCACGTTGTTTGTTGACACGTCTTAAAATTTCTTCATTTGTAAGTCTAGCTGTCCAAGGTATCTTAAGGATTGTGCGATACAGCCACATCTCGAAAGCCTCCAATTTGTTAATTGCAGTCGTTTTCAACGTCCAACCCTCCATACCATAAAGAAGCACCGACCAAGCGTAGCACTTCACGAATCTTAGTCTTAGGTTAAGATCAAAATCGGAGCAGGTAAGCACTTTTCGAAATCTAAAAAATGTCTGTCGGGCTTGTTCAATGCGACTTTTTATTTCCTTGTCTGATGTCCAATCTTCGCAAAGCCAGATGCCCAGGTACTTGAATTTATCCACTCTTTCTATGGGCCTTGCGTTAAATGTTATGGTGGAGTTTTGAAACATATTTAGGTTTCTGGAGATAATCATAAATTTTGTTTTTTTGGTGTTGATATTTAGGCCCATTGATTTGCTCTGTTCTCCCACCTTGTTGACTAGTTGTTGTAGGTCGTGTATGTTGTCAGTGATTAAGACCGTATCGTCGGCATAGCGAATATTGTTAATCCACACTCCATTAACTTTAATTCCCATTTCCACGTCCTCTAAAGCATCTCGGAAAATTGCTTCGGAATATAAATTGAATAGAAGTGGAGACAGCACACATCCCTGACGTACCCCCCTTCTAATTTGTATGGTGTTGGAGATATTATTGTCTAATTTTATCTGCGCTGTTTGGTTCCAATATAGGTTCTCAATGCATCGAATGTCTTTTTGGTCTATATCAAGCCTTTTGAGGAGCTGCATTAATTTGTGGTGCTGCACACGATCAAATGCTTTTTCGTAGTCTATGAAACATAAACACACATCCTTTCTTTGATCATAGCAGTTCTGGACAAGCACTTGTGTTGCAACTATAGCTTCTCGTGTACCCAACCCTTGTCTAAATCCAAATTGCGAGTCGCTTATGTCTCTTTCGCATTTTTGGTAAATTCTTTGGTGTATGATTTTAAGAAATATTTTTAAGGTATGGCTCATCAGGCTAATAAGTCTATAATCTTCACATTTCCTTGCATTGGTCTTCTTAGGCAGGGGGATAAACGTAGAGCACAGCCACTGTTTGGGATAGTGACCTGTCTCATATATAGTGTTAAACACTTTATGTAGTGCTGTGATGCCTCTTTCATCCAGAAGTTTAAGTATTTCTGAAGGAATTTCATCTGGGCCAGCCGCTTTGTTATTTTTTGAGTTACGTATAGCCTTTTCAATCTCGTCTTTAGTAATCGATGGGCCAGTTAGAAAATTATTGATAACAATTGGGGGTCTGTCGTCGTCAAAAAGTTCTTCTATATACTTTTCCCAAACACTGTTCTTTTCTTTGCTGTCGAGGACTATCTGGTTGTTATTATTGACTGTTATGGTTGATCTCATTTTTTTATATATGCCAGCAGTCTCCTTTAGCTTTTTATGCAGATTAAAATCGTCGTGTTGATTTTGCAGCTGTTCTAATTCTGAGCATTCACGTTTAAGCCATTCGTTTTTTGCTATTCTAATCTTTGATCGTATGAGTATTTGAATATCCTTGTACATGTTGTTATCTGTTTTGTTTTTGTGCTTTCGTCGTTCGTCCATTAGCAGCAAGATCTCATCCGTCATCCATTTTTGCTTTTTGTTCTTTGTTTTATATCCTAATCTGTTTTGCATTGAGTTTGTTACAATGTCCATTATCTTTGTCCAAGATTGGGTTGGATCTTTTCTAATATTTGATGTTACTGTTTGAATTTGTGTGTTTATCTCATTACACATTTCAGATTTTATGATTGGATCCTTCATTTTTTCTAATGCCACCCGTCGCTGGGTGGTTGACTTTTTTTGACATGACAAAGCAATTCTCATGACCGTTACCAATAGTACATGGTCAGAAGGTACATCTGCCCCAGGATATGGGCTGGCTCTCTTGATGGTTGAGCTAAATCTTTGATTGATGAGGATGAAATCTATTTGATTTCGCATTACATTGTGTGGTCGGTCCGCTGGAGACTTCCAGGTATAAAGACGACGAGGGTGATGTTGAAACCATGTATTTGTTACTTTCATGCCTTCTTCTTGGCAAAATTGCAAAAGTCGATCACCCCTCTCGTTCCTCTCTCCTAGACCATAGGAACCAACTATCTCCTCAAATTTACCCTTTCCTATTCTGGCATTGAAGTCACCCATAATTATGTTGACATCGTGTTTTT
This sequence comes from Malthinus seriepunctatus, assembly GCA_963924605.1. Classification (NCBI taxonomy): domain Eukaryota; kingdom Metazoa; phylum Arthropoda; class Insecta; order Coleoptera; family Cantharidae; genus Malthinus; species Malthinus seriepunctatus. The sequence goes on from OZ004600.1 coordinate 8,400,587, forward strand.
TAGTCATTTTAAGCAATTCCTTGACTTCATCATAAAACTTTTCCAAATCATTGTCCGGCGAATCCGCAGTTGGTGCGTACACCTGTATTATATTGAGATCACTTGGCCTGGCTCTGAGCTTCAATAAAGCAGTGCGGTCCGAGTATGGAACAAAGTCCACTACAGATTTTGATAGTTCTTTTGTAATAACGATTCCAACACCCTTCCTGTGTTTTGGATCTTCATTTCCAGAGTAGAAGAATATGCCGTTATCCACATTGCACCTTCCCACACCAGGCCACCAGGTTTCAGCAACGCCCAGGATATCCAGTTTAACTCTGTTCATTTCTCGTGTGAGGTTTGCCAGTTTTCCAGCCTCAAATAGGCTTCTAACATTCCATGTTCCGATCTTTAATGGTTTTCTTAGGTTTGCTCGTATGTTTGTTACATTTAAAGCCGTTCCCCCCGGAGATCCGATTAGGGAACTATTTATACCTCCGGAAAATTTTGAATTAAATGTACTCATGTTATTGTCTTGGGAAAATAATAATAAAGGTGGTATCCCGTTGCCTTCCTTTATGCCAAATCTTGGCTTGAATATTGGCCGCCCATTCTGGGTCAGACGCCGTTTGCAACCGCCCAATCTGGGAACAGACATTGCCGTTGTGCTAGTTTTTGTTCACCCCGGGTATTTAATTTCCCCGGTACCCTCTATATCTAGAGAGCGTGCCCCAATCCACACGTGGGGAGGCGCCCGATAGGAGATCTAGCAACACCCACGGTGACTACTTAAAGAGTCACATTTGTCCCAATTTGGGCAGACTTTAGATGTTAAAGGAGCCGCACACTTAAAATGGGTTTCAGTGAAATATTTTGAAATTTTGCTATGTTCTTAGCTAAAAGTGCACAAAAGTCTCTATGGACCCAACCCAAAAAGAAACATATCTTGTCTGGTTTATAACACCTTAAAGAGGGAAAATTGTAAAAAATATTTGTACAGATACAATTTTTGTTTGCAAAAAAAACTCTTGATCCTGCCTCTAAAATAATTAGGGGAATCAACATTAACAATTTTCCATTTCCATGCTACGTTACACTAACCATGCCCATCTGTACAAATATTTTTTACAATTTTCCTCTTTTAAGAGGTTACAAACCACCAAGATAAGTTTTTTATGGGGTTAAACCTATGGAGACTTTTGTTCACAGAGCTGTAACAGTTCAAAATTTAAAAATAAGCGGTTTCAAAACCGAAACTCAGTAATTATGCACAGTAAGAGACTATTTTTTTTCAAAAACTTTGATAGTTGTAGTTGTAAATAGCACCCTATTAAGAGCGTAAGTTTTGCTTCCGTCTGCTAATTTAGGTAATTTATCAACATTAAATTTGAAATTAATACAAATGAACGAATGACTCACCCTGTAGTCTGTAGTTAGGAGTGGAAATTGCGATGTCTCGTCGAGTAAAATGTTTTGAAGTTGGCACGATGTTATAATTTTAAGGGATAATAAGGTTTTATTAAGTGGATAAAGAAGAAAAGGATGTTTAAAAATTTATCCAATAAAATTAAATTATATCATTTAAGTTAAAGTTCCTTTTATAAAACTTAAGAATTAACTTATGCAGGTATACATTAAAAGCGGCAAGTTGAAACTTAGTTTTGTAACGATGTTAGCCTACGAGAGCTTTATTTAATTAAAACTTAGTATAAGTTAGTTATGCATCTAAAGTTAAAGACACGAAATTGAATTTGTCATGTTTACGAACACAACACTATGCAAATCCTCGGGGTACTAACTCCGCAATTATCGTTGTAAGCGCAGGACTTTCTTTAAACAGGTCAAAATGAGTGCTGCAAAGTAATAGTAATTACGGGTCGAGATGGCTAATTCGCTAAATGTTTGGTTGCTCCCTTTAAACGTTACAGTCTCTTGTCTTGTTTGGATGTAGTTTAGTTTGAGAATTGTACGAGAATACTAGAAAGGATCTCGTTAACTTCCCTAGTGCTTCCTGACTCCATGACATATAAATAGTTCGAAATAGGAAACGCTCCCAATATTCAATCCTCGACAACTCGAACGTCATCGTAAAATTAATGGCAAATGAAATTTTTTGTTTAAAACTTTGGGGAACCTCCGAAAAAGTTAATAAATTATTTTTTCAATTTTTCCACAAAATTTTTATTTAGGTTATACCACCCGATACTTTTACGAGGAAAAATCAATGAAAGATAAAATTTTGTAAACAAAACAACCTTTAAAGTATTTTACTTGTATAAATAAGTTTTCATGTAAGAAAAAACTTTTTAATCTCGCAAAGGGCTATACAGGAAAAATATATAAATAGAATTAATTTTTTTTCGGATCAAGGACTTAAAAATTCTTAAATGGAAAATTTGTTATATCATGAATAAATATTTCTTAACAGTTATGGGCTGGGACCCTGTCATTATTAGCGTACTGCTACGCTACTCTAAACTACTTATTCCCCACCCGTCTCCTACAAACTTCTAGAAATTAATATAAGAAGTGTAAAGGGTTGGTAGCGCAGCAATTCGCTAATAATTACAGGATCTCAGCCCAGGGCTACGCTAAACTTCTTACTCCCTACTCCTGTCATACAAACTTTTAAAAATTGAGGTTAAAAAGGGTAAAAGGTAGGTAGCTTAGCGTAGCGTAGAAATACGCTAATAATAAATTACAGTATCCCAGCTCTGATGCTCGCTACTAAATTTTATGGCATACAACATACACGTAGTCAGACCTCTTCTTTTGAAGGTGCTTATTGTTTAAAACAGCATTCCCCTATTTTCAACTACAGCTAAGCTCTATTTATTCCTACCTAGGAAATTTTCTTCTACCTTTCAGAGTCTTTTTCAATGTCGTTGTTAAATGTTTCTTTTCAATTTTTGGTTCACTCAATACACCACTGATTTTCTTCCAAATCTCTTTATTTCTTACCTTTGCTATTGTTTTTACCAGTTTGCTAAATCTGACTCTCCCAAAAAATGTTTATGAACCTCATCTCCCCTCATCTCATCTCATTTTCGTTTTAAGTAAATGTCCAATGAGAGATAGAACGCTTTCTAAATGACACCAGCTCTAGAGAACTTATCCAAAAAAGAAATGACTTTAGATGGGGTCTGCCACCTTCAATAGTTGTTCATAGTAACAATCCCAGAAACCATCAAGTTTAAGAGATCATGGATGATTTCTAGCCGTATACGGTCTTCTTAATAACATATCATGTGTTCGAAAGTCGCTATTTTAAGTCTTTAGTGTTTTTCTGAATCGTCTGTATACAAAAAGATATTTTGTAATCGCCCATTTCATTATATCAGTATTTTTGAAGACTTTAAGTCTAAGAACAGCAAAAGGCATTGACAGCAGGCGCATTCTATTGCAGGAACTTGCATATCTCCACAAAATGGCGTTTAAAAAGACCATGTAAGCTTCTCAAAGTAATTGTCCTTTTTCCTTTTGCAATAAGACTCCTGTACGCGTAGTGGCGTTTATGGAACCACCTCTAGAGAGCTTATCCAAAATAGAAAATGACTTTAGATGAGGTCTGTCACCTTAATATTGTTCATAGTAGCAATCCCAGAAACCATTAAGTTTAAGAGATCATGGATGATCTCTAGCTCTATAAGGTCTCTTTAATAAAATCCCTATTTTAAGTCTTCAATGTTTTTTCGAATTGCCTTAATAGCTCATTTCATTATATCAGTATTTTTGAAGTATGTAAGTCTGAAAAGGACCTTACGGACAGGGTCCTTGTATATCTATTCCTCAAAAAAGCGCTTAAAAAGGCCATGTAGGCTTCTCGAATTAATTATCCTTTTGTAACTTTGAAAAATAGACAAATAAATGCACACACGAGACATTGCTGTTTCTAAGACTCTTTGGGCTCAGTATGCACGTTTTCAACTAACCATCAATGTGTTGGTTTCGAACAAGGTTTAGGTCTACATTTTAATAGTAAAATTTTTGATAACAACGCCAGCATCAAAATTATAACTTTATAGTGATATTCGAAATTCTTTAAATTTTCTCCCAACTGAACTCATCCTACCGCTCTATGTTTAGATTCCTAAAATGCCTAACTGAAGGTGTAACTTTTCGCTATGATAAATAATAATTTTCTATCTTTAATTGAAAATTATTGAACCGGTTAAAGTTGCGTTTTTGATCCATTATTGTAATAACCTTTGGGCATAACACGGGATGATTGACGTAATACAATCCGAAATAGTACAGTCGTTGTCAATTAGCAATTTTATTTCTGTATCTCGATTTTTCGGTTGACAAATAAAATATTTTTCCATCGGCTAAGTGCTCTAATTGATGCCAATTTGGAGAGCTACAGGGTGTGGCCTAAGAATGTGACATAGTTTTCCTGGAATAATTTAATAAATATCATACTTATCTATAGAAAACTCTAAGAAATCCAACCACTCATATCAGTGTCTTCTCTGCTACATATACCTACCTCTCTTTAGCTGTAAGTTAGAACCGTAGGGACGTACATGTCGCTTCCAGATGATCGCCACATAGATTTAGAGAGGGTTCAAAGTCAGATTAGGGAATAGAGCAGCAAAATAGAGATGGTAAACGGTTTTCCAGCAACCGAGGACCTAACCTCGCACTCTCGCATCCAGAGGCAAGATCTCTAATCTCGGAGTCACTCTCATACACTTCAAGGTCATTAACATTAACAATTTTTTAATGTTATTTAATAACCATCCCTTATTTCTTTCTAACATTTAAAAAATACGGGATTGTATACCACTTCTGATTTAGACAATTAGCCATGAGTTAAGCATTGTTGATGACTTTGTTTGAATTTTTGCAACTTTGTTGCAATATTTGGCATTCTGTATAAACTCATTTGTAGTTTATGTAATCTATCTAAATTATAAATGCTTCAGCTTGACTGTTGTGTTAGTGACATGTCGATATTTTCAATTTAAATACTACAAGTGACGATAATTTATATTTTATGCATTGACACTGCAGCGCGCACTAGTAGAAAATCACTACACACTGAACTGATATAGGCCGGATGTGTATGAACGTACGTGCATAGGGAAGAACGCAACGAATTTTTAACCACTTTTGGCCCACAAAACGCTAATTATTAACGTTAATTAAGGTATAATTAACCCGAGTGACTTATTAGGTATGCGACGACGTCGTTGTTCTTCATTTAAGCCATTAACCACGCGTGGATAAAAATCTAAAATTTGAAATAAAAATTAATTTTAATTAAAAGTAGTTTATTAAAATCTTAAATTTTTATCACGCGAAAACTTGAACGTGTTAAACTAAATTTTCGTGATTTTCATTGCTTGTAATAATAAATCATGAAAACGACTTCCCACTATTTAAACTAACACAAAACACGCAACTTAATAAAATTATTATCAAATAGAACATCTTTTTTGTGGATAAAAACTATATTTAAGGGAGAAAGACGGGTAGCGAAGAGGAAGGTGTACAATTAAAAGAAAAATGAAAAGCTGAAATATTTTAGTGGCGTAAAAAGTTGAAATGAGTCAATATCTTTAAAAAGTGTCGAAATTCAATTTATTTTCTTGCTTTACGGCAAGATTTCTTTGGTTTACAAAAACAATAACAATAACTAGATTGAAATCAATTTAGAAAACGTCTAAAAATAAAGTTCAACAAAAGAAAAAAAGGAAATTTTTGTTTATACGCCTCTATTGTTTGCCATATACGCTGTTTTTTCTTCTATTTATGTTTTTAATTCTTTGTGGCTTTCCTTGCATTTTCTCTTCCAGCCAAATTAATTTTTTTGTAGCTTTTGTTGAGGAAAAAAACTAAAATTTAATTACGTCAATTTAATCGAGAATCGGAATTACGTATAAATGTGTTTGGGGTAAAATAAGTGTGAAGGCTATAATTAATGCATCGCATAGAGAAGTCCTCTGGAATTGTAAATGACTAAAGTAAAGTTACTGTGGTTTTGTTAGGCCAAACTTTTGAGTACGTTTATACCCATCTCTAAGTGCATGTGTTTGTATCATTTTGTGATCTCAAACGCGAAATACAATATTTCGTAACTGTTTAAGACTTTAAATTAACTCATATTTTGCTTAATTAATTTATGGGGTTTTTGAGGAAATTAGTCTTAAATGGAAATGGTTGTGGAAGTTAATAAATTGCTATTACGATTGTGGGTTTGACTTGTACATTTCGGTTTTTGTATTAACAAGGGAGTCGTTTTGCTTATGAAAAATTAAATTCTTCGTCTTAGTTATTTGTGTATATGTCAAATGCAGCAAAAAGAAATTAAATTTGATTTTTTTAAATTTGTTTTTGGTAGATATAAAGAAAATTCTTGAATTTTAAATTTTTTTGTCGAAATATTCATTTTACGCGTAACGACGATGCGTAGTATTTTTCTTATATTCCCGCACTCTTTGGGCTATATTTTTCTACTTGTCATATTCTATCCACTTTTTGTTTCTATCTTTCTTTAGTCACTTTTTTCGCATTTCAACTTCATTAAGAGTTTTGCTTTATTTTCCTTTTTATTTCCGTACAAGGACTACTTTTGTCATTCGTGCTGTACAATGTGTCCCACGAGACTTGAGATAACATTGCTGTCTTCGTTATTTAGTGAAATTAGAGAATTGCGGTTAAACGACAAATTAGTGCAGTTGTTGGTGTTTATTGATATGTCACCAAAAAAACAATAATTAGTGCCTTTCAAAAGTTATTGGCAAACAACTGAACATTTACGACGTCTTCTGGTTTTGCCAAAAGTTCCAAAACATATAAAGGTATAACACGTAAAGGGATAAGAGCTTTAAGGCATTACAATTTTTAATTTCTAAGCAAACAGGTTTTGAGGGTAAATTTTTCCTTATGGACGCCATTTAGGACTTTTACATTTATTAAACAGTAATTTTGTTTTGTTTAACTTCACGCAGCATATGAGTATACATATATAAACACCAAAAGGTGAAGTCCGTGAACTTCGAAGAACCCACATATAATTCTGGAATTACTAATACACCATCACTACGTGCTCGTTACGTGTTGCTAATAAATCATTTCGTGCTCTTCCGGTTGCCTCGTACAACCCTTTTAAAGCGTGGTTATTCCATAATCACTTGCAATAACAGGAAAATAATTTTATTTTGTGTCAAAATGACGTGCTCACTACGTGCTATTACGTGATGCTAATAAATCATTTCGTGCTCTTCAGGTTGCCTCGTAAAACCCTTTTAAAGCGTTGTTATTCCATAATCACTTGCAATAACAGGAAAATAATTTTATTTTGTGTCAAAATGACGTGCTCACTACGTGCTCTTACGTGCTGCTAATAAATCATTTCGTGCTCTTCCGGTTGCCTCGTACAACCCTTTTAAAGCGTGGTTATTCCATAATCACTTGCAATAACAGGGAAATAATTTTATTTAGTGTCAACATGACGTGCTCATTACGTGCTATTACGTTCTGTTAATAAATCATTGCGTGCTCTTCCGGTTGCCTCGAACAGCCCTTTTAAAGCGTGGTTATTCCATAATCACTTAGAATAACAGGGATATAATTTAATTTAGTGTCAAAATGATGTGCTCATTACGTGCTATTACGTGCTACTAATAAATCATTGCGTGCTCTTCCGGTTGCCTCGAACAGCCCTTTTAAAGCGTGGTTATTCCATAATCACTTAGAATAAAAGGGAAATAATTTTATTTAGTGTAAAATGACGTGCTCATTACGTGCTATTACGTGCTGCTAATAAAAATTTTGTGCTCTTCCGGTTGCCTCGTACAGCACTTTTAAAGCGTGGTTATTCCAAAATCACTTAGAATAACAGGGAAATAATTTAATTTAGTGTCAAAATGACGTGCTCATTACGGTTGCCTCGAACAGCCCTTTTAAAGCGTGGTTATTCCATAATCACTTAGAATAACAGGGAATAATTTTATTTAGTGTCAAAATGACATGCTCATTACGTGCTATTACGTGCTGTTAATAAAACATTTCGTGCTCTCTCGGTTACCAGACCACATAAAGCCTCTTTAAAGATGGTTATTCCATATTCACTTGGAATAACGATACGAAAATTAATTCTTTTGGCGTCTAAACTACGTGCAGATTACTGGCTTTTACGTGCTCTAATAAATAATTTGTGCTCTTCCGATTACTACATATAGTTCCTTTAAAGATAGTTATTGCATAGTCACTTGAAATAACCCATGACATGTATAAGTAAACCTTTTTAGTGTTTAAATTACGTACTGATTATATACTCTTACGTGCTCTAATAAATAATTTGTGCTCTTCCGGTTACTACATAGAGTTCCTTTAAAGATGGTTATTGCATAGTCACGTGAAATAACATATGACACAAAAGTTAATTTTCTGTGTCTAAATTACGTGCTCATTACGTGCTCTTACGTGCTGCTACTAAATCATTTTGTGAGTTTTCGGTTACTACATAGAGCCCTCAAACTATGTAACTAAGAACAGCGGAAACTTGGCGGGTTTAAAAAACTCTCTAAAAGGGCACGAGCACGAAATGATTTATTAGCAGCACTTATTGATGGTGTATTACTTATTCCAGAATTCCAGAGAATTATTCCAAGTTCACGGACCCCAAAAATTACATTATTTTGCTCAGTTAACAACATTTCTATTTCCAATTGTCTACTTCCCTAGGGGTTGGTTTTGGAATCTTCAAATTATAGTGAAATTTTGACTGAATCTATATGGACTAGGTACTCTCCGTCATTAATGTGAAAGGCTTCGTCTTTTGGCTTTCAAAGGCCAATCTTTTAAATTTTCCTATTGCTCCATTTCCTATGTTAGCGTGGCAGGTTTTTCTTGCTAGTCCTCGTTTTAGCTTTTCTAGAGAGAAAATTCGTTTTTTCTTAGTGTAGGTGTGATCAAATGTGCATGTGCGTTCTTGTCTTTCATCATTTAAGACATTTTATCTCTATATTTCAAAATGCGATCATTTTGTTACAAAATATTATTAGGTCACCACTACACAGACATTACAGACAACCATATGCAACGCCGAGTGCGGTTAACCGCAAGAACGTGCAGTAAGAGCTGACGACTATGAGAAATGAGTAAATTATTTACATTCGAAACGTAACTTATTTAATTTACTACAAGTGACTAATCTGAAAAAAAAGAAGAAAAGCACATGTTTTAGTGATTGTACTTACCATTGATTAAAACTACTTAAAACGAATTTGATAACCAAATTCAAATCCGTAAGTTAATTTTACCAGGAGTTTGGTGAAGAACAGCACGTGGTTAAAGTTACAACATAATTCTCTTGGTATTTAACAGATTTTAACCGACCAATTCTAGTTGGTTTTAGAACAAGTTATATATAAGTTTTGAAACAATTGTCTCAAATTCCATTGAGAAATCTAAAATAGCTTCTACCACTTTTCTACTACGAGTAAATTAAAAATATTGACCCAAAAATTGTGAAGAAGAAAAAAATTAAAAAAATTTAATCTTTTTCTTGTCACCCACGAAAAGTTTCGAAAGTTGTAATTGCAAAATGTCTAATAAATGAATTTTAAATTATAAAAGTTTGGCTAACTAACATGCGCGCACGGTATTAAAATTATAGGTGGAAAAATAAATAATAAAAAGTTAATAAAAGGAGAACATTAATAAAGTGCATCAGACAAGCAGATACATTTTTATTAACAATTTGATATTTAAGACGCCTTCGTACCTATATGAAGCTGAAAATGGTTTTCTTTTTCTTCGGTATAAAATTTAATGCATTTCGCTGCGGGACGTAAGGCCATACATTACCAAACTATAATGTAAATATGATTAAACTTTGACAACTGTAAATTGTTAGTTTATAAATTAAGTAGTTCTAATTTACATCTTGTCTACAATTTATTAACGCGTGCAGGTTTAGTCAAAACCTCCTTAACGATTATAAATTATGTTAGGTACAAATAAAATTTAAATTATAAGCTCAGCGGGAAAATTATTCAAAAATATACATAAAATACAAAAAGAAACGGAAGGCTTTATTTATTTAACTTTGTAATAAATTCTAAAAACATTTTTTTTACTTATTAATTTGTCTTCGCTGTACTAACGTAAAATGAGATTCTTTTTGACATGAAAATACAAAATAGAGGAGCGCTGCTAGAGCTTAGATAGTTAACTATCAGTAGACTAAATTGAATTTGCCTCCTTAAACATTGACAAACGGATAATATTTTCACCCCTAGTTCCAAAAGACACTTTTGATATTGAGAAGTCTAATCTCGTTTTTTCCAAGAAAAATCATTTTAGAAAAACTTGATTCTTGATACACGTTACACTTAATTACGAGTTAAAGTCGCGCCTCCATTACGATCAGTTGTTAACTAGGGTTCCTCGCCCTCTCAATCCCAACTGATCGCCCAACTGTAAACTTAGCCAGTTAGCAACTCGCAACTGACAACTAAGTCTTAACTCCATGTGCCCTCATTTTAGCTCTTCTATTAATAATTCTTAAATTAAAACTGTTTTATATCCTGTCTTGCAAATACCTCACAATCTTTTGCCTATTATGTGATCTTGCAATGGCTCAGACAACCGTTCTAGTTATTGCAAGGTTGTTACATATTTCATAATGACCTATTTATTAAATAGCACATAATTTTATATGTATGACAATACGGCTCAGGGTGGGAGTGGCCAGGTCAGAAATTGCCGACCGGACCAAACGCTTTTAGGGGCAATACTTTTATTTAGAAGCAAATTTAAGGATATTATTTAGTAGTATACCTAACCTACTCTACGTTAACCCAACCTAACCTAACCTAACCACTCTACTTTGCCCTACTCTAACCTAACATGAAAACAAAAACAGGAAAATAATTGATCTCTCTAGAGGTAGAGGTGGTGCAGAGGACAAATTATAACAGTTGCCGACGGGATCATTTGAAGCCAGTCCGACCCTGGCATGACTAAAAAGCCTTCTTCTCAGTTTTCAGTAAATAATTCTTCAAAATTTATTTTCACCGTAACAGTTTGTAGCTTAATGCTGGAAAGCGCATCCTGGAACGTAAAACTGAACGTCCATTGGTTTTGTTGATTATATCTTATCTTATAAGCTTATAAGCGTTGGGTGACTCGCCTCAAGCTCTGTTCATTTAGTAGTAAACCTAACCTACTCTATGTTAACCCGACCTGACCTAACCATTCTAATTTACCCTAATATACAGTTGCCCTGTCGGCAATTGAAGCCAGTCGGCCCCTGGTATGACTGATAAGTCTTCTTCTCTTAGTTTCCAATAAATAATTTTTCAAAAAATTATTTTCGTTGGAAACCGCATCCTAGAACATCCATTGATTTTGTTGATAACTTATAAGGTTATTATTGCGTTGGGTGACCTACCTCACGTTTCTATTTTGGATGAGCTCTAGCAATAGGCCATTGCTGACTCGACACGTCTCCTTGGAAATCCGGTTCTTTGCCTCTTCGCTTGTCTGAACCAGAGAGACAGTATTCCACTCAGGGATGGTAATACTAAAGGCATAAAAACTCAGTACTAGCATGCAGTGGACACTGAACCACACCTCTATCTCTTAGTCATAACTGACGCTGAAGAAGGACGTTTTTGAATGTTTACAGATTGTCCTGCTCTCAGAAAATTTTAAAGTTGGAAATTAAAATTTAACTTCAATCCCTCTTCTACATACTTTTAGTATTCTTTTAACTCTATTCTTCCAAACGTTAATTATTGCGGACTCCGGGCTATTTACTCAAAAGAGGTGCTACATTACAGAGATGTCACTGTGAAACTCGCCAAAAGCTAAAAACGTAACTTTGAGTTTTAGCTTTCGAATGTACATTGCTCTGACAGCTGAGATGATTAATTAAAATAAAGGATGTCTAAAACTGTGACATTTTTGTTAAATAAAGATAATTTTGGAAAAATATTTACCGAAAATGAATTCTAAACTTGGACAGCTTTTTAATAAATTTCAATTGCCATTGTAAAAATATTTCATTTTCTCGTTGGTTGTGAAAAATTTTTTTGGAAAACAAATTAGGTGTAATTTTTTTCTTATGATAAATATTTACGATAAGATCATATTATGGGTACGAATTTTTGATTAAACTTTTTATCTACTACCGTTTTAGGTGATTGATGAGCAAATCTATTTACGATCAATCCTTATGACGTATTTGAGTTTCCACTTAGGAAATCGGATATAGTGAGTGGTAAAAGAGAGAAGCTCAATTTTGAAGTACAACCGATAACGTCAAATTCGCTCTCTTTCGGGAGTATGTGAATATTGGCATTGAAAATATGCAAGAAAATGAAACCAAATTCTCACTTTGTGTTGTGTCGTGTGTGTTTTATATAAAGTAACTCGACACTGCATTTGTTATTGGATTTTTTCACTTCGAATATCTACTTTACATTTTAGGTTTTTTTGGGAGTTGTGCTTTTGTCGGTTTTTGAGATTTTTTTGTCGTAAAGAAAGGGTAAAATTTCGTCCTTTTTGTTGGTTTTAAATTTCGCTTTATTTAATTGCGCTTTTAAGCTCTTATCGATTTTTAGTTTTTGGGGTAGTTAAAGAGATAAGTGTTCGCAATTTACAAAACAATTGTTGCATAATTGATGCATTGTCAAACATTTAGTATACGGATGCAGTTTCCCTTGTAGTCTGCTCGTTAAGTAGTAACAAAAAAGCTCCTCTAAGAGCTTTGTGAAACGCCTAAAGCGGGATGACATGGGTTCGGTGTTTGAAAAGGGGTAATATGGCGCAACGTGGTAAAACTTGCGAAATAGTAACGGCAGAAGCAACCTAATTGTGTTGCTTACATACGGAGTAGCGGGTGTGATCTCATGCATAAACAAGGAGATAAGTGGAGATGCCGCAGTTGCCCATTAGACTTGGAAACGAAGCAGGGTCCAGCTACAATTTGACAGATGTTGCTCTGTTTTACTGGTTTCCTTTACATTACGCGTTGTCCTGTTGTGACTCATATAATGTAAACTCGAGTTTAGGGTTGACACTTTAGTTAAATTTCAAATTCTCATAGTTTCCAACATCCTTTAAACGCCATAACTATCCAACTACACTAAATACGAATTTTCAAATTTCGGTATAGTTGCAATTTAAACTTTTTCCTTTCATCTAGTTTTCTTTAACTTTGTAAAAATGTAAGTTACACGCGACTTTAAAAATTAATTATTCGTTGCAGCGTAAGAAGGTTAATTACATGAATAATTCATAATTTTAGTAATTTAACAAATATTGTTTATAATTAAGTGCAAAAATTTTTAAATAAGTTTTAATAAAAGGTAAACTTCCAAAGCAATTTTAGTCAAATTTAGAAAATTTACAACTCGTTAACTTCCCAAACTCTTAATAATTTTGCAACTAATATACAAAGTATGTTTTAAAATAATTAAACGTTTAGGTTAGAAACTGTTTTTAAAACTCTAAATTAAATTTACACCATCCTTTTTTTAATTATTAAGCTTTGACTGACGATTATTTTGTGTGGATATTTCGTGACACGAAAATTTCCAGGGCGAGGTTAAAATACTAAAACTAATTTTTTTTTAAAACAAATCTGACAAAAGTATAGCACTAGCATTTCCACTTTAATACCGTCACCTTTAATGGAAATTTCTGTGTGAGTCTGGTGTGCTGGAAGGTCCTTACCCTTTATTGAAAAGTTGCTATAAGTAAGGAAACGGTCTGTTGTGGTAAATGACAATTATCAAAGTAAAACTGATGTGCGTTTTTAGAAAGACTTTTTTGTTTTATTTTATTTTGTTATAATTAAATATCCTCAACTGGTGGCTTAACATGCACTCCAAAGCACGCAGTCCCAATTATTCCATTTGTTAAGCCATATTATTGTAGAAGCACTGCAACTGAGCTTTTCTCTAAGAACTGACTGCTTCTCAATGCGAGCTAAATTTTAAAACACTTGGAATTTGAATTCTCCCACTCTCTGAATATTTCTTCTGAATTTTCTCGACTTTGCAAGCTTTACGGGGGTTACTTTAGCGGCAAAATAGGTCTTCCTTAGGAACACAATGCCTACTTCTAGCTTAGCTAATTTTCACTTTATAAATTTTACGAAATTTTATTTTAAAATGATCAATTTTATACCGACGTGCATGTAAAAGTTACGATGTTCCTATTGGTTGTCGAGAGTGGATTTGAGTTGGTCGTCGGCTCTTAAATATAAACCCCTTCTTCATTTCGATAAAGGACTCCTCGTTTCACCTTTGAGGTGAACGGGTTTTGTTTTTTCATCTAGTCATTTTTATTTGCATTTAATTAATTTTAATAAATTATCATTACCCTGTTGCTTTCAGCAAGCCCGTGATTTTCCCTCGTACACTAGGACTCGGTGACAGAGACCATACAGTGGCCCCTGTCTGCAGGGAGAGGTCTCGAGGTCTGTGGGTAGACATCCCTCATTCCTCCAGGACTCAATGGTCTTTCTTTTTGAGAAGAAATGTCTCGAGATCTGGTGGAAGGCAACTACCCTTCGTGTCGCTAGTAATCAGTGATCTCTTTGGTAAGGAAGATGTCTTGAGATCTAGTGACATGGTCCCACGAGCATTCAGGACTCAGTGGCCTCTATTTCTAGAAGAGAGGTCTCGAGGCCTGGTAGCGAACTCCTCGTCCCTCAGGACTAAGTGATCTCTTCCTTAGAAAGAGCGTTCTCCGGTCTCCGACTGAGCGACGCTTAAGGGAAATTTAATTCAACGTGTAGTGAAGTGCATTGTATGACTGAGGTAAACAAGACTAAATCCATTTTTTGGCTCCCTAGAATAATAAATAAATAAGAAAATGAAGAACTATAGTCCTACTGCTCATGGTATAAGTCCAAACTGTTCGTTTTGTAATTTCTTTACCAGCTTAAGATCCAAAACTCTTCTCTTGAATGTCAAAAAAATGGAATCTTTTAATATCTCCCTTACATGCAACATATTTTAATATTCAACGCCCACTTGATACCCCTTCTGATATTTATTTTCCCAACTTTTGCGTAAATCTTTACACCCCTCATATTTTCTGTGGTTTAATTAAATCTCTTTTATAATAGAACGCTTCGAAGGTGTTACGTTTTGTAAGCTACAGATGTGTTTCCATTATTTTGAAAAATTAATTCTAGAAGCGTATAAAAAGAAAACCACATAAATGATTCATATGATAATGATATAGATTTTATTTAATATTCTAGTAAAAAAAATAGTAGGTACGAGTTCTTGTTGATTTTCTAAAGTAAAAACACTTTAAAATTACAAGGTAGAGAGGTTTTTTTAAAACGCCTCGTGTGTTATTAGAAACCCTCCATTATTAGAAACTTGACAGATATGTGTTTAATAGCGAACATGCAAGTTTTTATGCGGGTTTGGCGCCATCTGCTATGAAGCTAAAATCTCATTTACATAATGTCCAAATGCCATGCTAACCTAGCGCTAAGTACAATATGCATTACACACTTGATGTTGATTGGAATCGTATAACGTTACAATTTAAATTATACAGAGGGGTAAACTTTAAGGGAATTTTAAATTTTATACTAAAATAGCTATTCTAATAAAAAGAGCCAATTCAAATGTAAATTAAAACAAAAATGGAAAAATTTTTGTATTTTAATTGATTCAAATGAAAAAGCAAATATTTTCTTTGCAAAATGGTAGGCTGAAAGTTTACAGCAAAAAATGGAATTGACTTACAATTTGTTTTACCTGAATAAAAAGAGCGTCCCATGACTCATAGGTCATTTGAATTTGGCGCCTGGTAAGGCTGGTGATTTTTATCAGTTAAAATTGGCAGCGGTCAACGTCAGTTCTTGCCATTTAGCTAATAATATGGATCGCAATAGACGTTTAGGTATAGCAATTTTTATTTCTCCAATAGAAATGGTTAGTTATACTCCCACTTATAAGGAAAGATCATGACAGCCAATGATAATATAAACTCGACGGAATGAATGAGTCATCCATGGACTTTTAAAATGGTATTTCGGTAGCATTTTTTCTTATAGGCAACGGTTGCTAACCCTCCTTCCGCATGTTTTATGTTCCAAGGTTCTTTTCAAACGTCGCCGTCGGTATGTTCACTGACGTCGTTTGTTGTTGAAAAAGTGTGACACTTAGAACATAAAACATTAGGAACGAGCCTATAGAAGAAAACGCGCAAATGCGCCATTTTAGAATTCAATGGATGATTCGTTCATTCCGTCGAGTTTACATTATCATTGGCTATCATAATCTTGACCGGAAATCGCTATTTTTAGAGGTCAATTTATTGCGATCTATATAGGTAATTAACTTCAAAGCTCTTTCCTGGTAGAATAGCGGCTATTTATTTATTCAATGGTTCAATAGGTATTTACTCAAGGTTTAGTCTTACGAACATTTTTGATAGTTTATTGACTTTGCGAGAAATTCAAAACAGGCGACAATATTTGTTTCTCACCTGCATTATGTATGGCTACACAGTTTGTTGAAACACTCTGTATAATTACTTCAGTCGACTAATTTTGTTATTTTTGTTTTAGATTTCAACGCTGCTCCTCATGTAGTCTAAACCAGATCTATTCCTTTCTTCTACTGGTGAGTTCGATTCTATTTTATTACCTATCGAAATTAAAATAAACTTGAGAAAGATGTGGAATAACTGTAGATAAAAACAAAAATCAAAACATAAGTGTCATAACGAAGTCGCATGATGGCCATTCGATATAGCTTTCTCGAATCCATTCAAATTTCGAGCGCTTGGGAGCACTTAAAAGTTGGAGGCTTTCAGTAGTAGGGTCATTTATAAAAGGGTTGCTTAAAAACTAACATTTTATGAAGGAACTAACCTAATTTCTGAAATATCATTTTAACAACAGATTAATGGCTGAGAAAAATAATGAGCAATATTAAAATGATAAACATTATCCTTGTGTTTTGTATCGATTAGAATATACCGGGTGTCGCAACGGCGTGTTGGAACACAAACAAAACAATTAAACTATTTTGGCATATACAGTGTGAGTCATTCATAAAATGTAGATCAATTTTTTTAATGGGAGACCATCTGCATTATTGCATAGATCTATTTTATGCTTTCAATTACGAGGTGTGATGGATCACTCTGTGTATGCAAAATATTTTTGAAAGTCGCAGCTGTTAAAACGACTACCTTTAACCATAACTACGCATTTCATTTTATAACTTAGACACACGTCGTTGGGGTTGAGACACCATGTACGCAAAAAGAGAATAATAATTTCGAATTTTCTCCAAAAACTTCTGGTTACAACTTTTTTTTGTCATAAAATCAATAACTTTGTCTTGTTCCTATTTGAGTAAGATTGGTACATTTGTTCAAGCTGCCTGCCACATAGCACTATAAGTTTCGAGGTTTCAGTATTAGAGAGGAGAATCGATGACAAAAGACAAAAGTTATCTACTCTAAAAAAAATTTTGTCGGCCCATTGAAAAACTCTTTTCGTAGTTTATAATAATAAAAGGAAAGCCGTGGAAGTGCTTTAAGCTGTAATTATTTAAGAGAAAGAAAAAGCGCCTTTATAGTTGTTTCTAACATGTCATTTTTCTTTAGTGTCTTATTATTCCAAGTTGCTTTAGAATTATTTATACAAAAGAGAAATACTTTGTTGTTCAAAAGTATATTTTTGAAAATTGTCATTTGTAACATGTGGTTATGTATGCCACGAACATACACAAAAGTTACTCTTTCAAGTAGTAGATGTATAAAACATTGTCACTTCCTACCCTTTGCTTTAGGGTGACACCCTTTTAATACTATACACATGCATATTTTATGTTCCCGTTCTCATTACGGTTGACTAACAATTATTCAATTATATTATTTTGTGTAGGTACGGTTTGACTTTTTTTAATATTTAAAAAGTTATTTTGAGGTTAGGGTGTTCAATGGATTTTTATTTATTGAACTTAATAGGTGCAAGACGGGATTGGTCTTTTAAGATCTATCGGGATTTGGAATTTTAATCTGCAGGTGTCATGTCATGTACCTGTTATGACTTGTAGAAGTCTCGCAAATGTAGATTTTCTTTGGGATGATGTGTTGCATTTTTCATTTTATTCCTTCAGGGACTTGTATTCAGGAATCTTCCTTTAACCTTTATTTAACTCTGATGTTATATTTTACGTTCATTCAACTGTTTTCATTCATAATCTGCACTTGTTTTGGAAATTTACCAAACTTCTGGAAATTTACCAACTCGGCCGTCGATTTGCTTTTTTCTATCACCAGTCCAATACGATTGGGAATCTTGTTCCAGCAAATCAAAGAGAGGTGTCTCAAAAATTGAGACATTCCAGAAGGTGAATTTTCTCAGAATTCAAAACTAGGAGCAGCTAAAGAAGATCGCTACGTAACGACCTTCTCCTTTTGTATTACTCATGTCATGAGCTCGCTATATAATCAGCGAGGGGACGTTCTAAGGAAGGAGCCACTGGAATGCTGGTAAAATGAGCGCTAAATTCAGATATTTAATTTTGATTCGTCTTGTTCTCATGAATACTCAATTATTGCCCATGGGCGAGCCATCGGTTAGATCATAAATGGATAGGGGACTTAGGGGTCTTAAACTGCAGCTTGGAGAGATGTAGGTACGTACCCGCTGAAGCAGGGTCTGTTTATATTGATTTCTGTTGGTCTGTTCAGTCTGTGGTAATGGAATAGAACTTTGTCAGTACGGGCTTAACGGGCTCTAGACCGGATGTGACGTCACATTAGAATAAAAAAGGCGGGAAATTCAAATAAATACCGCCAAGTAAAAATGGGGGCAAAACGCCTTAAACTTTCAAAGGGACCTTCGGTCTTTGCATCAGACTGAAGAAGGGGGGCCTTTGACCTCCGCATTCACCAAGAGGCTTCTGAATGGGGATCCAACATCTGTAGGGGTCTGGGGTTTTAAACTTTTAAATAGGGCTTCTGAACAGGGCTTTAAACTTTCGAAAGGTGCTTCCAAAATGGAGGCCGCGTTTCTATATTCGGTCTTGAACCTGCTTAGGTGTACTATTATCAGTTATTTCCTTTTGACGAGTATGTTTTCATATTTTGTTTTTGTTTCCCCCAAGACATTTGGACGTCTAGAACTCAGGAGCTTCTGCTGGGTTTGTAATACTTAGAAGTAAAATTTGAGGGACACCGAAAGATTGTTTTTTTGCAACACCATGTATCTTAATAGAATACTCATACTCATATGATGAGGAAGTCTTAAAATTTTGCCACATTCGTGGATGTTAAAAGGAATAATAAAAGTCGTTCAACTAACAAAAATGATTTCTGATTCAACTTCTTCAACTACGAGTACCTTTTTTGTGCACTCTGTATAATTTTTTTTGACTTATCGCGTCGTGAAGTTGGGTTATTTGGTTTAAATTGAAAGGGAAATATGTTTCTACAATGAAAAACGGAAAAGAAAAATTATTCCTCTAAAATACCTTTTAAAAAAGGGAAAATCGATGGCTATAATTTAGAATTTTTGAAAAAAAGATCAAAAATTTATTGCGATCGTAAAAAAGTTTTTAAAAATAAAAAAAATTTTTTTGTGCATACCTATTTACATACTTTTATATTCTTGTTTACACGTAATTCAATTTAAAAAACTTAAATTAAAAAATAAAAAGCTCCGAGTTCAATCTTGCAGCTATTTTGATGCAGCATCAAATGAACTCCACGTTTTTACCTTTTGTTCAATTTGTTCTGGCAAGTATTAAAAGCTGAGGAAAATTATATAAAATTTAAAGAAAATATTATGTTGTACGAACATACATATTTCATGTAAAATATCATCTCTCTGTGTGATATTTTAAATGTAATTCTCAACGTGCTAGTAAAAATGCGAATACGATGTTCCATCAGTCAAATGTCATCTATTTTTATGATTCGTACGTCTTTTGAGTATACAAAGTTTGAAGTTTAAGTGTGGAGATTTTTGTGCTTGCCACGTTATAAAGCCATTTTAAGATGCAAAAATCTTGATACAAAAACTGTCATAAATTTTGTTCGTGCATCTGAAAACTATAGTAAAGATTCAGGACAACAATAAAGTATTTCGCCTCTTTTTTCTTTTAAATATTCCTATGCAGCGAACAGTGCACATATCAAAATCTCGACGATCAAGAACACATGTCGACCTACTCTTTTTAACTTGTAGATATAAATAACATATATTGAGGAAATGTTGAGGCCATAATATATGTAGTATGATGTACGAGTTCTTGTTCCGCCTTCCGAAGTGACGTGGCAACCTTAGATTGGGCCTATCCGTCTTCCTGAATTTTTCTCAGTTTCATTACAGGTTTTACATCTTGAGGCAGGGTTCTTAGATAACGTGATTCTTGATGGATTTTTACCCGACTTTTAAATTTAACTTTTAATAGCTTCGCTTTAATGTATGGTGTGGTGTGTGGTAATTTTAATCACCGCTCGACATCCGAGCGATTTTCCTTTTTTTACTCTCTCTTATCAAATTTTCGTGACTCGAAAATCTATACTAAAACGTTTCATTACACTTTCGCACATATTAAGAAAGAGCCGTAATTTTTTTGTTGCTTTCAACATTTCGCCTACGTTATGATAAAGATGGCTGAGGAAATTATGAAAAAATTTGTATTGTAAAGAGGTAATTTTTTTCCTTACTTTTGAGTAATAACGCAATCATCATTTTTTAAGTGGCTCTTTAGGTGGTTTTGTAAAGAATTTTCTTCGCCTTTTACCAAAGTAAATATTTCATGTGTCTGCCGCCATAATACATGTACATATTTTTCTTACGCATAACCCTTTGTAGTTAGCAATTTTTTTTAATCTCCAAATTTGTGATATTTGTACGCTTTGAACGTTCGTAATTATTAGATTTATAGGTTAGAAAATAAGATGAAGTTATTAAAACCCCCTTTCACGATGAGAAATTTTAGGAATGATGTAAAGTTTTCGTACAGTCCAGATAACATGGCACGGTAAAATCTCTGCCATATCCAGGGTTAATGGGTGGCCACGTCGGCTCACCGCACCTTGTACTTCTACTAGCACCACACTTAACATCGCACCAAAAAAAATTAAGCATTGCTTTATTTCAGTCGGGTCGCTTTAAAAACCGACCTTCGCTCCGCCCATTCTCATATAAAACAATGCAAGTGCGGTGCTAGGGGAAGTGCGAGGTGCTGTATGCCCGCACTTAGTCTGACTCAGTAAAAACAAGTGTACTGCTTGAGATAGA
This sequence comes from Malthinus seriepunctatus, assembly GCA_963924605.1. Taxonomy (NCBI): domain Eukaryota; kingdom Metazoa; phylum Arthropoda; class Insecta; order Coleoptera; family Cantharidae; genus Malthinus; species Malthinus seriepunctatus. The sequence continues at coordinate 8,421,828 of OZ004600.1, forward strand.
ATTTCACATGCCCCACTGTTTCCATGTAGGAAATTTTGCGAAAATCGTTAGCTCAGAGGATTCGAGTTCAAGTGCACACACAAATTAAATAAAAAAATACATTAGTCAAAAATTACCGTAAATAAATACATAATTCACTAGTTCAACGAAATAAATAACTTTGGGTTCTTCCCTGGAACGAAATAAATAACTTGGGGTTCTTCACTGGAACGAAATAAATAACTCTTCTGTTCTCTTCCTTATAATCGAACTAAATGTATAAAAAATGACAGGGTTAAGCGGAAACCTATGCCTCACAGTAGTGAGGCATACTGTGCTGGGCAACTACCACTAGGAAGGATTCTTAAGGGGCATGCTGGGGAAGTGTGGAGGCTTACGTTCGGTGGTGGCTCTTAGAACCGCCAAGGAACAGCTACCACACGGGGACACATCTGAACCACCACCTGGTTCAGGTAGGGGCCATTCGGGCGTACGAGGAACGATCTGCTTTGCTCGACGATCACGCTGCACTTAATGTTGACACCAGACTCTTTTATCTATTGAAAGGTACTTCTACTTATAGCTTCGCCACCACCTAAGGCAGAGAACCAATGAGAGCGCTGCTTGGACTTGGTTGTAAGTGGGAACGTCGACACCTCGCGTGCTAACACAAGACTTTCAATTTCACGGTTAATTAATGAATTTTTTATTAATTTATTTAAAATTTTATCAAAATTTTACAAGGACCGGGTGCGCGTTAACAGTAGCTTTCTAAAGAACCTAATCTCATCCATCTACGATGATTATTACTAATTTTAAACGACATTAAAATTCCCAATAGTATTAAATTACTTAAATAAAATCAAGGAGGGTGATATTAGCTATAAGAACAAAATCAATGAGTTGTAATTATAAGGTTAATAAAAAGGAAGAACAAAAATTAGCGTGAGGTTCTAGTTACTTAATATTTTAACACTTAGAGTACCAAGAAAAAAACTATGCGAGAAGTACCAGCCGGGTCCAACGGACCCGAGTGTACATTAAACGCAATAATAATACGTGTATTTTCATTTTTTTTTATTTTTTTTTTAATTTTGGTTTTTATGCATTTATTTTGTTTATATGTTGATAAAAAAAATTGATAATTCAATTTCAACCTTCTAGAATTTCGCTTATTTTACTATCACTCTGAGTATTTATTTCTACTATTAATGCGGTTTACACGTAAAATGATACTGCACTTTTGGTTAATGGAATAAAACTCGGCACATAGTTTATTGGAACCATATAGGGTAATTTTTTGCAATGAGAATTAAAAAATATTCGATGGGGGCTGCTGTACACCTCCTTTAATGCGGGCTATACATAACGAATATCTCAGCTACGTTGCACTTTTTGTTAATAAATGGAATGAAACTCGATACATAATGTTTACTGGAACCATATAGAGTAATTTTGTCCAATAAGACCAAATAAATATTCAAGGGGGTGCTCCACATCCCCTTTTTTCAAAATCTGATATTTACCGTACTTTCTTGTGAAAAGATCTGATATTGGCGGATATTGGCGGCATCTTGTCGTGAAAAGTATTGTTACCCTACATTTTAAGGGTGTCGAATCGATCTGTGACTATTTGGAATCCATCTGAGTAACTCCATGGGCTTATAATCGCCATTTTTGCCTCTATAGTGCTGTTAAAAACAATCTTTAAGAAATTTTGAAATCATACCAGTAAGGCATTGTTTATTAATAATTTTTTGTCTCATCATACAGAATATGGTTCCAGTAAACTATCTACCAAGTTTCATTTCATTAACCAAAGGGGCAGTATCATTTTACTGGACCCCTTTTAGAAGAGGATTTTTACAACGCCGATGAGGAAAATAAGGGTTTTGCACCCAAGGGGTGCTAAAACGAATTCGGTATGGTCACAGATCGATTCAGCAGCCCCGAAATATACGGATTCATCCAAAATATTCAAAAAAATAACGGCAATTCCATTAAATATAATCCATTTATATGTACGGGTCCGTCGGACCCTGCTGGTACGCGGCGCTGCTTTTTTTATTACATAGGGAAGGAAGTTAATTAAATGAAAAAAATTAGAAATAGTTATTCAAAATAGGAAGTTAGAAAAAGTCACAAAAGAACAACTCATAATTTTCAAATTTGAATGAGAAAAACTGAATTGAAAGTGCGATTCGGGTCCGATGGACCCGGCTGGTACTCTAAGTGTTAAATAATTATCTTGATAACTTTTAAATAAATATTAAGGACCCTAACAATTTCAAGGAGGTATCAAAATTAAGGTGGGATGCCAGAAGGGCTTAAAACAAGGGTAAAAATGAATATTAACAAATTCATTATTTGATTTATCGCGGGCACTGGAATTTAATGCGCTCGACCTTGTCGCATTTACATGGAACGAAGCGACCGGCTTCGGATAAAACTTTACACTGTTTTCAAACAGATGCATCAGGGACGTTAATTAAGAATATTAAATTTAGCAAAATAATCAGGAGACCCGGGGTAAACAGTGTGAGTACTTATGAACTACCAGAAAAAAGAGAGGAACGATGCAGATGTTACCAAGCTTGGAGGCAGAATCTTGATGATTCAGGACACCTTCAAGCCATAGGTAAATCCACATCGTTACAATCTTTATTTGTGTCCAGTTTACTTTTGTAGCCCTATAAGGTTCTATACATAAATGGCCTCTGGGCAAGTTTTTTAAAATTGAGTTAGGAGCTTGATATTGGTATAATATGTGCTCAGGAGATTCATAATTTTCCCCATTGATAGGATCAGGATCCTCTTGACTGGTGGTTGCAGGGTTATGTGCGGGTATTCCTTCATCGAATTAATTAATGATTATTAAAGCTGAACTTTTATTTAAAACACGCTGTATAAAGTAAGATCTAAGCGTGGAAAAGTAATTTTGAATTCTCATTAAAATATATATGTAAATGAATAGCTATTTATAGAGCTATTTTAATGACAGTGTGCATTTATTAATTTATCGAAAAAAATTAGGTCTTTTGCAAAGGGTTAATATTAAATATTAAACCCAATATTCTAAAATATTATATAAAATTTAATATTGTTTTTGTGTTGAACGGCATGCATATTAATATTTACTTAAAAGTAGCAATATCAATTTTAAATTAATATTTGTTTGAAATGAGATTTATAATACATTACGCTCTACTAAAATTTATTGCAAAATTCCAATAAATATATTTTACTAAACAGAATTGAAAGCTTTGTTGACAATTAGGGAAATTAAAGTGGTTAATTTATATCCTGGGGTTTAATAACTAAAGTTATTAATAATAAATTTATTACCACCACTAAAAAGATCATAGGTGCTGCGCTTTGTATTCTTCTGTTATACGTTACATTCCATAACATAATATAGTATGAGCAAAATTTAATATACTTGTTGAAATTGTTTTCCATTACATTTTGCAGTTTGTGGGCTGGTTTAATCAAAATTCAATTATCTATAAAGATTTAAGTGCTATTTTAAAGAGGATGCTGCGAAATATATTGTTTTTCTGCCACCCGTTGGAAAAATATCTGAATTTCAATATACGCACGAGTTGGGAAAAGTTAAACTTTTCCAACCACGTGCAGTTTAGTTTCTGCTGCACAAAAAGTAAAGAGAAATTGATATTCTTGAATTCATTTCTGGCAGTGGTTATACAACTTTAGCATCTAGAACTTCATGCTCTAGTAACGAATTGCTTATAGAACAAGTTTTTAAGGTTTCCTCCAACGAAAAAATACATTTTAACTAACCTTTCCATTTTTTTCAAATTTTCATTAGTTTAAACCAAGGCAATAGCTTTAAATAATAAACTTTTGACCTCTATCTAGATGTTCATCCATTGACGAAAGGTAAAATAGTGTGGTGGTTGCAGTAAAATTTTATTAGACAATTCCGACGAATGAAGTTTGTTATATGAACCACAGTAAACACTTTATCATTCTGTTTTTAAACTTCAACCGCGAAACTGCCATACTCATTCTGCTCTACGACAACGCAACGTTACAAACCACCGTAATAAAATTACTTTCTTTAATGAATTACTCCCCATTCTGTTATTAAGAGCTATTTCTTCGGAATCGTACATTTAGAATTGGAGCAGCTACTAATACTAAAAATTAAATATTTTCTGTAATACATATACCTTTGGGAGGGAGCTATTTAAACTACTGAAGCTTGCAATTATCCATTAACTTAATTAAAACTAAAGCATTTTCATTCTTACCTTTGAAAGCGGAATTTTGCTATGAAAATTTTTATTAGTCTTGTGGTCGTATTTAGCCATTAACAAGCACTTCATTGATATAAATCTTAAAGCAGATAATTTCTGTTCGCTCGTGTATCTTTAGTATGTGGTATTCAATGGTATGAGGATGTGTTTGCTTAAATAAAATTTAGTTTTTTAAGAAAACTAAAACAGAATCTAGTTGGCCATAAAATCTCCTAAGATCTCTTATAATCTGTAACAAACCGTATAGTTGAGCAATTACTTGTTAGTTTTGCTTCTACAAACCAATTAATTCTTCACAGTATAGGAATTGATTTTCATGAGAAAATGACGTCATTTCTACTGGATGACAATAAATAATTAAACTTAAACAAGAAAAAATAACATCATTTGATCTGGATAACAATACAAAATAAAATACTATAATCTAAAAAAGATGACGTGATTTATTCTGTATACCAAAACATAATAGAGAAAAAATGACGTCATTTTCACCAAAACATAATTAAAGATAATCGAGAAAAACTACGTCATCTCATCAGGGTAACAATACATTATTAAACATTGATTAAACAATGATTAAACATAAAAAAGAAAAAATGACGTGATTTTATCTGGATACCAAAACATAACTGAGTAAAAATGACGTCATTTGATCTAGATAACAATACGTAATTAAATATAATCGAGAAAAAATGACCCGATTTTATCTGGATACTAAAACATAATTAAACATAATCGATAAAAAAATGACGTGATTTTATCTTGATACCAAAACATAATTGAATAAAAATGACGTCATTTGATCTAGATAACCATACATAATTAAACATAATCGAGAAAAAATGACCCGATTTCATCTTGATACCAAAACATAGCTGAGTAAAAATGACGTCATTTGATCTAGATAACAATACGTAATTAAATATAATCGAGAAAAAATGACCCGATTTTATCTGGATACTAAAACATAATTAAACATAATCGATAAAAAAATGACGTGATTTTATCTTGATACCAAAACATAATTGAATAAAAATGACGTCATTTGATCTAGATAACCATACATAATTAAACATAATCGAGAAAAAATGACCCGATTTCATCTTGATACCAAAACATAACTGAGTAAAAATGACGTCATTTGATCTAGATAACAATACGTAATTAAATATAATCGAGAAAAAATGACCCGATTTTATCTGGATACTAAAACATAATTAAACATAATCGATAAAAAAATGACGTGATTTTATCGTGATACTAAAATAGAATTGAGTATAAATAACGACATTAGATCTAGATAGCAATACATAATTACCTATACATAATAGAGAAAATATGACGCGATTTTATCTGGATACTAAAACATAACTAAACATAATCGATAAAAAATGACGTGATTTTATCGTGATACTAAAATAGAATTGAGTATAAATAACGTCATTTGATCTAGATAACAATACATAATTTAACATAATCGAGAGGAAATGACACGATTTTATCTGGATACTTAAACATAATCGAATGAAAAATGACGTGAGTTTATACTGATACCAAAGCTTAATTGAATATAAATGACGTTATTTGATATAGTTAACAATACATAATTAAACATAATCGAGAAAACATGACGCGATTTTATCTGGAAACATAATTAAACATAATAAATTAAAAATGACGTGATTTTAACCTGATACCAAAACATAATTGAGTATAAATGACGTCATTTGATCTAGATAACAATACATAATTAAACATGATCGAGAAAAAATGACGCGATTATATCTGGATACTAAAACATAACTAAACATAATTGATAAAAAATGACGTAATTTTATGTTAATACCAAAACATAATTGAGTAAAAATGACGTCATTTAATCTAGCTAACAATAAATATATAATTTAACATAATCGAGAAGAAATTACGCTATTTTATCTGGATACTAAAACATAGGTAGTTAAACATAATCGATAAAAAATGATGTGAGTTTATCTTGGTACCAAAACATAATTGAGTATAAATGACGTCATTTGATCTAGATAACAATACATAACTAAACATAATCGAGAAAATATGACGCGATTTTATCTGGATAACAAAGCATAATTAAACATAATCGAGAAAGAACGACGCCATTTGATCTGGATAACAATGTGTAATCGTATAATCAAACATAATCGTGAAAAAATTACGTCATTATTTTATATCCAATTCTACTTGTTCCGTCTTTGCTACTCGCTTGCTCTCTGTCTCGGCAGTCACGTACACACAAAGTTATCACTGTCTTGGCATACTGGCTTGGCTCGACTACTGTGTTGCTCCGTGTGAAAGAGGCATTAAATTGGCTTGTAGTTAGACACGTCCCAATTTAAAGATTTTTATAAGTCATCTACGTAATATGAGCTAAAACTTTTCTGTCAGTTCACTTTTTTCAGACTTAGAACACAACTGAAAATCCTTCCAACGCAAAAATTAGAATTGATTGTAATTGATATTGATATTAAAATTAATAGCTGAAAATTCCCAAGCGTACGCAAGGACAAATTTTTTCGGCTGTGTATACACTGTGTAAAGCATGTCATTGCATTAAAACTTGACCCTGTTTTTTTTATTCAAGTGATCAATCATCTGAGGGATAAGGTCTCGCAATCTTTTCGACCCTAAAAAGTTTTTTTTCATAAAAACTACATTTTTAACACAACAATATCACGCGTAAAACCAACGTAATAAGAACATTTAAGACGCAAGAGAAGAAGTTAATGGAGATTGTAAACTATTTTTATTTCTCGTTAAACTGCTCGAAACTAATAAAATGAATCCCCCCAAGATTTGAGATACTTTAATTTTAAGAGCATCCAAGCAAGCCACCAAAGTGAAAAATGCACTCCGCTAAGACAATATTTATACATGCTTTTGAGTCCGCAATAAAAAATGCACCCCTTGTCTGTATAACGGGGTGCATTATTTAATTCCCCGGGGTTACACGGTTTTAGAAACTAAGATCTTGGCAACTGTAGGACGTTTATAGAATATTGATGTTGCACAAAACTACAATTAATGTCTTAATTTAACATAAAACAACAAGACGTTTTATGCTGCAAATAAAGGGTTAGTTTAAGAGAAAATAGTAAAGTTGGCGTAGTTTAAAACATCCGAATGTATTAAGTTATTTTTATGTTTATGATCGTGTCAAAGCTGTACATGGGCGTAGCAAGCACGTACGGCACAAGGAGACCATGATCAATATTTCACAAGAGCCTTGGGGCCGCTCCACCCCTGTCTCAAGGGAGTAACTGCCTAGAATACAGAACACTTTTAAATATTGATGTTATATGACTTTTCATGTCTGTGTACACTTTACTTATTGATATTTTTTATTTTAATTATGAAACTGTTTTGCATCCGAAATTTTTTTGATTACGACGTCAATAAACAAGAGAAAAATAAACAAAATTTTAATGAAGTTATTAAATTAAAACCTTAGGGGTATGCACATTATACATGTAACATTTGCCAAAAATATTTTTTTATTAGCTCACGATAAAATGAACCCTTTTCGATATAATGGGGTTGTAACATGCACAGATTAAACGTTTTTAAATGTCATTATAAAAAACCTATTTGCCTTTTTGAGGGTAATTAATTTGACAATTTCATAAATTTTACTTTTCTACCCCTCCACCATAATAATACAAATTGAATCAAAAACAAAAGAAACAATTAGAACACACCTAATTTATAGATAACAGTCTTTTACCCTAAACATAATATTTTGGAACGCCCGTTGTAGTTGTATTTACACACCCCTAATATGAAGTAATTAAAGGGATGAAACAAAATATAACTAATATGAAACTTGGGAGAGGCCCATATGTGACTTAATAAAAACAAACTCATTTTTTTTTCATTTATTAAACACGCCTAAAAGTGGTTGTGGTGAGGTGTGAACACAGGGGTGCGTCTTCTCAGGGAGCGGTGCGTCCGCACTACATGTGCGACTTATTTCATATACCTTTAACACACAACAAGATGATATTGCCTAAAATATGCAAATAAAATTTGATGTTAAAATTTCATATTTTCTTCGTGAGACTATTGGATTACAGTTGACACATTTGAGAACTCCAGTTAGGGGCGTATAAAACTTTCTAGAAAATTTTTATTTTACAAAATTTTAGGTACGAGTTTTATTTGTACTTTTTTTTAAAGCAAAGCAAGGACCAACTTTAATCTGTTATAATGTACGAAGAAATCCAAAAGTTGTAACTTCCGGCTATACCATATTTGAGAAGAAATAGATTCCTCGTTGTAACCTACATCCGTTGAACTAAATGCATTAAAGCGTTTTCTTTCTTAAGCACTCAGCGGTCCGTATTTTATATCAAAGCTATTGACTCGCGTGCTGCTGCCTTTTGTACTTTACGATTTTAAAGGAATGTTCTCTATAGCTCTATGACTTGTCGTGCCAGACGCTTTCGATCCAAAAGAATTTTAAAAATTACTGCTGCTGCGGAAAGCGCATTTTTTTTTAATTTTTCTAATTTAAAATATTTTCTAATTGGGAAAAATTTTCATTTAAAATCAAAAATTAAATACTTTTAAATCCGCCGTCTTTTGTTTAAAAGTTGAAGAGTCGGGATGTTTCTTTGAACTTTTTTTCTAAAAGAAGAAGGAATAGAAGTTGGGAAAACTTTAAGGTCTCTCGGAATAAATAAAATGCCACTTCAGTGTTTGTAACTTACCTACTTGAAGATCTCTTTGAAAAAGATAATATTTTCTAAAACTCTTTATTTCGATCTACTGATTTACAATGAGTCGTTGAAATAATCGGACGATTGGTCACGTAATCGTTTTTCTAATTTCCTAGTTTTTCAGTTATCTCGTCTTTGCGTCTTGGATTTATTGGTGTACCGATTATTGGATTTTTCTTAGTGGTGATGACTAAATTCGTATTGTTTACACAAGTTGGTTCTTTAGCAGTTCAAAAGTAGAACGTAAGAAACAAAAAAGTCAGTAAGCTAGTAATAGATGGTTTTCCACTCATTCGACCACCGTAGACTCTCCAAAACAAGTAAATATTTCAATCACTCATTGAAAAATACTTGTTTTAAGCTACCAGTAACACTCGTATCCACGCCAGATCTTAATAGAGGGCTCTTTTAAATTATGGACTTCCCTCAGTTTTATTTTGATCATCAGTTGTTAGTTTAAAGGAGTAACGACTTAAAAAGTCGTTAAAACAAGCAGAAGCAACCCTACGCTATCTGCAAAAATTTATTATCCCCCCCCCCCATTTTATATTATACTCTCTACACTTTAAAAAAGTGTATTTGGTAAATTGCAAAGTATTGGCTTAAGCTTTCTTCATACGGCTCCAAAGAGAAACCTAATCTAAAACCCCAAGTTTTGCATTTTCTTCATTCTCTCCCCCTATAATATACCCCTATAATATACTCTTTATACATTAAAACATTGGATTTGGTAAATTGCAGATTCTTGGCTTCTGTGTCACAACGATTAAGCTTCGTTCAGACGACTACAGTGATGCTCTCGAGCAATCTTAAAAAAGAAGCCCAATTTAGGACCAACCCAAGTTTTGGATTTTCTTTGTTATTCCTCCCCCCTCCCCCACTCTATACTATACTCTCTATACTTTAAAAATGTGATTTGGTAAATTGCAGAGTCTGGGCTGCCACAACGCTTAAGTTTCCCTCAGACGGCTCCAAAGAGAAACCTAGTCTAGAACTCCAAGTTTTACATTTTTTTCGTCTCCCTCCTCTTTATACTCTATACGTTAAAGATATTGGATTTGGTAAATTGCAGAGTCTTGGCTTCTGTGTCACAACGATTAAGCTTCTTTCAGACGGCTCCATTGATGCTCTCGAGCAATCTTAAATGAGAAGCCCAATTTAGAACCCCAAGTTTTGGATTTTCTTTATTATTCCTCCCCCTCCCCCACTCTATACTATACTCTCTATACTTTAAAAATGTGATTTGGTAAATTGCAGAGTCTGGGCTGCCACAACGCTTAAGTTTCCTTCAGACGGTTCCAAAGAGAAACCTAGTCTAGAACTCCAAGTTTTACATTTTTTTCATCTCCCCCCTCTATAATATACTCTCTATACATTAAAGACATTGGATTTGGTAAATTGCAGATTCTTGGCTTCTGTGTCACCACGATTAAGCATCCTTCAGACGACTACAGTAGTGCTCTCGAGCAATCTTAAAAGAGAAGCCCAATTTAGAACCCCAAGTTTTGGATTTTCTTTATTATTCCTCCCCCCTCCCCCACTCTATACTATACTCTCTATACTTTAAAAATGTGATTTGGTAAATTGCAGAGTCTGGGCTGCCACAACGCTTAAGTTTCCTTCAGACGGCTCCAAAGAGAAACCTAGTCTAGAACTCCAAGTTTTACATTTTTTTCATCTCCCCCCTCTATAATATACTCTCTATACATTAAAGACATTGGATTTGGTAAATTGCAGATTCTTGGCTTCTGTGTCACCACGATTAAGCATCCTTCAGACGACTACAGTAGTGTCACCACGATTAAGCATCCTTCAGACGACTACAGTGGTGCTCTCGAGCAATCTTAAAAGAGAAGCCCAATTTAGAACCCCAAGTTTTGGATTTTCTTTATTATTCCTCCCCCCTCCCCCACTCTATACTATACTCTCTATACTTTAAAAATGTGATTTGGTAAATTGCAGAGTCTGGGCTGCCACAACGCTTAAGTTTCCTTCAGACGGCTCCAAAGAGAAACCTAGTCTAGAACTCCAAGTTTTACATTTTTTTCATCTCCCCCCTCTATAATATACTCTCTATACATTAAAGACATTGGATTTGGTAAATTGCAGATTCTTGGCTTCTGTGTCACCACGATTAAGCATCCTTCAGACGACTACAGTAGTGCTCTCGAGCAATCTTAAAAGAGAAGCCCAATTTAGAACCCCAAGTTTTGGATTTTCTTTATTATTCCTCCCCCCTCCCCCACTCTATACTATACTCTCTATACTTTAAAAATGTGATTTGGTAAATTGCAGAGTCTGGGCTGCCACAACGCTTAAGTTTCCTTCAGACGGTTCCAAAGAGAAACCTAGTCTAGAACTCCAAGTTTTACATTTTCTTCATCCCCCCTCCTATATAATATACTCTCTATACATTAAAGACATTGGATTTGGTAAATTGCAGAGTCTTGGCTTCTGTGTCACAACGATTAAGCTTCTTTCAGACGGCTCCATTGGTACTCTCGAGCAATCTTAAAAGATAAGCCGAATTTAGAACCTCAAGTTTTGCATTTTCTTCATTATTCCTTCCCCTCCCCTACTTTCTATACTATACTCTCTACACTTTAAAAAAGTGGATTTGGTAAATTGCAGTATCTTAGCTGCCACAACGTTTAAGCTTCGTTCAGACGGCTCCAAAGGGAAACCCAATCTATTTTTCAATTTTATTAATTTTTAAATGGGTTACAGGGCGAGCATGGGTGCTTGAGCACCAATAACTTAAAATAACAATATTTAAAAGTGGTCCCCAAAGGTACATGTGTTTCAAATAGATCTGAACGAATATTAAGCGCTGAAGCGGGTATCTGGAAGAAAAGAAAAATATTTAACTACCAGTATCACGATAGGAACGGGGATTTCTTCTTCGTGAGGTGTCCCGTTCGTTTTTTCTGACTACTAGTGTCTTGTTTAAGCTAACTTAAGCCTATAGAGTTTTTCATCTTTTCCAACTTCTAAAGCGTTAGTCTGAGAACGTCAACATTTATTGACACCTTATTTTCATACAACTTACTGATTCGAAACATTCTTCAACAAATCCACATTTCCAGAGCTTTTGCCAATTTATAGGTATCTCCTGTAAGTATAATATCCATGCTTTGATTGAAAAATCGATTGGACCAACTCTCTATATATTGAGCCAACTATTCCTTCTTATCTTGAACTTTAAAATATTTTTGTGGAAAACAAAACTTGTACAGTTACGGTCCTGCAAATGTATAAAGAAATCATCCCCTTACTTTGTAAATTTGTAGAGACGTTCGTTGTCAAAATAAAGCTTGGAAAACTCTTTTAACATCCTGGAGAAGTTTTCTTTTCTACAAAAATATATTTATTACCTTATGCTTAGTTTATTTGACAGCCGCGTTTCAAAAGCATCCCTTGCAAAACATTATTACAAAAAGTTTTTAACTAAAACTCTTTTAACTCTTAACTAGTTCTTATTTTTTTAATATATTAAAGCGTGACTTTTATAATTTTTTTCTTTTGCCCTTAAAATAAGAAGTAATTATTAACAAAAGGGTTCCGCCGACCTCGTTCATTTTTAAACGCCGCTAAATAGAAATAATTAAAACAATATTTTTATTGTGTTGAATGAGCCTTTAGAATAACACAATAGACTTGTAATGGCGGCTGGCAATAGGGCACATTTAATTCCCACTGAGATGTCATATAGTTAGAATGATGCGGGGTTGAATATGACTTGCAATAGTTGCAGCTGTCTTTCTGTTTTTTTTAAATAGAGTTGAGCCTTTTTTATAACAAAAGTACTTAATTATATCAAAATAACAATTAGAGGGTTGTACAATGAATACAACGTAATTATAGTTTTCATGGTATTTTTAGACTTAAACACAAAGCTATTGAGGTAATATTAATTTGATTTCTTAAATTAGTTTCAAATTTAGAGTGTCTAAATATTAATTTTGAATTTTCATTTTGCTTTTGTTACTGTTTTAAAAAAAAATGAGGTTAATTATTCAATATTTTGACGAGTTGCTTAGAGGGACCCTATTAGAAGGTTCTTAAGATAACTTTTTAGACTAAAATGTTTGGATTTGAATAGCTACAACTACACTACACAGTATTTGCAGACTACACAGTATTTTGACTAACTAGATCATGAACGCGCGATACCTTCTTTCTGCCTGTTGCTTCTTCTATCTATGAATATCATCTGTCAGTCTCACACTCGGTCTCATATTATGTCATATCGTCTCATCTGTAAGTCTAATCTGTCAATCGTACTGTCAATCTCATCTCATGTGTCAGTTTAACCTGCCAATCTCATCTGTCAATCTCATACTCGGTCTCGTATTATGTCATATCGTCTCATCTGTAAGTCTCAACTGTCAATATCATCTCATTTGTCAATCTCATACTGGGTCCTATATTATGTCATATCGTCTCATCTGTCAGTCTCATATCATCTCATCTGTAAGTCTCATCTGTCAATCTCAACTGTCAATCTCATCTCAGGTGTCAGTCTCACATGTCAGTCTCATCTGTCAATCTCCTACACGGTCTCATATTATTTTATATCGTCATATGTAGAAATCTCATATGTCAGTCTCATATTGTGTCATATCGTCTCATCTGTCAGTCTCATATCATCTCATCTGTAAGTCTCATCTGTCAATCTCAACTGTCAATCTCAACTGTCAATCTCATCTCAGGTGTCAATCTCACATGTCAGTATCATCTGTCAATCTCCTACACGGTCTCATATTATTTCATATCGTCATATGTAGAAATCTCATATGTCAGTCTCATATTGTGTCATATCGTCTCATCTATAAGTCTCATATCATCTCATCTGTAAGTCTCATCTGTTAATCTCAACTTTCAATCTCATCTCAGGTGTCAGTAACACATGTCATTCTCATCTCATGTATCAGTCTCACCTGTCAATCTCGTATGTCAATTTCTTACTCGATCTTATATTATTTAATATCGTCTCATCTGTCAGTCTCATATTGTGTCATATCGTCTCATCTGTATGTCTCATCTGACAATCCCAACTGTCAATCTCATCTCTAGTGTCAGTCTCACCTGTCAATATCATCTGTCAATCTCATACTCGGTCTCATATTATGTCATATTGTCTCATCTAGAGATCTCATCTGTCAGTCTCATATTGTGTTATATCGTCTCATCTGTAAGTTTCATCTGTTAATCCCAACTGTCAATCTCATCTCATGTGTCAGTCTCATCTATCAAACTCAACTCTCAGGTTGGGTTGCAGAAAGCTTTTAACGGCTTGTTACAATTGATGAGAGTTTTGATTGTGACGTATGCGATGTCAAAATGTAGTGGTTCAAGTCACATTCTAAACTCTCATCAATTGTAACAAACCGTTATAAGCTTTCTGCAACCCAGGGTTAATCTCATCTCATGTGTCAGTCTTACCTGTCAGTCTCATCTGTCAATCTCATCTGTCAATCTCATCTATCAACTCATTGGTCAATCTTATCTGTCGTCTCATATTGTGTCATATCGTCTTATCTGTCAATCTAATCTCATGTGTCAGTCTTACCTGTCATTCTCATCTGTCAATCTCATCTATCACCTCATTTGTAATTCTCTTTTGTCGTGTCTACTCTATTGCATTTTCTATTGCATGGCAGAGTTAATGACAGGTTTGATGATAGATGGGTTGACAGATGGAATGATAGGTAACTTCACCTGACTTATGAAATGACAGATAAAATTGATATATGGTGACAGATAACCTTGACCTTTACATCGGGTGACAGATGACCTTGACATTGACATTGGGTGATAGATGAACCCCCTCTGACATACAACTTCAGATAACGATATTGACATATGGTAACAGATTGACATTTGACACATGGTAACTGCCAACGCCCCATTTTTCTAAACCAATCCCTATTCAACACTTTTTATATCTCTGTCTCTTTCGGTCCTTACTGCGCATTACTGATGATCCATGTGTTTTTTACTGTGTGGATACTTATTTGACGTTTAAGTGACAGTATTTTAAACGTTTTTAAGAAGGGTGCACTTTTAGAGTTTGGATGTGTAGAATCAGCATAGATTAGATTCTGGAAGAGCGATCTGAATGTAATTAGTCTTACTTATGAGTAGGAAATGTCGAAATATAGTTTTCCACAAAATATATGCTTGCCTTTGATGTCATATGCTATATTGTTACCAAATTATTAGTTTTTAAGGGGGTAAGGGTATAGCTAACTATAGAGTTACTTTGTAGAGAGTCGTATTTAATTGATTGATTAATGCGAAATGATTCAATTATGGGCTCTCGTTAATCTGTCAGTTTCCTCTACTGCATAGGTGTAACGCAATGCAATTCTTTTTTAAATAGAGTTGTGAATATGTTAAAGGGGGCGATGTATTGTGAGTTGGCAGATAAGTGATTGCAGTTGAAAACAATTAAATTACCTTGAGCGCATTATACTTTGTAAGAATAATACATTTTTTGTTTGAAAAACAAAAATTTGCTGCATAAGATTAATTAACACATACGGCTAATAACAAAGCAACATTAAAATCTTAAAAAATGAACAAAAAGTAACTTTTATTTGTGTTTTGTAAGTATTATTGCACTTATTTAATAAGTAGCGGCAATTATTTAAATTGTCTTTAAACACTTAAAACACGCCAAGTTTCCGCTGCCCACATTTCACGTTTTATTTTCTTGTGCATTTAAAACAATGGCAATAACAATTATCCAAAGTAATTCAAAGTTTCTCACACAACCAGAAATCAGATGATATGCTTTTGCGAGTAAGTTAATGTCATGTTCAAGATGCAACCGTAAATTTTAATAAGGTACTTGATCATAGACCACTCGGAATTTTCATTTCCGTAAGCAGATTAAAAGTACAAAGTTTCAATTGCCTGTCAAGTTTAAAATTATACAAAGTGTTTTCAAGGGAGAAAAAATTAGGAGGCTGCCGGTTTAGAGAGAGATCTTGTTCGCAATATTAAGTTTTTTACAAATTTAACCCTTCTCTTAATTTTACTTTCTCGGCCGAAAAGAAAATTTTATATTTTTATATTCAATTTCTTCCTTTTAGATGTTAGGGATGAGATGACTAGCGCTTATAAGAGTAGCAAACGTTGAAATAATGGTTTCCACAAAATATGCTCGCCTTTGATGTCATTTACAATGTTTATACCAACTTAATATATTTGTAGATTTTCCAGACATTTGGGGTGAGTTTTCGCTAAGAAGCTAAGTTATTAAAAATTGAGGTGTGCTTGTTTCTAATTGACTGGATTAAATTTAGGCGCTTTAAATAAAAATTAAATCGCTAAAAAGTGAATTTTTTTAATTGCATTTTTGTAGCTTTCTCAAGAAATGTGCGAGGGTGGTTTAATTTGTAAAAAGTTTTCGTTGAAAATATTTTCTTAAAAATACATTTGTAAGTCTAATATTTGAGAATGCTAAATCTTTAAGATCTTATTTATACATCCTCGACTTAAAACTACTCGAGTCAAGACGTTTTGTTTAAAATAAACCTTGTAATTCTATTTAGTAGATATTTTAAAGCTTTTCACAAATGCACACGCAAATAACAAACAGACACGTTTTGTAGTAGATAGTGGTAGTAGGTAGTATAAACTTTGCCAAAAATTACCGTTAGACTTGTTATTAAAACCACCTACTGATTTTCTAATGTTTGACGTTTGTTACCGAGACATTTGACAAGGATAAGTTGTTTGTAAAACCTACAAATCCATTAAATTCTGACATAAGCTTTAATTTAAACAAAATTTGCATATTTACTACCTATTTGTTAATTTTCTTGTAATCCTATTAGTTACATTTTAAACTTAATTCGAGCACGAAAGGGGATGTTTTAAAATAAATTAGTTAAATGAATTAGTTTCTTCCTATTCTTCATACGTATTATTATTAGGTTAATCACCCTTCTGTATTGTTTAAATTTTTTAAGGTTTCACGAACGATTATTGAATTATTAATTATTATTCCTTATTAGCACTATGTACCTTCGACTTACTCGTGTATTGACTACAGACGTTTGCTCGTTAAGAATCCATATAATAAGCGTGCAAAGCTCTTATCGTAAAGTCAATGTTGTACAGCTTTAAAGCTTTCCCACTTTTTGCTTATTTGAGCTTATTTATTAGCGATGAAATGATGAGTTGAAATAAATTTACACGCCTTTCTCTATCATGGAGCTCTAACTGTGGCTGAACCTTGACCGATTTTACAATTATCTTACTAGTCGTGTATTATTCCCATTTATTGGGCATTATTCATCTCGTGCTATATTTTTCTACCATATTCTTTTTGTATACCATGCCTTGCTTTCTCCCCCCTTAGCTATAGTCCAGGTCTAAAGACCGCGCCACACACACCAAGCTTATCTTCCAGTTGGCCTGCAGAGGCCGACTGAACGATATCCAGACGCTCCGGTTTGGCCTTTACATGTAACGGCTAGTACTGCAGAGGCCAAACCTGTGTGCCACAGACTTAAAGGCCCGTCCAAACACACAGGCCTTGCCTTTCGGTGTGGTCTGTACAGGTTACCTGAACGCTGTCCTTTGCGCAGGCCTTTGCGCCTGTACAGGCCAAACTGGAAAACTAGTGTGTGTGTAAATATGTGGACGGGCTTAAACATCGATATAATAATCGGTTTAGAGATTCTGACAGTAATTTGCGAAACGAGCTTCTGTTTGCGTTTTATAACATTCTGTAGTCTCCTTCTTCTTCCTGTGCCTTGTCAGCTGTTGACTTTGGCAATTAAACCGGCCCGAATCATTATATTCACCGCCTACATCGTTCTCAACTGTTCAAGCAAACTGATGTCCATTGTTTGACCTACCAATAAAGTTCAATTATTAGAAGTTCCCCTGAAGAAGGGTGGCCGAGGTCGCCACTAAACTGTTCATTCTTAAGATCAACCTGTTAGGACTGGGATCCTATAATTATTAGCGTATCGCTTCGCTACGCTAATAGTTTCAGGATTCCAGCCCTGGCTTGGTAACCTCGACTGCTATCATGGCATTTACACAGTAGATATATGTCACAATAATGGCACAAAATGTTAAAAACGTGACGATGTCATGTCAGCAGGATCCCGACATTGTGTCACTGCTTTCGCGGCCTCTATACTGTAATAGGGTTGACAGATAATGTGACAATAATGACACAAAATATCACTTTTTTTGCAGTGTCATATGTCATGACAGCGGTGTCGCGAGATTAATGTCATGATTTTATCTCTACTGCTATCATGTCATCTACACAGTAGATAGTCACAATAATGGCACAAAATATTAAATATGATATGTTTTTTACAGTGCACAATGTCATGTCGGGACACTGCTGACATACCATCAGACATGACATGACGACAAAATTTTTGACATTTTTTTTCATTAGTGTCACTGCTGTCGCAACATCTATACTGCAATTTGGTTGACAGATAACGTGACATTAATGACACAAAATGTCAAAAAAAAAGTTGCAGTGTCGGATGTCATCATTACAACGGGGTCGCGACACTAGTGTCACGTTAGAAGGAGCCTCTAATGGCCATTGTCTAAAGGCATTTTGAAAAATCTAGGAAACTTCATCTGAATGACATATGCAGGTCATTCAGAGGAATAAGACAAGTCATATTTTAATTCGGTGGTTTCTCCTCAGTGACATCCAGGTGCATTACCCACATGATAAATATATTTCTCTGATACGTCCAGTGCGTTTTACAAATTTTTGGTTCAGTTGCTCTAAAAAGTATAATGCTCTCCTCTATTATCATTTGATTCTTTGGAAAGTAATCAGCTATATTCTCTTCCCAGCTCAGAAAATGGAAGATGGAGCAAATCGACTTTGCCATTTTTGATGCAACTCCGATAACCACTCTCATTTTATTCACTGCTGTTTTGTTTTTCTCTATTTCTTCTACTATGGTTTTAGCCCATCTTTTTGTTCTCTTTTTTTATCATTCAGATATAATCCCATATTGATCCACCACCCTGGAGCGACTTCAGTATGGTTTTAAGTGGAAATAGGTCTGCGGCCAATAATCTTTAGATTATATACTCTTTGTTTGGCTCTAATTATAGTGTGCCCTCTGCAGCACTGTCAATTGCGTTATTGTAATTACTTAGCTGGACAGCCATCCAAGTGCTAGTCCGGGGAATTATTTGGACATCGACACATCTTAAGTTCGCTTACGATATATTCGTATTGCTCTAATCTTTCACTGTATTCTATTGCTCACGTCTTCGAGAATTAATTCCCAGAGTTATAGGATGCATATCTGCTTGTGGAATTAATCTGTTTATGCACATTCTTAAATATCTTTATTGTGTGTATTCAATACCAAAGTTCTCGTATTTGTGACACTTTCGAAAAAATCAACAACTATCAAACATAAAGCGAGGTGGCGTTCTATTGATTTTGCTGTCAAAACATTTAGAAGATGTTTACATGTGCTGCAGTTTTAAAAAAGCTCGTTTACTTTATTGGTTGGCGTTTATCCAATTTTTTTTGCAATATTGTATTTGTTATAATTTTTAGAAGTATAGGTTAAATATACCTATCTCGTGAAAAGAAGCTTATTAGTCTTTGGATTTCTATATCACACCAATAATATTTTTTCTATAGTTTTACAGCTTTAATAGCTTAGTAATGAGCTTTTTACGACATATTAGATCATCTAACTTGACTGCAATCGCAAATATTTTAAATTAGCTATCGAAAGGATGATCTTCAATGTCCATTCTTTACAAATCGTGTTTCTATATACCTTTCAACTTTTTTACAATTATTTTGATTCTGTCTTAATTAGCATACGTTTTTGATCCTATCATTTAGCGTTAATCTGACACTCACTGCATCGCCGGACAACCTAAGTCTCATTAAATTAAAATGTATTTACTTTAAAAGATAACCTCTCTCGTTGTTGAAGCTAATTAACATGTCTAGGCATAACTATACGAGTAATGCAAGCAAGTAAAATTCATGACAAAATAAACATTTTGCTTCTTAGTAAGACGCTTGATAGTAGACGTACTGCAAAATAAACAATTTAGTGTTATCTTTCATTGAAGTAGGAAATGCACTTGCCTTAGTTAAATTAAGATCGCGGCTTTACATTGAAAATTTGTTTTACCATAACATACCATTAAAGTATTATGAATACATGAGACCAAAAATAGTTAAAACGTGTACCTACCTAATGCCTAATGGGTTGTAACTTTTAGAAAATGTTGCTATAGACCAGAGTGTGATTGGACATATTTTCAAATTTACAATTTTCTCGAAAATACTGTAAGGTATCTAGATACAATCCCATCAGCTTTATTAGCGACCTGAGGGGGCGTGGCCAGCGCTGTCATAGATTTTGAAGTACACTACGAATTAAAAGTATTTCAGTCGCTTAATTTGACAAGTAACTGTCACTTAAAGAGCACCAGTTCTTCGACCTAGCACTTGAATTCATGATTTGACCGTTCTTCGTAGGAAAATTCAAGCAGTTTTGGGTCAGGCTCTAACCTGTTGCTCGTAATTAGAGCAAAAGTCTTGCTGCTTATTTAATATTCCTCGGTGAGAGGTTTTAATGATTAAATATAAAATGGAGGTCACTCTACATATAATTATTATAGCTCGTGGAACTAGACGATTTTACCTATTATGAAAACAATTTAAATTGTATTATAAGCGTCCTAGACCATAATAATCTGCATAATCATGAAATATTTTATAATAAATCAATATGGCGTTTGCACGTATTAGGGAAATGGAAAAGTAGGAATTTTCAATAATAGTTGAATATTAAGTTTAATAAAAGAAATTCTCTATCAATTAAAGTTTTAATGAATATTGGATGTTCTTCTTTTGTATTGAGTTCCGGCGGTTTAAATTTTATGTAATCCGAAGAAATTTCCATTATGAATTAACTATATTAAATAATAAAAAAAACTTTGTTTACTTACAATTACAAAGTTTAATAATATATAAAAGACGCTTGTGGAGGATTACGTTCTTATTCTTCTCATAAAATTACTATTATGCAGTTGACCGTGCTTTGGAGAGCACGTTATGCTTTTTGAGATGAAAATTTTCGCTGGGACACCCTGTATATTGAATAGTAGAAGTGATAGGGTGCAACCCGGATTCAAACTCTGTGATTTTGTAACACCGATCTTACGATCGAGTGCACATTATACCTTCTACGTCACTCGAGTCGAAGTCACTCGGGAGGTGTTTGGAACGATAAACAGACAACAACAAACGCAAATCGTCGAACGCAAAAGGGGGCGCCTAGTTAGCCCGAAGGCTTGACCAGCATTCTTCCAGATCTACAGTCGACCAACCAGCCCAAGACTGTAATCAAGCCCCACACGTTCGGTCAAGAAGCCCAAAGACCGTTGAGAGGCAATTTGTGGTTACCCCGAAGGCCTGGCCATCAAGAGGAATCTACTGGGGTAGAAGCGATCGCTTAAACCCTACAACTGCAGCTTGTACCAGCCGCTGGTGCAGGGATCAACTACCTACAGCACAAGAGGGTCACACTGGACACAATGATACACTCTGTACAGTGGACGACCAAGGACGGTCACAGACTCTCCTGAAATTAATGCACGTTGAGTATTTATGAATTCTCCACCACCAATTTCTTAGCACCAATCAGAACTCAACTGTCGGTTTAACTACGAGATGGGAACGTACATCTTACTCCGTACGCTTCGTACTCATACCTTTACGATTATCATCACACTCTTACATAAATGCTTTTTATGCGATTATGTAGGTGGCGATAGATGCGGACTTACAAGAGACATCTAATGGTTTTGGGAGGGGGGGGGCGTTTAGACTAAGTTAAAGTGTAAACGCCCGATAAAGATTTATACTCTATTGCATCGTAGATGATACAAAAACGGAGAATCTGATAGTTGCTGGTGGATTAAATACGAGCCATTTTTAATAAAAAAAAAACCTCGGGCGCGAAAACGATGTTAATTTTACCCGTATCAGAGATACGGGAGACACTCTGACACCAATAAAAACGCATCGTTACAATGTGGTTAAATATTTTCTCATTACCTCTGTACATGTACAATTAATTGTACATTCTGATGACATGATTGTAATTCTATACACAATTGAATATAGGTGATATACGTAATAACTCGAAATTTTCTCCTTGTTAAATCTTGTAGCTTCACAATTCTTCGTTAATGGAATTGAGTTGTTAATTTACCTAAAATATTTCGAATCTCTAAAAAACAATATAAACCTCAGAAAAGCCCTTTCATCTTTACGCTCTTTTGTGCGGTTCGTGCATCTATGACATTAAACGAAATTGTCGGTACGTATAGTGAAAATCACCTCTTTTTCATTAAATTTAAAGTTATTTCTTATGTCAAACAACCACACGTTAGAGATAATGCATATATTATTATTTACACACGTACTTGTATAAAGATTTGGAGAAACGCTTTCGTCCATTATATGTTAAATAATAAAGCAGTACTATACACTGCCACAAAGTAAATAAATTATTCATAACACGAAGTGTTTCAAAGTGGGTTATCAGATTTCAGGTGTTCGTGAATTATATCTAACACCACAATAAATTCATTATAGGTGGGAGGATACGAGAAAAATTTTATAGAAAATATCGGAGAAATTTTCAACAAAAAGAAAAACCGCATCCGTCGGTACATGTAATTGAATTAAAGTTTAAGATCTGCAAATCACAGTAGGTATATCACGTCTACTACAGTTTAACAATTATATAATTAACTTGTCAATTTCGGACAACCGGTGGCTTTCACGAGGAAACGTTTCAGATTTTGGGCTAATCAATAGCATTTAAACCAATGAGATATTGCGCTTGACAGTTTTCACAATATTTTCGTCTTATTTTCAATTTATAGTTTTAAGCTTTCGCAAAATTAAATCCAAATTTATAACTAAAGCCAGCAATTGTTTAATTTAAAGATTAAAACTTAAAATTTTAATAATAAAAGTAAATTAAATTACGCGAATGTGTAGGATAGGGTATGCAAAAATATTTAATTTTTACCTAAACCTGCAAATGCTTTAAACATTGTGTAATTAGTTTAAATCCTTCATGTGCAAGTCCAGTGTGTTTGTCTAAAAATTAGAATTATGTGGCTTTGTTTAATTTGTGAACAACGAAACGTTAATTAGAATGTCCGTCATAAATATTTCAGTATTACGAGATTCACACACAGACTTGAGCTCACTCACTATACCAACGAACCAACAACGTGCTACCAACATCCAACAGTCCAACACTACAGAGCTTGATTATAAAATCTAATGAATTGTATGTGTGTGTGTGTACTTTTAAAGCTAAACCTAAAACCATACCTACGCTCTACGGTTAGCTCTTTCCGCTACTGCCCACTGTGCGAATAGATAATTAATTTAAATAAACAAATATTAATTTTTTCTAAATTTTAATAAGCGCGCAAAAGTTATCTAAATGAAAATTCAATTACGTTCGTTCGTATAGTTGGGCAAACTTTTTGTTTCAAAAAATAATCATATCAATGTGCAAATTAAGTCGATATAAAGACAAATGTGTCAAAACCTCAATTTAAAATTGCCAAACTGTTAAAATTTTGTTTCCTCACACAAATAATGGTTTTTTTTCGCATTTTTCATATTCGCGGTGTGACACTTTTAACCAAATTAATACCACCTCATGACAGATATCAAAAGCGTCGAATTTTTCGTACCAAAAGATGATTGTTAATTTTTAAATAAAATTTCAATTTATTGAAAATATAGTTTTTATATACACTATTGCATAGCGAATAAACGATGAGAGGGTTTGAATATTATAAAAATGACCTCCATTTACAATTTTAGGTTTACCTTCATTCTATGCGTATGTGTACTTCAGTGGCAATTTCAAAATGTGTAAGGGGAGGAATTTAAATTCGCATTTTTATTTATTTACACTGTAGAAAAAAATTCAATGCGTAAAGGCGATTGAAAATTCCTTTCAAAATTCGATTTCGTTAACACCTAAGATGTATAACTTCATCACGAATATACGCTTTCGCATAAACTGGACGTGAGAACTCCGATATTCCGACAAGAATAAGGGAAATTTTATAATGCTCATTTTAATTAAATAATTTTGATAATTTGATTATTCAATTTTATAATCTCTACGTAGCCCTAATCCTCGAGAAAGAAGAGAAACCGTACTTTAGGATTTTTGAAGTAGAGGGAGGGAATTGTAGGAAATGTGCACTTAGGCCACTTATAGCAGGGGCTCATTGTGTTTTCTCCTTATAACAACTGTAGCTGATCCTCCAGTAGTGAATCCATCCCAACCTTTAAATGAACCCAAGGACACTGGAGGGTGAAGTGTCGCTGATACTGGTCATTGAGGAAATTGAGGGATCTTTAGAGTACGATCTACCCTGGTACTAAATTTAAGGTTCCTAGGATGCCTAGAAGTTGTTCATTAAGTATTCATGTTGTAATAGTGCTTATAAGGTTGACGACAAGAATTATTAATAGTTAATAATTATTATTAATTATTAAGAATTATTGAAGCATTTCTAGGCATACCGGTAACCTTACATTTCGTACAAGGGTAGATCATACCCTAGAGATCTTTAGAAAAGTCTGAATGTTTCCAAAAACCCAACAGCCGACTGAGTGATAAAGAGTCCACAACCCTTTACAATGTTTTAGAGAAATTTTGAATTTTCTTAAAAACTTGCATTTTACTTACAATTACTTTTATTTAAGATTTCTAAGATATCTAGAAGTGGTTCTGTAATTATTCATGTCATGTAATGGGGCTTATAGGGTAGACGACATGAATTATCGAAGCATTTTTAGGCATTACTGTAACCTTACATTTGGTAGCAGAAGGTAGATCAAACCCTAGAAATCTTTAGAAAAGTCTGAATGTTCTCAAAAAGTCTAGAGCATAGGAGGAAAGCATAGGGGAATGAGTGGGGAAGAGTCCACACCCCTTTAGGTTGTTTTTTGAGAAATTCAGATTTTTTAGGATCTTTAGAGTACTATCTTCCCTGGGTACTACATTTAATGTTTCTAAGATAGATATGGAAGTTGTTCATTAATTATTCATGTCATGTGTCATGTAATGGTGCTTATAGGGTAGACGCCAAGAATTATTGAAGCATTTATAGGCATTACTGTAACCCTGTATTTAGTACTAGGTTAGATCAAACCATAGAGATCTTTAAAAAAGTCAGAAGTTTCTAAAAACTCAATAGGGAGCTGAGTGAGGAAGAGTCCACACCTCTCAGAGTATTTTCCGAGAAATTCTGCCTTTTCTTAGGATATTTATGGTATTCTAATGGTAAAGTTCCTAGGATGTCTAGGAACTAGGTTAGTGTTAGTCATCTTTAAATTTAGTACCAGAGTAGATCATGTCCTAGAGGTAACTAGAAAAGTCTGAGTTTTCCGAAACCCCTTCAGGGCTTGAGTTAGGAAAATGTCATACTTCTCTGGGCGTTTTTTGGGAAATTTCAGCTGTAATGCGTAATCTACACTGGTAGCTAATTTAAATTCCCTGGAATCCTTCATTATAATAATTATTACACTTCCATTTATTAACACGGTTAGTTTGGACACAGTCTAGGTACAAACCAGTCATTTCACTCGCCCAAAATCTTGTAACCTAAACTTCTTAGCGAATTTCATTTCGACTCTTAGGCGAATGCTGTATCATTAGTCTAGAAATTCAAATTGTTCACACCGTGTATTGGTGTATTTAAATAACGCGCTCGTAATAGTTCCACCTGCACCGCCCAATTCGGCCCAATTCGACTCTGAATATAATGCGCTCTGACAAAAGCTGCTTCACGCTTTTCAATGCTAAATTCAATGCTAAGACTGTGGTTTGGACAAACTTACAGCTCATGCCGGTAGCTTGGTAGTTATTGTGGGCTGCTATAGTGTCTAAAGTATTCAGAGTGCCGATCGAAGTAGCTAAAATGAGCTCGGGGCCAACAGGGACAGTGGCCAAAACTTCAGCTCTTTTATTTTCCTAGTTTCTTTGCTGACGCAGCAGATGGATTTAAACCGAGCAGTACAAGGCCCTACCTAAAATCAAGGTCTAGTTTACACGGGCTGTAGTCTATTCTTGAGTTTCAGTTGCCCCGGCCTACTTTCTATTTCGTTTCGATTTTTTAGCAGAAATAGTACGGTCTTTATTAAGTTCGGGATTAATACTTTGTGATGTCCAACAGAGATTAAGTTCTTTGGCCAAAAAAAGGTTGGACCACAGGGCTATCTAAAGAGAAGCTTTTGTTTGCTTGGCTAGCACTTTGCTGTATATTCATACAAAAAATCACAGAGGTGACCGCGTTTTGAAAGGTACGTTAAGCCATCTGTTCCTGCTAACTTCTAAAAATAAGGGTGAAAGCTCATTTTTGGTTAGTTTACAAACTAAAAAAATCTCTCGCATTGTTAAAAAAAATGTTATCATTTTCAACATCTAAAAGTAAACAAGAAAATAATTCCAATTCCCCCTTGCGAATAAAATTGATTTCCTATTGTTACTTTTTCAACAATTTTCAATTCTATACGCATCCCGTGGTGATGCATTATTTTAATTGACTAATTAAATATTTATTGGGATGCGAATTCTTCAAATTACGTCGGGCGTACTTTTTTCCAAATCAAATTAATTTTTGTAAATGTCGAATAAACATCGAACAATGAAATACAAATTGTTACAAAATTGTAATACACATCAAACTTTTCTTCAATACGTTCGTGCAGTTTCTGTAAAGCAAAAGGGGTTCTTTTATAAACTCAAAGCAACTTCTTTATTCGTTTGTCAAGATTTGAATAGAAACCAATCGTGTAAGGGTAGCTACGTTATGCTATGGTCATTTCAATGCTTTATTGTAAATGCAGATGATAGATGAAGTAGTCATCTGAAAGCAATTTCTAATCTATTTAGGTGTTGTACCTGAGCATAAGGCGTTGTAACTCACAAAATTTTCTATAAAATATAAGGGTGGCCCATTGTGGTTGTCGTACAGAAATTCTATTGTAATGACAATTATGCTGTTTGCTGTCCACCTGCTTTGTACCATTTTTCAGATATAAACATTAGATTGTAAGCCTCAATGGATGTATTTAGAAAAAAAGGATTAAATAAAGCGACTCCGTGTAGTGGTCCTTCGAGCCGGATGATGATAGACAAATTTGAAGCGATCTGCTCGTTTCTGATCTCTTATTTATGTTGCGTTAGCAAGTTTATCACATCGTGAAACTATTGTTCCCTTTATCACCTACCCTCTGCAAAATAGCTTCGTTGTTATTTATTACGAAATTATCGAATTTGCCGTCTTTATCTTAATTAGTTTCTTAATAAACCAAGCGTAAATGTTATTCTTGTTATAATCATTTCTCCATTTAATTTATATAACCTTTCGTATAGCGAAATTAATTAATATAAACAAATAACGAGTTGAGCAGAAACCGACGTTAAATTTTGTATACCCACAATTTCTATTTATTGCAATTTATTTTAGTAATTGGAACTCGGTTCAAGGTTGCAAGGCAAAAAAAATATATTTTGGAATAACATAGGAGGAAGTTTCTTTTGTTGAATAATAACGCGTGTATGGGACTCACTATGGAATGGGGATGTGTGGTAAATTTTAGGCACGCACCTGCTTACCTGCCACCCTTACACATTGGATCCCAAAACTAAAACCTTAAAAAATTATAATTTAAAATTTATGTTAATAATTTAGGGTAAATTAAGTTTTTGGCTACTTTGTGATAATTTATTTGAATATATGTATTTTGGGGGCGTTTGTAAATAAATTTTTCGTGGTTATTATTATTATAAATTTAAACTGTTGTGTAGCTTAATATTTAAAAGTTTGGGGTTTTACATAAGTCTCTCTTAACAATGATATATTTTTAATCCTTAAATTATTAAAATGTTGTTTTTAATACGGCATAACTAGACATTCTTATGCAAAACGTATGTAAATTGGGGCTTTATTTATTATTATTGGTTCTAATAAAGTAACAGTTGGTTCTGAATTTCAACTGTTTTATTTCGGTAGCTAAGCAGTTTTTCTAAACTTTTTCCAATAAAAAAAATAGCTGTGGGCCTTTAAGATGGAAAAGTCTGTTTTCTTACTGACCCTTTAAAATCGTAAGAAGGCTGATTATAGAGAGGGGTAAGGGGAGAAACATATTTTTTTATACTAACTTTTTCTTCATCTCACCCTAACTAAATGAAATCAAATTGACCAACCATAAATTTGTTTGTATAAGGTACGTTTTCTTCTGTAGCGTGTACTCTCATTGCTAAATTGCTGTGGCCATCCAAAATAGATACAGTGAATGATGTCTCTTTGACGTAAGAGATTTCACGATTCAGGAGTTATATCTTGAAATGATTTGTATTTGCATCTAGATGATCGTCTACGATGAGAAATGTGCCAATGGTATGTTGGGTGGTTCAACAGTTTCCTCGATCAACTGAAATGTCTTTTTTGTAGTATGGGGGTTGTTATTAATCTGATCAGCAGTTGGGCAGGGCACTAGTCTAACCCCTTGGTTTTTAATCCGTGGTCCTCGAAACACTGGTGCTCTGTAAAGCCACGAAACCACGACAAACACGTTTAGTATTCCCCGACTTCAAAAAGATTGAGAACCGAGGGTCTAACCTAACCTCACAAGATATTTTTACTTTTTACGATTACGTAGGTGAGGACAATGTATTCTGATTTTTTAAGGATTTATAAGAGTTGGATTGGATTACTAACTAGAGGAATACACTAGGCCGCTTGATCGAATCCATTGTGCAACACGTCTCCAGAGGCGTCTTCAACTCCGTCACTCCTTGAATCATCCCAATTTTAAGATGAACTCGAGCAGTTGTGGGCGGGTAGATTGTCTCTGATTCTGACCATCATATTCAGCTAGTAGTCGCCAACTATAGACTCTCTAGTTTGTTTAGCTTACAATGTCCTGTAACAATGCCATCCTGTAATCGAGGCAGTGGTTGAGGTAGTATTTTGCTTTTCGTGTCAAAGGGACTGCAATTGCTGTTTTGCCTTGTCTAGAGCTCGATTCTTTCGACCACATGTAGATCAATGTGATCTTAATGTTTTTGGTCTTACGAGGGTGTTGAGAGTGCTTGCCGCAAGAGTTGAGGTCGGTTCTGGCCTGTTCGAGCAGGAGCTGAGCCCTGCCCTGTTAGCTCATCAGCTCCTTTATTGCCTTCGTTACCTTTTGGTGCCCTTTGAGCCAGCAGATTTCAAAATCATTGCTCGTCTAGATGTCGTTTAGTGCTTCGATGCAGTCCGAGACCAAGGGTTGTCAACCCTGGTATTTTAAGCAAGGAACACGTAGTTGGAGCAATAGGCCCCGTGCAAGTTAGCATCAGCGCCACTACCGGTAACTTCTATAAGTAACGTGGTTGGAAATACCACTTGACACACGCATGCAAATTTGTAATTTTATAAACGAGTTCGAATTTTGTGCAGGTAATAAGTAAATGACATATCAAATCCGTCATTCATGGATTAGGGAACTCAAGCCAAGAGCAAATTTACAGAAATGTGCGGTGATAGTTATATTAATTGGTCAATTGTGAATTGCCTCAAGTCTGCCAAAAATGCGGATAAAAGCATTTCTTTCTACAGTTTTCCCTCAAAACTTCATAAAAAAGAACACTGAGCCTGGTCTTGCCTTATATAGCCACAGTATGCAACGAAATATGTTATTTTTAAAATAAAAATTTATTTTCATATTTTGACAATTAAAATTTTTAGGTTATGTTTGACATTTCATTTTATAGAATTTTCTTTTGATTTAAAATAATGTTATAAATAATATTAACATATTAAAAAAGCACATTAGTAAATATAAAGCATAGAAAACCACAAAATTTCAAGTAAAATCACTTGGCGCAATTGCAAAGTCCTTAAAACCCTATACTACTACTAATGGCGCGAAAATACTCTTAAAAGCAAATCTCAAGATATGGAGTTACAAACTATTTTTTTCTAACGAAATATATGCTATACTAATCAGAAAGAGTTGTTTTAGGGTTTTCGTTGCTATTTTGGACTCGAAGAGTCTAAAAACGTCCAAAAATTAAATAACAAAATAACTTATTTTTTCGATCATATGACTTTATCAAAGCATAAGGAAAAGTTAAATTATGTAAAAGGTACAGACAGGCTTATTGCTAAACTCCTTCCATATCAATTATTATAAAAATCTAACATTTCTTTGTATTTATCAATATTTAGAAAAAAATTATTTGAATTTGTAACCACGTAACTTACAAATTTGACCACTACGAGTCGCTAATTCCCATGATATGCACTCCGCCTATACGTAGTATAATTCGATCTTGCCAGGATTCGAAACTGAAATCTTCTGATCCGTAGTCAGACGCGTTGTCCGTTGCGTCACAAGACCTTACAATCACAGCGATTATTTCGAACGAAATGCTCTATTTTTAATATAAATTTTGCTTTTGCAGGTGTGGGCACTTAAGGGGACATCAGGTCTAAATTTTTTCTCCATATTATCCCCCCCCCCCTCTCAAATAATGCATAATTTTCACCCGTTCTTTGAATCATTTCTACCGTTGCTCCTGATTACTACTTAGACTTTTTTCCAATTTCGGGAAAGATTTTTGTGATTAACGCTATTGTCGTCTGTCATCTCGAACAGGTCAATGGTTTGTTCGACAGATAAATGACTGTTTGGATGCATTTCGGTTGCTCGCTATAACTGTTTAAGTCTCCAACGCGTAAAGGAAAATAACAAAGTGTAAAGTTTTGATCATTCTCGTTCTTGTAACGTTTTTAGACAGTACCTCCATTTAAGTAAAAAATATTATACTAATTTTGCTACTGTTTCGTCTTACTTACGTCTTATAATGTCTGTTACTCTGTGTTGTCTAATCCCATTGCTGACATGTAGTCATCATCAACGTGAACGATGTTGTGATTCATGGGCCAGAACTTCAAAAGCTTTCCTCATTAGTAGGGTGACACTGTTCATCTATCCAGAGGATAATTTACCGCGTAGATCTTTACCAGGTGTTTTGTCCTCCACCACGAGCCTTCCCATTGTCTTTTGACATCTCATCGTGTGCTCAAAGTGCTTAAAATTTAGGAATTCGGATTTGAACGTTAGCCAGTCCACTCAAATTCGTTTTAGGCTCTTTTGTCTAAGTCTCTATTGCCTAAAAGAAACCGAGAAGTGATTTAAACGCCAAACACTCTCCGTTTGAGGAAGCTCAATCTATTTTATTTTTTCTACAGAAGTTTCCATTTTGATTTTTGCTCTGTATAAGCTCCAATCCACTCTAACGAGCTTTTGACATTAAACTTTGGAAGCGTTACTGAAAATACAAACGGAATCGAAAAGTAAAAAGTATTTTAGACCTTTTCTAGAGCCACAAATTAGAAATGAAAAATTTGAAGCAGTTACGGTGTAATTATTAAAATCTTGTCGTGTCTCAAAAGCCCGGTTTATGCCTCCTTGGCCAACAATAGACTGTCATAAAAAATTACTTTTCATCGAGTTTTATCCAATTTACTAATAAAGTTATAAAAAATGAATTTGTAGGTCAATTCAAAAATGTAACGCCTATAAAATTTGCATTTAAAATTTAATAATAAAAATTCTAAAAATAACAACGACGAAAAAGTCTCATTTAAGTTTTAAAATGCTTTTTCTTTTTCAAATTAATGAAAATAAAAATTTAAAAAAGACCATGTCTAAATTTATGCATAGGCCATCAAATCCATTAATTAATATAAATTAAATAAGTGGTTGGATATTTATTTTTATTGCATTCTTATCTGTTGATTTAAATGTATATTAATTGTATCTAATTTATTTAATTAGTACAACAATTTTGGAAGCAGTTGCGCTTGATGTTTTGATTACTTTTATTTTTCGCTTTATAAAAGCTGTTGAATGCCATCAGGTACTCGGAAGTGCTATATGAAGACTTATTGAAAAATTACACCCTGTATATATTTTTCGTAATTACGATTCATTATTAAATTGCATGCACAAAATTACACGTCAGTGACGTCACATGTTATTGAGATAGGAAACTCGAAGTAGGCCATAGGCATTAGAGGGTTGTAAAATATTATACATACTTTAATTATCGTTGTTTAAAATCGCACTTTAAAAATCTCAAAAACGATTGTGAATTTTGGATTGTTTGCATATTAAACACTCAATTCTGTAACTTTTGGTCAGCTTAACTGGCTTCGTATATCGTACCTTTTCCGAGATCCCTGTAGTAAAAGCCGAATTTGACTAACCCTATGTAGGTACTTTACATGTAAATTTATTATTAAACTCTAAACTATTTTTTAGTTTTCCAACACCCAAGTCTTAAAATTTAAATTTAGATCACCCTGTATAGTACGTAGAGCGAACTTGTCTCTTCTCTTTTCTTAAATATTTGTATTTCATCCCTTCTCGAATATTTGTTTTTGTTTGCTAACATTTGAGTGAGAAGAATATTCCAACAATGTTGGGGCTATTCATTAATATTCTGGCAGTTTTTTTCAACTTCCCAAACGATAAGCTCAGGTTATTGAGTGCTCCAAAGCAAGTATTTACAAAATTTTGTTCAAAATACTGAAAAACTGAATTGGTAGAAAATTTTCTTATTTTAAATGCAAAGACACACGCACAGGCTTTTGCTCCGACTTACCTGCGCAGATTTAGCCTGCACAGTTCTATAAAGTCATGCTCATCCCAGGTGATTGGCTCAAAGATGAATATTTTCAAAATTCTTCAACAATTTCCATTTAAAAATGTAGATTCTCTACGAACGTTGATTTTTGTGTTAGAAATCTCTAGCTTACTCTGGCTCGCCTGCGCAGTTTTGGCCTACACAGTTCTATAAAGTCACACTCATCTCAAGTAATTGGCTCAAAGATGATTATTTCTAAAATTTTTCAACCAATTTCATTTTAAAATGTAGATTCTCTACGAACGTTGATTTTTGTGTTCGAAATCTCTGGCTTACTCTGGCTTGCCTGCGCAGTTTTGGCCTACACAGTTCTATAAAGTCACACTCATCTCAAGTGATTGGCTCAAAGATGATTATTTTCTAAATTTTTTTTCAATTTTTATTTAAAAACGTAGATTCTCTTAAACGTTGGTTTTTGTGTTGGAAATCTCAATCAGTGTAATGATCTCATATCTGTAACGTTGTAAAGCCGAAGGCAAGTCAATTCTTCTCGTCGACAGCCTAAACTTGTCCCAACAATCAACAGTACGCCTCCGTCAAAACGTCTAACACCTGGGTTGCAAGATACACTTTTCCTTTCTTCTAGCGCTAATAGCTGTTCTAGTTTAAAATTTATTTAAAAAAATACGTCAAACAATGGAAGTTGCCTTTTAATATGCCCTAAAAGGTCAAGTTCAAGTAAATTAAAATTGATGAATAAAACATCGATACAATATATTCATGATTAAATTAGTATTTTTACAGAAGAAAAAGAAAGACTAGACTTATTTGCATACAATTTAATACTCTTCTTTTCATTTTTCAAGAGTGGAAAATTTTAAATTTTGTTTTCAATATAACAAAAAAATTTATTCCAATCGAAATTAATTTAAAGGAATAAAATTGTCAAATTTTGTACATGTCGTATTTTGAGAAGAGAGACAACCGGATTGAGTATTAAAAAATAGCTTGTTATAGGCTGTATAATTGCAAGAAGTTACGACAAATTTTGTTGTCGATGTTTTCTACATAAGAAGAGACTTTTGAATATGACTCTTTGATCAAGTAGTGCTTTTTCAGTTACTCAACATCCGACCTCTTTTCAATTAAAAAAAATACTGCAACATACATATTTTTTTTGCTTTACATCAATTTTACTAAAATACTTTTAAAAGTATATTACATCAAAGAACCTCTTTTAACTAATGTTTTTTTTTTCATATGAAGATGACCAGCAGTGTGCGCCTGCTGCGTCGAACCAGGGATTCTCCACGAGGCGCTATTTCGATGCTCGCAGTCTAAACCTCGTTAGGACTTCAATCAATCACCCATTTTATAGTCACAGGTATGTTCGACTTTAATTTATAAAACGATGACGAATAGGGCCAAAACAAAGGCCCAAAAGCCATTTGTAATGACTAAGCAACATATTTTTATTTGTATGACAAAAAAAAGAGAGAGAGGAGGGCGAAAAAAAAGAATAAATATATTGAAAAATGTTCAATTTGTAAACATAATTTTTATCTGACCCAGGAATATTGATTCGAGAGTAAATATTTGCGATACATTGAAAATGTAATGTAAGTAGGCAAAAGCATAGGATGGTGAAATTGGAATTTAAATGTGACCTTTTGATTCGAAATTTCGTTTGATATCTATTTTCGCGATTTATTGCTGTTTATCTAATTTAAATAAATGTATGGTTTTAATTTTTAATTTAATTTTATGGTGGTGAAAATATAATTCGAATTTCAAACTGTTGTAGGTAGAGATTTTTTTCCTAATGCAAAAATAATGTAAAGAAGTCATCTTTGGTTGAGAGTTTTGAATTTTCCACTTCTTTTTGCTCTAATTTTTACGGTAATGTTTTTACTGTTTTTCATTTTCACTTTTCCGTTTTAAGAATTAAGTGCAGAGCTTTTACGTATTCTTAATGTCATGTAGCTAACGAAGTAGAAGATATTGCTTTATGACTGAGATAATCATTATGTCGTCTATGTTCGTCTGTATGCTCATCTGTCCGTCTATATAAGTTTTTCTTTTCGTACTTTGACAATTTAATACAAAATTACCAATTTAATAAACATTCGTATGTACGTTATGGCAAGTGACGTATAATAACTATGGCAACGCTATAATTTAGCGTTGATTTTGCCACGCATTGACAAATAATTTTGAATTACTGTCAAATCTGACATAGTTAATTATAAATGTTAGATTAGGTTTATGAAGGATAGTTAGATAGTATAGTTAATTGTAACTTGAATGGCTTTAAAATTAGGCGGATACATGGGAAAGTTCAGTTCCATGCTGATGGTGACACGTTATTTTGCCTTTATCAGAGATATAATGTATCTCTTTCACACCTTAAATTAACTTCAGCAACTTTTTGATTTAGACAGATTTTAATCTTTGAATCAACTCGCTTTTTTAAATATTACAATTTCTCTAAATTCGTGGCTTCATTATTAATTTCGTAGAATTTTACATTATCTCTTGTACGCATTTATGATGGCTCGGCTTGTGGGTTATTAATTTAAAGAACAAATCAAAAGTTCCATGTTAAATTTAATGCAGACATTAACTGATCGAGAGCTTTATAGTACTGCCTGTACTTTTGTATGTACTTTTGAGTTTTATTTTTGATTATTTAGTGACGATAACGCAGTAATTACGAGTTTGTTTAATATTTATTAATTAGTAAAATTATTTATTAATTAGTTAATTATTAAAATTTTAATAAACGTTGCTTTTATATCGTAACTTTATTATTACAAATATTTGATAAATATGTAACTTTGGAGGCAAAAATGGATTGAAACTGAGTTGCAGTGCTTTCCATCGTGGCGCGTGTACTCGCGTTATATTTTTAGCGCGTGTGCTCGAGGGTTAACCGCTATCCTAGAGAGAGGCATAGTGTCATTAATGAACGATAAAGCTGAATATTTAGGATTATACCTATTGTTTTACTTGACATATTCGATATTCACGTAGTTTTAGTTTGACCCCAGAGTGGCTGTACGACCTTAGCGCCCAATACAATAATACGGACCCAAACTTGCTGCAAATTTGTGATAGCAAAACCACGTGGTGGTGATTGATAGGAAAAGCATGATACAAAATACTGTAACACCGGTCCTACCACCTTGACTAACTTAGTGGAGGCGAGGGGATTCGTTGCTAATAAAACACAGATGTGATGTAGATAACAAAAATAAAACGTTTATTCAATCGTACTCGTACAATAAAAAACCTTGAGTAAGGGTAAAAAACAAAGTGTTAGTCCACACACAACAACAACACCACGCTGTATGGGAATAACCAGATTCGCACTAAAAATAAAACGGGAGCTCTAGCTCTCACGGTTGCCGAGTTATAAGGAAATCGGCTGTTATCATTGATAACGCTGATAATGCAAATACAAAAATTGAAGTTCAATCTCCTCGAAATTGGGCTCAAATGGAAGAGCTTGAAGAGCTGTACACGGGCATGTAAATATTATCTTCATTTTGATCTCAGGGGCGGCGCTAGGAAAACATTAGAAAAAAAATAACAAGCAGCTTGCTAAACGATACAAAATTTCCAGAATATTTGGGTCCAGCATCTAGATCGAATTTTGCATCATTACAATACTTCAGGTCTCTATCCAGCTATCCAATTGCTTTTGAATCATCTATCATGGAATAGTCTGATAGGATTCTGGACTCGGAACTGTTTTCGCCCTTCCATTCTTTTATATTTCATGACTGTAAGCATTTTCGTATACTTTGATAATGTTGAGTCAGCGAGATTGTGGTTGTATACGTTTTAGAAGTAATATTTTCTCATTACAAATTTTTTGCGTCCAACTCGTGCCCAACATTCTGCGGTATTGGTACTGGCATACTCCAAACGCATGTAGTTTTTTTTAACCTTCGCGTCTCGCTCCCATAGACTTTTTCAGTGTTCTAGACGTACGTGAAGTCAGATGTTTAAATAGGCAAGTGCATTCTTCGTTATAATGACAGGCACACGTGCTCTTTATAAGCGTTTTCTTATTTCTTTAGACTTGAGAGTGATCTAAGGTGTTATTTATTGCTCGGCCCAAGTTGTCAATTCTTTCTATTCCATTTCCTGCTACCACAATGCCAGGTAATGTGTTGTTAATATTTCTTCGGATATTCATTGTTTTAGTTTTCTTTTTATTTATTCTTAGACCCACATACGTTCACTTCCTCCATCAGTACTTGTTGATAATCACTACTTTCGGTTATTGTCGTATTGAACGTGGTTTATGCCGTTGATTTTAGCTCTTTGAAAGTTTTTTTCTCTCAAACTGGCAACTGTTGAGATCGATCTGAATTAAATTTTTTTAACAATAAATATTATTTAAATTGAATTTTTCAGGAGGCCCCAACTATGTGCCTGTTTGGAAAAAAACATAATTTTCGTATCGGTGTGCTATTTGCAAAACGAGGCGTTAGCCGAGTTTTGTTAACTCATGTGTCATGTGTTAGTTTCATTATATATTTCAGATGTTTTTTAGATTACTTCTCTTTCTCTTGGTAACATTCGTCAATATTTTCTCCATTAGTTCTTAATAATCCTTACTTTTCTCTTGTATTTATTCAATCTGTTATGAATTCCCTCTATAAGCCAGAAATGAAGAGAAATATTAATGCATTGTTAGTTCAATTGTATAAGAGCTTCGGTCTTTCATGGCCATCAATGATTTAAGCTCTTTTGGTTTCAGAATTATGAAGTACATAGTTAAAAAGTCAACAAAAAGTCACATATTATGTATAAGTTACGTATTATTATATTTTATGGGTCATTTACAAAGTTTATATATTTGAAAATTGTACAAAAATTACATATTGTAAACACGAACAATCTCTTCCTTAGATAATATATCAAAAATTTCTTTTGCCCTTCTTGCTTTGAAAACCACAATAATAGCAAAATTGTTAGATGTCCCATTGTAGAGAAAAACTAAAATAATTCATTTCTGCACACAATAGAGACAAAGATTTGAAAAAAAGAAAGAAAATGATCGTTTTAAGATCTTCTAATGTATATGGAATGACTATAGTATAAAATAAAATTTTTACACTCGGTTGGAAACGTGATACATGTAAAAAAAATTATATGCGGTTTGTCAAACCCTCGAGCTATTGTTGAGCGTCAACCTTCCGTCCTTTTATAAAGTGCGATCCCTTGTGAAGATGGTCTCGATGTGGAACCAATAAAACTAAATAAATAAACAATTTTTTAAATCACTTTTATGCGAAAGCGCCATAAAATAAAAGTTTACCCCGTTCTTTGTCTTTGCAAAAATAGAATTAATTCGTCAAAGAATTGACGCTAAAAAGAGCGACAATTTGAAAGCTGCATAAATGAGTACCGGTTTTTCTTTCTTTTCTTAAAAATCTACTACAAAGAACAATTTACTTCCATTCTTTGTAAACTAGCGGGGTATTTCGGTCACACGAATTAAGATTTCAAAAGATACACCTGGAAGGTGTCATCTCATTTATAAGTTTGGCGCAGGTATATGTGATTTGAATGGACTTAACTGAAAAAGACCATAAAAGTTGTTATAATCCAAAGGGACAAATATAAAATAAATCACCCAATATAAAGTGTGATTTTTGTAACAATTTCTCCAGGTGTAATAAGAATTAGTTTATTGGGCCATCATAAACTTGCCTTTAGGTTGTAAAATTTCGTGAAAAAAATTAAGGATTTTGAGGGCAATATTTTTCGTATTCACTACTGTATTGCTCGAGCCTCCCCAGTTATTTCTTGATATTTTTTTCCCTATCATATAAATGTAATATAATGGTAAGCAATTTTTTATTTGTAAAACTGGCGGAAATACCACATAATGCAAACGTCTACCTGAAATCGATAAAATATTCTTTTTTATTTCTTTTGCAACTTCCTTGTTGGCAACAAATATTCCGGGTATGATGGGAAAGATCTATATCGGAATCCCAATGTATCCAATATAAATAAAATATATTGTGGTGGTTGCTACGATTATACCGATTGTGGTGATGTTTCTGATGATGCGATACTGTCAAGAAAGAAAATAAAATAGAGGGTGTCTCGTAGCGTTAACAGCTATTCCATATATTATGATTCTGCTAAAACTAAGATCTACCTTTCAGACATTGTTGAACTGTACATGGACTACATTAATCTTAATAAAGTTGAAATAAGTCTGTGTCATGCCGTATCGTGTTTTTTTTTACCATTTTTATATTTTAATATTTAATTATCCACATACTCGATACGTGTGTGGTCTTTATTATTTATTGAAATATTTGAAAAAAGTTCGTGGAAATTAAACTTAACAAATTACCTACTACAGTTGAGCGAATTTTTAATTTTATCTTTTTGCCTTGTTGTAGCACCTTTAATAAGTTCATCAACATTAAAAAAATATTTTTCAAATTAATTCGTAATATTATGTAGGTCAGTAAATTAAAAATTTATCGTCAGTAGCGATATTCATTATGTTTAATGTAGAAGAATTGAGTTTAAAACGCTTCCGTCGAAACCAGTACTCATGTGAAAACGATCTTCTCTCATTAACTACTTCAAGGATATTTAATTGTACAGGTTTTCAAAAAGCTTTTTAAATGGCAATTTCGACAAAAATGAGGCATCGTCAATTCGTTTTTTAAATTCTTTTAAATTTAAATTTTTTAAATTTTTTTAATCGATCAAAAAGTAATTAGTACCTTTTGAGGATATATGATCAGCCTGTCTATGTGTCTATGTCTATAGGTCAGTTAGTCATTCGGTCTGCCTATCTACGATATCTACCCATCCAAACATATACTGTAAGTTCATCTAAGGATTAGGGTTTAAGGGTGGAAGGTCACAAGGTCAGGTTTACACATACTTAAGCCAATATTCAGGTCCACTGTGCTAGAGTAGTCCCAACGAAATAAAAGCCCACCACGTGACTAAATCTGCGCGAGGCGTGGCTTTAGAGTTCAGCTGCGATAGTAAAAAACTATTGCGCAACTTCAACGGTAATTACGTGGTGAGCTTTTCTTTAGTTGGGACTACTATACCGCCTTCTTGGCTATAGTGTCCCCAATACTGTTGATGTTAGGTCAGTATGGCCCTTGAATATCCTCGATATGTTGGAGTCTTTTAGACTTTTTACTCAGACTAACTTTACAGTTCTATTTGAAAGACTCCTCTAAGTACAGAGTGTAGAATATAATTAAAATTATTAAGTAATTAAGTTAATTTATTTAAA
The DNA here is from genome assembly GCA_963924605.1 of Malthinus seriepunctatus. Lineage (NCBI taxonomy): Eukaryota > Metazoa > Arthropoda > Insecta > Coleoptera > Cantharidae > Malthinus > Malthinus seriepunctatus. The sequence goes on from OZ004600.1 coordinate 8,461,885, forward strand.
TTTCCTAGAAGTAGTCAACTAGAGTATGAATATAGGGAGTTCTAGTAATTATATTAGGGACAATATTCACACATCCAATAAACCGAGGGGTCATCCACTCTCGGCAGTCAATCAGGGCTGGACTGGGAAAAAAGTTAGTACCGGGAAATCTGATCGTACAGGTTTATTTATATTTTTGATTTTTTCAATCAAAATTTTTGCAATATATTTCTTTCATTATTACATCACGGGCCAGTCCAGCCCTGCAGTCAATGTACAAAAATTGAGCTGTCAGCGGTAGTCACGGGCAGTCAATGACAGCCATCGGCAGTCTATGTACAAATTCAGAACAGTGGTTGACTTCTCGCAATAGACCTTCTTAAAACAGAGCTTACGCCGACACTCTCTGAAACCGGACGAGAGGAAACTCTTATCCAAAAGGGTGTTAGCCATCACTTGTTATCATATTTGATCTTTAGTAAAGAATCATACGAAAGAATATTTGACCAAACAGACGAAATTTTTCAGTTCTTTAGAGAATCGTTAGTAAGTGATAGTAAGTCAATTCCCGACGTTTGGAAGTCAAAAATAGCCGAGTTGGCCCAACTGGAAGATCTCGATTTCTCTTACGTTGAATTATTCAAATTAACCAGTGAAAATACATAAGTTTGGTGCATCTTGTGCTGAGCTTACATTTTTGTCTTACGTCAAATTGAATAAATAGAATGGCAGATAAAACGTGGATCACTTAGAGTTGATTAAAATTGAATTTCAAATTTCAAGACAAACAAAGCGTGTTATGGTCGATTGAAATTCTTTACTCGATTTCAAGGTCCATTTGTCCTGCTCTACGAACGCCCATGCTTGGGGCAATAATTAGTGAAACCACCTTCCTGATAATTTTTTTTAGATTATTGAAAAATCTATCTACTTGCTACATGGGACATCATGCGATACCGTAAATACGACTTAATTCTGACATAATTTAAAGACTCGTTGCCGAGTAGCCTAACGAGTCATGTGTGGGTCGATTACTCTAGGTTAAATTAAAAGCAGTTTATGTAGTAATTGACAGATTTTGTGTATACTAAATATACCTATAGGCTGATAAATGATAAGACATGCATTTCTTATGTACCTACGCCAGAAGTATGGCACATTCCATGAATTATTATATGGACTTATCGTCTATGTCCTTTTTTAATCCAAAATTAAATTTTAATCTAAGAACTATTAATATGACAAGTCGCATACTGTCCACTCCACTGTAATGGACGGATAAATTAAAAAAAATGGTTAAATTTTGCTAATAAGAGGTAGCGTTTTAAACACTTAAATGGAGGTTATGTAGCACTTTCTTCGATAGACTCTGTCCTGTGGCCATTTTGAGGTAAGGTATTTTTTTTAAATTTCTATAGAGGCACAATGAGGAATTTTAATATTCTTGGTATTAAGGGGTCGGACACACTGAAACCAACGTCTATCACCAGATACCAGGTAGTGGTAGTTGGTGGTAGGCAGTGGCTCCTCAGAGGGACCGTTACCTAAAGGTAGATGGAAAATCTAGTAATAAGTTTTTAAGCTCAATTTTAATAGATTGTTTTGCCATTGATAAACTGGGTAATAACCACAGAAAAGTTCGTTTCTGCATTGTGTAACTTTAGTTTTTCTTTTATAGTTTTCTATTATTAAAATTTTTATCCTGTACTACAACGGATCTTTAAAAAATCGTAAATAATAAACTTAAAAACTATTAATAAAAATTGAATACTCTCTTTTAAAAAATTTTCATTTAATAAAGTTTCCCCTTTGTATTCTCTCGATATTTCTCAATATCTTTTTGTATTTTTGCAAAATAAATTTTTTTTGCTAAAATAATGTAATGTAGCCACATTGAATTGTGTTTGTAGTAGAGTAGTCAATGCCACAATCCCGAGGGAGTAAAATGTATCTGATATGGGGTTAAATTAGATCCGTGCACTGTAATGTATTTCCAATGGGGCGCATTAGGGTGGTAGTAGGTATATGTGTGTAGGTTATGTTAGTTTACGTTCACCCCTTTATCCTGATCTCTAAGACTTATACCCCCCTTTACAACGGTAATGTCGCAAAGCTGCAGGTGAACAATTTGTATTGCTTTTGGAGTAATTCAACATTCCCGGATTCCGTGTAGCTTTATTGCTCCCGTCTGTATAAATACTAAATATTACATTCGGAATAAATTAACATTAAACAGGTAGGAAATGTTATTTTTAATTGACTTTCAAATAAGTCAATTTGAAGAAAAAAAATTGTTACAAAGTATAAACGATTACACTTAAACTATACACAAAGTTTTAACGTTGTTGAAGCTGCGATTAAAGTTTCTTCGGCTTATTAGTAAAGTAAGAAAGTCTTGTAATAAAATCAATTTACAGGGAATTTAAAATAGGTTATTTCATTAACGATTGCTACGTTTTAAAATTTAATTTAAATTAACAAAATTCTTGTCGAATGAGAAAAAATTGGATTATTTCAAAATTTAAAAATAAATTGGTGTTTAGAACTACCTACTACAGTAGTTATGTTGTAGTTATTGCACACTTGCAGTCAAGTTCTTGTAATGAAATACAAATTTCGTAGATTAATTGGCACTTGTAACTAGTTTTGATAACATACATACGAGGTTCGTTACATGAAAATTACTAATTATTTAGTCTATTACGCAATGTGGTCAATTACAAGTTGGTGGTAATAAGTTTATTATTGGTTTTGGTTGTACAGTATGTTTCAAATAAGTTTATTTGTATTAGGATTGCTTCTCACATGTGTGCCTGGGGGCGGTGGGTAGACCAAACGAGGCTATTTGGCACGATTTCTTTATGTTGGGACGCTTTGCACATGTTCAAGTGAAATTAACACAGTTTATGGACATCGATAATGTTTTCACTCCAACACCAAACACCAAAAATGAAGGTTTTATAAGCTGGGCCACAGGGGTTAAAATTGTGACTATTTTTACCGAATGATCATCAAACTTTAGTGTGAAGACCCCCATATTGATTGATGGAGGTCTCTAATTCGTCATCTTTTCTTAAACGAGTTTTAAATTGGCAAGTGACAATAATTTTTTGAATACACTGTATAAATAGTATAATGTGTTCTATGACCCATAAAACTACATGGCTTATCGTTAAACTACCGCTACCGCTGGTTCAAGGCCGTAGTCAGACTCTATTATCAGGTCAAGCTCAAAAATTTTCAAGGGAGGAGTAAAGCTAAAATCAGGGTTTTCTCTCTTCTGGGTTTGAATAAATCTGTTGACCACTGTAATCTCTTCTGAGGATGGAAGGTTTTTGTTCAGAGTTTGCAAAAACTTGACTTTCTTTAAATCAATGTTTTCTTCTTTGGCACTAATTAGGAACTTATACTTTTATTATTATTGCGAAATTTTTAGCACGTTCTGGTTAGAACAGGCTTAAGATTTACTATGGTGTATCCTTGACGTTTCTCTGGCGTATCCTTGGCATGCCCTTGACATGCTCCTGGCGTGCTCTAGGCGTTCCCCGTGCAAAAGTCTTAGCGAGCTCTGGATAGAACAGGCTTAAAATTTGTAGGGTATGCTCAGCTTGCCCTGGCGTATCCTTGGCGTGCTCCTGGCGTGCCCCGTGCGAAATTCTTAGCGAGCTCTAGTTAGAACAGGCTTAAAATTTGTAGGGCATGCTCAGCCTGCCCTGGCGTATCCTTGGTTTGCCTCTGGCGTATCCTAAGCATGCCCTTGACATGCTCCTGCCTTGCCCCAGGCATGCCCCGTGCGAAATTCATAGCGAGCTCTGGCTAGAACAGGCTTAAAATTTTCTACGGCTGGTTCAGCCTGCCCTAGCGTATCCTTGGCGTTCTTCTGGCGTATCCTTGGTATGCCCCTGACATGCTCCTGGAGTGTCCCTGGCTACGGCCATTGCCAGGTTCTATCGCGAGCTTGAAACTTTCTTTTAGTGCCTACTCTTCTACTCTTTCAACCTCAAGCTCATAAAAAATTTAATCCTGCACTGTTTGTCCTGAAATAGGATGATGGGGTGTAACAAATACGTAGCTCTACGTGGCACTATTGGAAAAAAACACCCTGTGTGTTTGTTGTAGAATATGCAAAATTTTGGCCCAAAACTTTTGCTTTGAAACGCTTATTAAAAGAGTCTTGTAAACACATTACCAATTAGTAACGCTTTACAATTCCCTTTCTATATAGTTATCGTTGATTAGCGCGCAAGAAAATGGTCAGTTAGGGTAGTTTGTTTGTATAGGGCGGTTTTGCAAAAGGAATCGAATAATCTTATTAGAGGCATGGAAATATAATTATTAATATTATTGAGAATCGTGACCGTACTATACTGGTTGTGCCTTTTTATTTAAAACCGACACACAAAAGTTTGCGGTTTCTGGGCTCTAAAATTAAATTAAATGCTTTAAAAAATAATTAAGGGGAAGTTAAAACCCTCTAGTTGTAGAAAGTTTTTGTACATACACGAGGGTGTATTTTGTATTCTCTCTATGTGGTCAATATTTTTCTTAAATGTTTGCAGTTGTGGATTTATAATTTAAAATATGAATGAAAAGAAAATAGTTTTAATATTATGACGTCATTATGGCATATTGTGGAATCGATAATAATAATAGAGAAATAGGGTGAGCTCATAGGGTGATAGTTATTTTACTATACTCGAAGCGTCACAGAGAGTTGCACAATTACCATAGAGTTACTCTAGAAGTGAAAATAAATATTTATCATATACTGATAGATTGCTGATTAGACCCAAACTTGCAGTTTGTGCATAATTTGACTATTGACCATTGAATTGAATTTGAATTAAATTTTCTTGAAATTTGAGATCTCACTATTATCACTCACTTATATATACGAAAATGAAAAGAGTAATACTATTTCTAAGCGTTCTTTAAACCATTCTATTTTGATTTTCACATAAAAGAAAAATTATCAAAAATCATTAATGATAGTGATATTACATTTATTTCAATTTTCTGTTTTCCGCTGCTTATTTTTCTTTAATTTCGCGACCTTCTACGCCACTGTCTATAATTACGTTACATTAGAATTAAGACAGGTCTAAGAAGGCTTCGAAATTTATTTCGTAGGCTAACGGATAACGGATTGATAATTGTAAGTCATTCATCTTCTAGTTAGGGTAGATAGATCTACCTATTTCCTCCAGCTTATATTTTCTTTTTACGAAAGTACTTTTTGGGCTATACTTACAACTGCTTTTTACGTGTTCTTTAATACTTAATAAATTACAAAATTTGCAAAAGTTTGCGATTACTCATACATTTGCAATTTTTATAAATTTTTGATGGTCAGCGATTCAAGCTAGAAATGTTTTTTTATTTCCTCCCCTATACCCATCATCCCTATTCTTTTATTTGCTTGTAGAAATGCTTTTAAGATGTAAATATTGAACAATATTCATTTCTTTATATGAACTGTATTAATAATTCGCATTGATTTCAAGCATAGAAGAGACCGAATCTATTTCCTATCGTCTTGCAATGTTTTCTCCATGAAAATTTATACAAATCGTATACTTATTGGGATCATAAGATCTTATAAGAACGGTGGCATGGATATTATTACGTTAATTGTGGAAAGTGTCTTTTTTTAATAATCTATAAGAAAATTGTCTTCTTCTATTTATACCTCATAAATGATCAAGTAAAGTCAATTTACGATGTACTTAATAACGGGTGGTCACGTGGACGCACCGCACTTCTCACTGTTCCTAGCACCGCACTTCCCACTGTTCCTAGCACCGCACTTAGAATGGCTCCAAAAAATAAGTAAAGTATTGTTTGATGTGAAAGTGTTCTAGGCGAATGGTCAATGACAGTCTGACATAAAACAAACAATTGTGTACTTACTTTTTAATTAAGTGGCCGGCCGGTGTTCTGTATAGAGCTTTAGACATAATTTAGTCTTATAACTGTCGTGGAACTGTGACCAATAGCCCATAGGCCATGAACTACCGGCCATGGCCGGCTGGTGATCTATATAGAGAGCTTTAGACATAATTTTAGTTTTAGAACTTTCGCGCAACTGTGATAAATGGCCGATAGGCCATGAACTACCGGCCATGGCCGGCTGGTGATATATATAGAGAGCTTTAGACATAATTTAGTTTTAGAACTGTCCTGCAATTGTGATAAATGGCCGATAGGCCATAAACTACCGGTCATGGCCGGTCGTTGATCTATATAGAGAGCTTTAGACATAATTTCAGTCTTAGAACTTTCGCGCAACTGTGATAAATGGCCGATAGGCCATGAATTCCCGGCCATGGCCGGCTGGTGATCTATATAGAGAGCTTGAGACGTAATTTAGTTTCAGAACTGTCCTGTAACTGTGATAAATGGCCTATAGGCCATGAACTACCGGTCATTGCCGGCTGTTGATCTATATAGGGAGCTTTAGACATAATTTTAGTCTTATAACTTTCGCGCAACTGTGATAAATGGCCGATAGGCCATGAACTACCGGTCATAGCCGGCTGGTGGTCTATATAGAGAGCTTCAGACATAATTTAGTTTTAGAATTGTCCTTTAATCTTAGAACTGGCATGCAACTGTAATAACTGGCCGATAGGCCATGAACTACTGGCCATGGCCGGCCGGTGTTCTGTATGGAGATCTTTAGACATAATTTTGTCTTAGAATTAGTGTACAACTGTGGAAAATAGCCGATAGTCTATGAACTGCCACCGTTCGGCCAGTGTTCTGTATAGAGGACTTTTGACATAATTTAATCTTAAAACTGTCGCGCAACTGTGATAAAGAGCCGATAGGTCATAAATTACCCGTCATCGCCGGCCGGTGATCTATATAGAGAGCTTTAGACAAAATTTAATCTTAGAACTGGCATGCAACTGGGATAAATGGCCAACAGGCCATGAATTGCCTGTCATGGCCGGCCGGTGATCTGTATATAGAGGGTTATAGACTTAATTTAATCTTAAAACTGTCGTGCAACTGGTGATAAAGAGCCGATAGGCCAAGAATTGCCGATCATAGCCTGCCGTTGATCTATATAGAGAGCTTTAGACATAATTTAGTCTCAGAATTCGAGTTGTTAGGGTGTTTAGTTTAAACGAACTAGACTTCTTGGTCGTGCTCATAATTCTGATAGCAAGTCTTCTCGTTCCTTTAACCCTTAGTACATTCCAACCTTTGGATGACCTAAGAATACTTGGGATCATGTTGGGGATCTGCCATCAGAGCGGTGACATAGCAAAGGCACTATTTTTACATCTTCTTCATTACACTCTCTTCAGTTTACTCAGTTTGGACCCTTTCTGATATACTTAGATGGTTACTTAGGTAATTGTTTCCACAGTGTTAGTTGTATACAAGATCAAAAAAAGTTTACTTTTGAGGAACCGTAGGAGTAATCGAGTAGTGGAAGTATTCCCTAATCGTTACTTGAAGTTTTCCGACAGATTTTGGCTCTTTAGCTTTATCATCCCAAGAGACCGACAAAACGGGTTGTGGGACTTTAGTTAGCACCTAACCTATTTGGTCCGTCTCATTGACACGCAATAACTAGACCTTGTTAAGATCCGGTTATGCAATATTAGCAAAATCGATTCGTTAATTCCTGTGTCTGCTGACATTGGAATCTCAGTTAGCTCAGGAAAACACATCCATATCCTATGTCTGTGTAGGTATATTTGATGTCTATTTGTTCACTTGTTTCTTTTTTAAGCTGCCCTCAAACGCTTAATTTATTTAAAAGCTCCATCGAATAGTATTCTTTTATTATGTAAAATAAACGCTCGTGTAATTACGAAGAATTGAATTGAAAAATTAAATAAATTTTCTCAAGTTTTGGTAATCTCAATAAAGAGGTAAAAGGTAGAAGAATTTGAAAAGCTTTTTATTAGATCCATGTAAAGTTTAAGTTAATGGTAAGCTTTTTCATGCGTCAACACGTATTATTTCGTAATGGTAAAAATTTTCTTTTTTTTCCCTTTTTTCCATACCCAAATTGAAGATAAACTTAAGAAAATATATATATCTCATTTTTTTATCACGTTTAATCCATTTCGTTCCACCCTTAAATTTCTTCCCTGACTTGCGGTATATCCTAAATCTTGCACATTTATCCTTCATCCACTAGGATATTTTCTCCTTTTATTAGCCCGTGTATTTTCGATCGGAATTGTTCGTTAGCTATCCCAGCCTGTGTGTTAAATGCCGACCGAAAGTTGGATCAACTTCGTGGGTTCGAGCTCGAGTTGTAGATTTCAGTTTGTTGGGAGCGTTCGTTTAGTTCATGTGTATGTAGAGACGGCGCTTCGCACATATGCGTACATATAAACTTCATTTAATATGTTTTAAAAAAATATTTAAAAGTTTTGTTGTGTTTTTATTTCCTTATTTTATTGGATTAAGTGTCCTTATTTTCAATCGAGATGGCCATCGCGAGATTATTTAATGTGAGTATTTTTATTATGACCGCTCTCTTTGCTTTTATTAATTGTTAATTATTGTACATCAATTATGATTATTTAATCGTAGAAACAGAAACGAAGGTCGTTTATTTTTGACCTGTGTGTGTACTTGTATGTCTTTGTACTTGTGTGTTTTATTACATCAGTGAACAAATACTAAAAGTGCGTACTTACGAAAGAGCATTTTTCATTACACAGTTTTCTCGATTGCTTACTAATTAAAAGGAAAATTAACGAAACAACTCAAAATTGAACAAAATAATTTGGTATTGTAAATTTCTCAGAAAAATTGTTTTTAATTCGATTTCCGTACAAACAACCAAATTTTCCTCATTAAAAAAGTTTTTTTTATCATTGGCGTATTTTGTTTAAAAATTGTTATTGATGTTTTTAATACGTTGCAAAGCAAAGTGAATCATTTCTATATTTTTCTAGTTGTTTATTTAATTCTTATCACTTATCACTTTTAATTGTTGCAATATAGCACTTTTGCATTTTGTTACGTATTAATTTTATAGAAATTCCATGAGTAACATTCTTTTTTTTTACATTAACAATTAGATATTACTTTGAGAAAATAATTGAAATTTTTTAACTAAAGAGGAAGTTACTAACTCACTTAGGAATTAAGGTTCAATTATATTTCCGGGTCGGATATGCCACTTATTATTTTGTAATTGATTTAAATACGTGTATTCACATGAAATGCACAGATTTTACTAAAAGCTATTTAAATTGAAAAAAAAAGAATAAATTTTCTTTTCAAATCTCGAAGGACCTTGGTTCTATGCTCGTGTTTTCTTTTACTGAGGGGCCATTTTAGGTAAGGTTTTTATCAAATGAGAGAAACATTCAATTATGTTCATGATGTGTTAATAGAAAATTTGTAAATGGCAAAAAGGGCTTTCAGTAGGGAATTAAAAATTTTCTGTTCTATGATATCGTTATCATAGGGCTCGGGCTGTTGTCCTTAAGTTGATGAGGAAAGCCAAACTTGTGAAGTGTTTTGAAAATTCCAAAAGCAGTTGTTAGTGAAGAAAGGTCTTGAAAATCTGTGAATAAGTTCAAGGCAGGCTTGGATGAAGGTAGATACAGTTTTACAAACGTCACTCGTAGCTCACGGCACGCCCCCGTGTATAAATAGATACGAGACGTTTATCGACTCGTCAGTGATGAATTTAAACTATTATTGCTAGATTTCTATGAAATAGTCTTGCCAATATCTGTTCTTGTTAAAAGCTAGCAAAAAATAAACCGCAAAAGAATTTTCGTCACATTAAATCCTCTTATTCGACTAGGAAAATTGGCATGTTATTGTTTTGCATATTTTGCACGCTGGGAAATGCTTTGAATTGAATTGTTTTCAAATAGGTAGAGGTTGTTTTTTTCAATTTTTGCTGAAAATTACCATTTCAGAAGTATTTGGGTAGCCATATTTTCCACTTGTTTTACTCTCGTCAACAGTAAAACAACCATTGAAAGAAAAATATAAGAGAAACTGCTCTAAATTAACTTTTGATCCCACTTCTGAAAGATTGAACTTTTATGTAGGATACTCGATCACCGCTTAGCGTAAGAACACTTTAAACCGATCCATAACATGTTTCGCAGAAATGTCAAAATGTTCGCTCAGAGAAGTTCCATACTACTCCAGACAACACCTCTCTGTGGTATTCAGATTTTTTTTTATTCAGTATTTTAGATGTAGATTAAATCGTTCGATCTTTCTCAAAGATTCACGGCTTGACTTAATTTTCAAGCTAATTGACTTGACTTAAAATCAAGTCAATTTTGAGCCAAGTATTGTTAGTCGAATATCACAAAATATCACAATGTTTGCTCAGAGAAGTTCCATACTACTCCAGACAACACCTCTCTGTGGTCTTCAGATATTTTTTTTATTCAGTTTTTTGATGTGGATTAAATCGTTCCTGTCAAATGTCAAGTCAAGTCAAATCAAGTCAAGTTCAAGCCAAGTATTGTTAGTCGAATATAAGTAAAGTCGAGTAGTTCGAACGTCAAGTACTTGAAAAATCAAGTAGCTTGAAACATTGCTTGAATTTTCAATTAAAAATAATTATGCATCAGGTATTTGCCGAGATATACATACCTGGAAAAATTGGTCATTGTACTTTTAAACACACTCTTTAATTTTTTTTCTTAATTATTAGCTTGATTATTACACTCTTTAATATCCTCATTTTCTATCTCAAGATACGGCACATGAGACTTCTGATGGATTTGTCTGCTTCTCAACAGAAACTGAGGTTGCTTGGGTAATAAAAAGTCTTTTGCCGGTGCGGCTAAACTTGGAAAAACGCTCTCGTGTTTTTTTCACCATTGTAGAATATTTTCGGAACTCTCAGCTCATGGATCAGTTAGGTAATTGTCTATTTTATAGCTCCAGGGCGTGTTATTTCCATCTTCCAGATTGACATTTAGAAGAGCAAGCGATGTCTTGAATAAACTTATGCCCGTATTTATAGACAGATCTCAAGCACTTGCTCGGACTCAAGACTGAGACGAGGCCGGTTGCTATTGGTTTTCATTGTATAATACAATAGAAACCAATAGCAACCGGCCCCGTCTCGGTCTTGAGTCCGAGCAAGTGCTTGAGATCTGTCTATAAATACGGGCATTAGTAGATCGATGTCAAAATCACTACAGCCACGAAATATCAAGTAGCTTGACATTGCTTGATATCAAGTCAAGTAGTAATGACAGTAAATCAAGTCAAGTCAAGTACTAACCTTTTGAAAAACTTGATTTTCAACTCACGTCGAGTAATTTTTAAAAACATCAAGCTAATTGACTTGATGATCCCTAGTCCTTCTATCTCTCGTGTTTTTTTTCACCATTCTACAATATTTTCGGAACTCTCAGCTCTTGGATCAGTTAGGTATTTGTCTCGTATTTGTCTATTTCATAACTCCAGGTCGTGTTATTTCCATCTTCCAGATTGACATTTAGAAGAGTAGGAGATGTCTCGAATAAATTTAGTAGATCGATGTCAAAATCACTACAGCCACGAGATATCAAGTAGCTTGACATTGCTTGATATCAAGTCAAGTAGTAATGACAGTAAATCAAGTCAAGTCAAGTACTAACCTTTTGAAAAACTTGATTTTCAACTCAAGTCGAGTAATTTTTAAAAACATCAAGCTAATTGACTTGATGATCCCTAGTCCTTCTATCTCTCGTGTTTTTTTCACCATTCTACAATATTTTCGGAACTCTCAGCTCTTGGATCAGTTAGGTATTTGTCTCGTATTTGTCTATTTCATAACTCCAGGTCGTGTTATTTCCATCTTCCAGATTGACATTTAGAAGAGCAGGAGATGTCTTGAATAAATTTAGTAGATCGATGTCAAAATCACTACAGCCACGAAATATCAAGTAGCTGGACATTGCTTGATATCAAGTCAAGTAGTAATGACAGTAAATCAAGCCAAGTCAAGTACTGAACTTTTGAAAAATTATTTTCAACTCAAGTAATTTTTAAAAACTTCAAGCTACTTAACTTGATGAATTCCTAGTCCTTCTATCCCTCGTGTTTTGTCATAAGCAATGATTTTACACTTTTATTTTACCCCTTTAGCGTTTTCGAGGTGCCCTAAAAAATTTCAGATTCCATAAGTCTAAAAGTCTCTTCCTCTTCTTATATTGCCAGGAGCTCTTCAGCATTATGACCTTCCTGCACACATCAAGGTAGCATTAGGTAGTTTGTGTTTTTGTAGTATTTAGATAACTCCAGTTTAGTTCACATTTTATAAATTTTTAGGACTGCTCTGGTTGTAACTCTTAAAATAGTTAGACTTTCCGGAAAATTTTCCAAACCTTATGGACATTTTAGCTCGTTTGTTGCGTCTTTCACTCTAGATTATAGATTTCAGTGTCTTCATTTCTGATGCTTCAAATTCGATGGGCTTTTAAGAGTCCTATGTCAATCAAACCAGAAAAGTGAGCTCTCATATCAGTATCCATATATGCATAATGCATATTCCTCGTAGTATTCTTTTGCTCTGGTAGAAGAAACCTGCTTGTATAAGAAAAAAAATCCATTACCTAGCTCAATAATTTTAGAACTTTTTGGTCGCTTTACATGTTTTATTCATTAGTGTCCAATCGATGATGGTAAAATCGTAAGAGTTGTAATTAATATTAGAATAATTTAGGTCAGTATTTATCTTACAGGTAGCATTTTAACTAGAACAAAGAGAAACTACCACAAACTTTACGTATTACATCAATTACGTTCATCAATAAACCTCTCCAAGTCTCCAACCAATCCAAATTCGCAACTTTCTTATCTAAAATTTATTTTATTAAAATAGTTATGAAAATAACTCATAATAACTGTACTTTATGAATGGGGTGGGTTTGAGAAAATTTGTAATGACGAGTAATAAATGTAATTTCCCGATATTTATAATCAAAATTGAAGCATTAGCTACTGTAGTAGTTTTGAAACTTTATAATTGATTTTATTATTTTTATAAAAAAAAGCGAATTTTCTTATTAAAGTTTGAAAATTAAGGATCGACTGGTAATTTCATGCAGCTTAAATAAATTATAAAAATTAAGTTTTTTCATCCCTAATAATAACACGGTAAATTAGGTTTGGAAAAGTTATCGACTCGAATTTTTCGCAAAAATAGTTTCTCAACTATTTCCACACCTTTTTAGATGAACGATTTCGACTGATTACTAATTTTTCAATTTTAACAGAGCGAATAATACTTATTTACAGTTCAAATAACATAGAAAAAGAAATAAAATTGCTTTTCCACCCTTTCAACTCTTAAGTAAAAGGAATCCGATGTTTTTTTTGTGGAAAAAGTTTTAGCATTGTCAAGTGCAATTCTATGCATAAAATAAAAGGACCAAGTGGGAATTTCATTTTTTGAATCATTTATTGATTAAACGACTAAAAGAAGAAATGCATTAAAAGTTTTTGAGAAAAGAAAAAAAACTATTGAAAAGATTTTCAATTTATCAAAAAATAACTTTCTAAACTTTGTTGTCCGATTTCACTCAGCGTCAACTTTATTTACTTGCTGATATCACTGACAACTTTTGTTTTAGAAGTAAAATACCGCAATATCGTAGAGCTTTAAGGGATTTTAGGTATGTGGAAAACAAACATGTTATAAAAGTTTTTGACAAAAAGTTTTTGGGGGTAATCCATACCGAAATGTGTAACCTGGGAATTTTCTTTTTTAGTCGTTTAAACATCTCGTGAGAAAGAAAGTGACTTCATTGTGTGGCGATAAACGTTATCATTGTCAATAATGTTTTATTTGTACTTCTTCTATTTTTTTTATTACTAAGTCTTTGAACACACGTTCGATTTTTTTCTAAATCTATAATCGAGTGCAACGTACTGTAGTGAATGCATGATTGGGCGTTTACTGTTTTAAGGGTTTATCTCGACGTACATTTTTAAAAGGTTTTTGTTTTATCGCAAAAATTGGATAAAACCAACAAAAGTTTTAGAAACAATTTACTCGCTCAGGAACGGATTAAGGAATTAAAAACGCCAGATTTAAAAAAAACTTTTCAAATACGCCCCCATAACATTCATTTTAGAAGAAAAACCTTTAAATTATATTTAAAAAACACGTTTAAGCAAAATATTCTTTTATTTTACAAGTTGTGGGTATAATGACGATAAGGCAATGTGATCATTAGATCGTTTGAGTGTTAGACACAATGTGAATTAGGTCAAATGAATATGGGAGTATGGTTTGTGATTGTTCTTACATTTCCTTTCATTAGTGAAATTAGCTAAATTCGTTTTCTTCGTCTTGGGAAGTCGAGTACTTGGCGCTTCTTTAGTTTTGGAGCTTGAGCACTGAGAACTCAAGTGTCAGAGACTAATGCCCGTATTTATAGACAGATCTCAAGCACTTGCTCGTACTCAAGACTGAGACGAGGCCGGTTGCTATTGGTTTCTATTGTATTATACAATGAAAACCAATAGCAACCGGCCTCGTCTCAGTCTTGAGTACGAGCAAGTGCTTGAGATCTGTCTATAAATACGGGCATTAGAGTGAGTGTTAGACCCAATGCGAATTAGGTCAAATGAATATGGGAGTATGGTTTGTGATTGTTCTTACATTTCCTTTCATTAGTGAAATTAGCTAAATTCGTTTTCTTCGTCTTGGGAAGTCGAGTACTTGGCGCTTCTTTAGTTTTGGAGCTTGAGCACTGAGAACTCAAGTGTCAGAGACTTAGAGTGAGTGTTAGACCCAATGCGAATTAGGTCAAATGAATATGGGAGTATGGTTTATGATTGTTCTTACATTTCCTTTCATTAGTGAAATTAGCTAAATTCGTTTTCTTCGTCTTGGGAAGTCGAGTACTTGGCGCTTCTTTAGTTTTGGAGCTTGAGCACTGAGAACTCAAGTGTCAGAGACTTAGAGTGAGTGTTAGACCCAATGCGAATTAGGTCAAATGAATATGGGAGTATGGTTTGTGATTGTTCTTACATTTCCTTTCATTAGTGAAATTAGCTAAATTCGTTAGCTTAGTCTTGGGAAGTCGTGTACTTGGTGCTTCTTTATAGTTTTGGAGCCTGAGCACTGAGAAGCCAAGTGTCAGAGACTCGTAGCCCATTTATAGATATTAATTTTTCAGAGTTGTACTGTACAAAAATATGTTGCCTTCTGCTATTGCTTCATATGAACGTCTTCTTTGGGATTAAGACATTTTAAACCAATGCTTTTCTTCATTGTTTTGTAAAATATTTACACATCTCTTCTGATTAGTGTGAAGACCTCATTTCTGTTCCACCCTTCGTAGTAAATCTTTGTATCGATGGGCGTGAAAGCTGTCATTTTCCGTCAGCACCTTTGTGTCTTGACGGTGAGCCTTTCTACCCAGTTCTTGGTTGTTCTTCTGGTCTCGTGGGAAATTGCACTTTCCAATAATAAAATTGTAATAAATACGCACATACAACGCATGACTCATGTGCAATGGTAAAATTCTTTTGAATGACCAATTTGTAAGTGCATTTGAAAAAATGAATAATAAAACCTGTTTTTATTTATTGTTAAGTCACGTATCTCGAAATCTTTTACCATGCACTTATTGAGGTTAACCAACGTACATTAAGATATTATCTGGGCACCCAAGAGAGTTTTATTCCGAGAAGGAAAAGGCACCTGCGTCTAGAATTTAAATTTTTGTTTTGTTTTTAAAATGGGCCCCTGTACCTAATAAACAAGCAATCAAATTAAGTAGCCCAATTCCAAAATAGTTTTACGAATAATTGTTTTTTAAAGTATATCTGTTGAATATTGATACATTGTTATGTTTATATAAACAGACATTAACGATTAAACTTTGTGAACTAAAGCAATCGACAGTTTGTAACTAGCCAATTCGTCGGAAGTTTTCATCGTTACATGGAGAAACTTGAGCAAATTGTTCTCTCATATCTATACAACAACAATAATAACGTTGGATTAATATTAATTAGATTATTATTGTTTTAGCTAATAAATGTGGATTTTTTCGAATTGTTTATTTTGCAATTTGTTAATCGATTTAAACCCCTCTGTTTATTTTGTTGAGTCAATTGCGTGTTTAGGGAAGTAAAAAAAGCTTCCAAAAAGCTCTCTAATATTTATCAGTTTCCATTTTGTTTGCTCGTTATTGTTACAATCAATGCTAAAATGTTACTTTACTTTTTTGTTTAATAATAAAAAAATTGTGGCTAAATATTTATGCCAGATTTTAAAATTTGCGCGAGTGTATTTGGGTATCAATAATGTGACAGCCTTTCTCGTCTTTTTTAACCGCTAATCTAAACCCTTCGTATTAAATATTCAAAAGCTAACCCAAATATTTGAAATAAATAAGGGAATAAATAAGTAGGTACTTACGTAACATTTTACTACAAACGTTTCAATTGCGTGAATTAGAACCGTAAACAATATTAATTCGAATAGTAGTAATTTAAAGAAGGTTTATAATAGATTGGTTGTGTAAAAAAATTGATTTTGGGACATAAAATGATATTTGAATGATATGAGTGAGTTTTATTAAACTAGAAAATCGGTGTAGGAAAATTGAATTTCCGCACTAGTGCGTATTAGTGCGGAAATGGGTTTCAACGCGTACTAAGTGCGGAAAGTAGTGTAGAAGAAGTTGAGGGTAGTCTGCTGACGTTTAAGTATATGAACTTTTTGTCGTCTATCAGTTTAGTCGGTGGGAAGAGACCCATTCAAGTACAGAGTGCGCTCAGCAGTTGACTCAAATACAGTAAAACTCAGCCGACTAAACTGTTGGACAGTAAAAAGTTCATAGTGTGCGCCAGCTCTTACACTAGTAATATTACCTCAGTCATCAAGAGAGGCATCGCGGAAAGTAATGTCCTGTGTAGTAATTTTGGTTGGGAAGACCCAAATTACAACTTCGTCTTAAGCCTGCGCCACATACGCAGACTTGCCATTCGGTTTGAACTGTGCAAGCCAACGTGCACAGGCCCAACCGGTTTGGTCTGTGCAGGCCTCCTGAACGTTGTCCACACGCTCCGGTTTGGCATGTGGAGGCCTCCTAAACGATGTCCACACGCTTCAGCTTGGGCCTGTGCGGCCCGCTTGAACGATCTCCAGACGTTGACGGACTTACTATCGAATATTTATTACATTACATTAAATTACATTATACTGTTCTGTTACAAGTCGGTGCCCGCCTTTAGACTAGCGTACCACTATATAAGCCACTCAAATTGCTACGTTCGTTACTGTAACCCTACAGTTGCTATAGCTCTTTGCACTTGTAAAAATAACTTGTGTAATTATTGTTCTAATTAATCTCTTTCTAATATTTGCCTTGCTGTCAAGCAAACAGATTTATTACCATCGGTGAGAGTGCTACAATCCGATTTGTAGTTCAATTATTATCATTTTAAGCAACTTCATCAATCATCGGACGTCACTACAAAATCTTCCTGTCTACCTTCTTATCTTGCTATCTAGGTGCCGCAGTTGAAATTACTGATCATTAGTTGTTACGGCTTTATGACCTCGGAAGAGAATTTTTCTTTAAATTCCGCCTTATATGCTCGACTTTCATGGGTAGTTCGATTTTTTACCAAATTTTCTCAACAGGTATTCAGTACGTTGCTTATACCCTATAGCTGAAGATCTGATTGAGTTTTTTAAGTGATAACGTTCTGGAACTACATACTTGGTTAAGAATTGTCATATCAAGCAGTTGCTGTCGTACACTATACGCTCCTAGCACTTCTGCCATTCTTGGTAGCATTGCAAGAGTGTTCAGAGCCTGTGACGAGGCCTGTTTGGCCTTTCGGTAAAAGTTTCTTATCAACGATATTTCGAGATTCAAAAAAGACGATGACCATGGATTTGGTTCGTCTTAGGTTCAGATTGCTTTATCTTCCACAACTTTTCCTTGTAATCCTTGAAATCGATAGACCTGTGCTGCCGATAGACAGCTTCCTATATATTTTCTGCTCACATTAGCTCTAACATCTCCATACTGAGAGGAAATAGTGATGTAATAACTGGCATTGGACAAATCGCAAGGACTTGACTTTCGTAGACTTTCATCGACTTCTATACAAACAAGTCATGAACTATTATGGTTTCAACTATACTTTCTGTTGTACCTACCTTAATTAAACCGTAACCAGCAGTTTAATAGGTTTAGAAGATTCTTCAAAGTTCAAAAGTTGAGGTTAAGATCATAAAGTAGTCCATTAGCATTACATAAGACGATGCCTTGCTGATCGCTTCATCTGTATGCACATAATGGGCATATAACTTGGACTTAGCAATATCTCGGTTGATTGCTGATGTAAAGCAGATCTTTTGGTAACCAAATGGACATCGATCCGTCAAAATCAGGCCTTACGTCTTAATACGATGTAATAATTATTGAGTCAATTTTCATCTCATCTGGTTGTGCATTGCATTAGCATTGATAATATTAAAAATATTGACCCAAAATTCCATTTCGACTCCCACATAAATTCGTTTTAGTTCAAGTAAATACAAAATCCTTGTGCAATTAGTACACTTTAAATAAATCGAACATTAAACTGTAGTACGTGAGAAAGCTGCCTACTTTAAAATTGTTATTATTTGCTAAAAAAAGAAGTTAAAAAAATATTTGGACGTGTGGGGATCGACTTAAAAAATTAAATCCTTTCATATCGACAACCTACTACGTAAAAATATTTTATGTTAATTTTAATCTTTTGTGTATAACTTTTTTAAATACGACCATCACGCAGAGAGAGGAGAGACTATGCAAATAGAAAAGAATTAACAAACAAAAGGATGCAAACGACATTTCATTAACACAACATCTTGCCAAATTGACTACTACCTACTTGGCATAATAAACTAGTTTAAAATTTTCAACTTTATTTTTCGAAAACGCAATCGAGAATAATTGGAGAAAAAAACTATTGTAAAAGAAAATTAATTTTCATTTTTTTCCCAAGTATAAAAGAGTTGATCCGTCTCTTACTTTCGCACTCATACCTATTGTTAATAATTCAAACTTGTGTACTTTTGTTTGTTTTGCTTGTCGTTTACTTTTGTTATGTCGTGTGCATTGCATTTCATAACGCAATTGAAGTTTGAACTTGCACGAGCATTTAATAAAATTGCAATTTAAGCTTTTCATATTATACAACATATCGAGGTCGCTTTATCTTCTGCATTATTTCAATTTGTTTGTTGTTGTTTCTAACTTTAATAATTGTTTTTATTCGAGTGTTTAAGAGGGATATAATCTAATTATACAGTTTCTAACTCTTAATTATTTTCATTTCATTTTATCTGTTGTATTTTTAAATACTTTATTCAATTTATCAATGTTTATTTATGTGTTGCTAACCTCTTTCGGAATATCTTCTTCTCTTTCTTGTATCCGACAGAAACATACCATGCTTAAAGTTTCGAAATCAAAAATGTACAGGTACATTTCCTGCATTTCTTTAACATCTGTAAACATTTCCTTCAACTTTAACTTTCTTTCAACATTTTTCCTTCAAAATTTACAGACATTTCTAAACCTTTACATTTCCTTCATTTCTTTAACATTTGTAAACATTTCCTATATTTTTTCAACATTTTCAAAAATGTTTTTCAGACATTTACTACATTTACTATATTTACTAACAATTACCACATTTATATTTCCTACATTTCTTTTAACATTTGTAAATTTTTCCTGCATTTTTTCAACATTTCCCTAAATTCACAGATATTTTTGGAAATGTTGTAAAATGTAGGAAATTTTTGTAAACATCTGTAAACTTTTGGAAATGTTGAAAAATGCAGGAAATGTTTCCAAATATTAAAGAAATGTAGAAAATGTACATGTGATAATTGTTTGTAAATGTTGGTAAATATATGTGAATTTAGTGAAATCTTGAAAAAATGCAGAAAAAATCTACAAATGTTAAAGAAATGTAGGAAATATAAATGTAGTAATTGTTTGTAAATGTAGTTACTTAGTGTCTGTAAAGGTTAGTAATTGTCGAAATTTTTGGAAATGTTTAATAAATATAGGAAATGTTACAAATGTAAAAGAAATGTAGAAAATGTAAATGTTTGTAAATGCCTGTAAATTTTTGGAAAAGTTGAAAAATGTAGGAAATGTTTGTAAACATCTGTAAACTTTTGGAAATGTTGAAAAAATGCAGGAAATGTTTACAAATATTAAAGAAATGTAGGAAATATAACTGTTTGTAAATGTAGTTAGTGTCAGTAAATGTTTTTAAATGTCCAATATAAGTACACTAACTATATTTACAAACAATTACAACATTTATATTTCCTACATTTCTTTAACATTTGTAAATTTTTTCAACGTTTTCCCATATTCACAGATATTTACCAACATTTACAAACAACTATCACATGTACATTTTCTACATTTCTTTAATACTTGTAAACATTTCCTGCATATTTTTAACATTTCCAAAAGTTTACAGGTGTTTACAAACATCTACACTTTTCAACATTTCGAAATATTTACAGACATTTACAAACAATTACATTTCCTACGTTTCTTTTACATTTGTAATATTTCCTACAATTTTTCAACATTTCCAAAAATTTTGACATTTACAAACATTTACAGACACTAACTACATTTACAAATTACAAACCATTACTACATTTATATTTCCTACATTTCTTCAACATTTGTAGATTTTTTCTGCATTTTTTCAACATTTCCCCAAATTCACAAATATTTACCAACATTTACAAACAATTATCACATGTACATTTACTACATTTCTTTAATATTTGTACACATTTCCTGCATTTTTTCAACATTTCCAAAAGTTTACAGATGTTTACAAACATTTTCTACATTTTTCAACATTTCCAAACATTTACAGCCATTTACAAACATTTACATTTCCTACATTTGTAACATTTCCTGCATTTTTTCAACATTTCCAAAAATTATGACATTTACAAACATTTACATATACTAACTACATTTACAAACAATTACTACATTTATATTTCCTACATTTCTTTAACATTTGTATATTTTTTCTGCATTTTTTCAACATTTTCCCAAATTCACAGATATTTACAAACATTTACTGCATTTTTCATCATTTCCAAAAGTTTACAAATGTTTACAAACATTTCCTACATATTTCAACATTTCCAAAAATTTACAGACATTTACAAACATTTACATTTCCTACATTTCTTTTACATTTGTAACATTTCCTACATTTATTAAACATTTCCCAAAAATTAGGCATTTACAAACATTTACAGACACTAACTACATTCACAAACAATTACTACATTTATAGTTCCTACATTTTTTTTTATATTTGTAAATTTTTTCAATATTTCCCTAAATTTACAGATATTTACCAACCTTTACAAACATTTACTACATTTACAAACAATTATCACATGTACATTTCTTACATTTCTTTAACATTTGCATACATTTTCTACATTTTTCAACATTTCCAAAAATTTACAAACATTTAGAAATTATCACCACATGGACATTTCCTACGTTTCTTTAACATTTGTAAACATTTCCTTTATTTTTTCAAGATTTCCAAAAATTTACAGACATTTACAAACATTTAGAAACAATTACAGCATTTACAAACATTTACTACATTTACAAATAGTTACGAATATTTACAAGAATTTGTACACAAAATTTACGAAGTGGTTAAGCCCTCTATAGTTATACCTATATGTCGTTAGCACCCAATTTTTGTGTAAGAAGCTATACAATATTAAATTTTTAATTTACGAAATATTTTCTTCTGAACTTTTTATTAATTTTTAATGTTTATTAATCAAATATAATTAAAAGTGCTAGGTAATTAACAATTTTATTTGCTCATCACTTATTATTGTAGAGTTATTTAGCAAAGTTAGTAAATTGTTTCAATTTGTGCATGAATTTTTAATATCGACAACTTACAAACTTATAGCATCTGTCAATAACACTTGCTAATCTTAATTGATCGGGCAATTCTGCAATGTATCCGGCTTAAAATTCAATTTCCTCCATATTGTGGCGTTAATAATAACTACATTTTGATATTGTTATAATAAATTTATTTACTTAAAAAGTACTTCCTCGTGTATAAGTGCTGTACTTTGACGAGTTATAGTGTTAGTGTCGTTGACATGTACCACGTTGCTCGCTCGCTCGCTATACATACTATGCGGTTTGTTATTTTTTTCTGTAAACCTGCATCGTGGATGGTTGGTGTGAGTGTAAAGGAACTTTTAAAGCGTGAGTTAAGTTAGGTACATTTTATGCATGTTACAAGGGAAAATGCAGCACGACATGTATGTTTAGAAACACGTCAAAACCCTTTTGTTTGCACTCGTTAGCCGTGGCAGAGAGTTAATTGAAATTAATTCGAGTTAAAAACATTATTTAATTACAAGTTTTATTTATTATGGGATTATGGAAGTTAATGTGTGTAAAGCGTTATAACTAATAGCTCCGAGTTGGATGAGCAACAAAAATGAAAGGATATTATAAAAGGATAGTAAAGCTATGGATGAAATATGGCTTTTGAGCTATTTTAATAGAGGTATTTGACTTTTGGATAATTAGTTTTAGAGTGATGCCATACAAATTAAATTTTGCTTCTTTAATACCAACTCAGGAATTTTAATATAAATATGGAAGTTCAGTTAGGCCATGTGTTGCTTGGATATTTTAATCGATAGCTCCCTATTTTTTCAGTTAAAGTATACGGAACAATATTGCAAAATAATAGGCAATAAATTATGTATTTTGTAAGCAACTACGTGTACAGGGCGATTTATTTGAAATATCTAACTTTTAACAATTACAAATAAAACCAAATGGTTAATAACAATGATGGAAATAAAACGGCATATGTACGCCATATATAGAAATACCACTCACTGTGTATAAACATGATGTACATTTTCTATTTAAAATGTGAATTTCTCTTTCTAATTTTCTTTTTTTTTTGTTTCAGGTAAGTCCTAATTTTATTACAAGAGCTCGTCTGCAGGGTAAGAGTTACATTTTTAAAGCAATTTGTACACATTTCAATTTCTTTCTATGACCCTTCTCTTATTTAAGTGTTGAGTCCATCTGGGGAAAGAACAATTTGGCTGGACGTGGGGAAAAAGATCAATTAAATAAATGAACAAAAAAAGACACTCTTTCTTTCACTTGTCTACATTAAGGGGTCCTTTCCCTCTTCGAACCAAAGAAAAGCGAATTTATTTTTTAAACAGTTTTTCTTGCGCTATTTGTTACAAATTGTTTCATTTAGTTGAGTAAACAAATAAGCGCGAGATTAATAAGTTCGAATCCTCCGGCGGAGAAATTGTCCCTTGGGTATTCCCCTAAATAGTTGTTTGCACAAAATAAATTGCTTCGATTTTTTTTGAATAGGAAAAATTTTCATTTCTCACGAAATCGACTAAAAGTAAAAATTAAAATTACACCAAACAATCTCTTCCGATCGTGTTGTTTTTAGTACTTTCATTTGTATCCGCAAATTATTACAATTGTTAATTAGGTGCCTTAGATTTGCGATATGCAAAATTATATTGGGTGTTTAAAAAATGTGATTTCTGTCTGGGAGATCAAGGACCCTTGGACGATAAAGTGTCTATATGAAGAACGGTGCGTTTTAGACTTGTGAAACCTTATACTTCAGTTTTAAGTTAATCGTCCTTGGGGTATTCCCCTAAAAGTTAAGATAATTTTTTAAGAATTTTTTGCTCATGAAAATGACTAAAATTAAAGTTCTGTGCCGATCGTGTCCTTTTTAATATGTCCATTCGTTTCCGCGTAAATTTATCCCATTATTTGTTAATTAGATACCTTAGGTTTGCTCTACTTTTTAAACATTTAATCATACTTTACGAGTAACATTATAAGATAATCCTGTGTATAATTAAATTATGAAGTCGGGACCGAAAAAAGTAGATAAAAGGAAAAACATTAATGAACAATTTTAAAGACATGAAACAATGCCGACAAAACCTATTAACTTTTTATTCACAATTTTTTAATGATTATTATGTGAAAGTAATTGCTAATTACTTATGGAATGTTGTGCTTTTATTAATGGGGGAAGGTTAGGTACATGAATGAATTATTTCTTACACAATATAAAATTTTACTCTAGTAATAATAAAATAAGTTTAGAGATTAGATCATTTAATTTAAACATTCTTATCACGACTTCATTACAGTGTGGTTTATGAATAAAATATTTTGACATCGAGAAAATGAATTTTATAATAAGATCGGTAGTGAGTAATTATGGGAAAATTCTTTTATAGAAACAATACATTCGTATTGATTTGAAATGATGATTATTTATTGCCTTTGTTGTGGTTCCGGTTCTTTAATATCATTTCTCGTAGACAGTAGACCATAAACGTAATTCTAAACTAAGCAAGTACATAAACTCTACAATTTTGCTTCTTGTAGTAGTAGTAGTATAAAGTTACGTTTCTGGTTCATTGACCAAAGCAACTAAAAGCAAACCAACATTCTTTGTAATAAACAGATTTTCAACTTTTACCACTTTTGTTATTTTCCCAAGTATCAAAGGAAATATTCCGATCATACATCAGGTAAATTAAATGCCTGAAATTATCTGGTTACCCGAATACATGTTTGGTATATTTTATTTTCTCTACGTGATTTTTATACCAAACTTCAGGTAAATTTTATTTTTGTAGTCTTTTCTCGTACCTTCTCTCAATTAAAACCAATATGTACTTGAGTAGAAGTTATTATTCTTTAGCATTTATCAATAGTAACGATCAAGCTATAGTTTATGAACAAAAATTGTTTTCAGTTATCTAAATTATTCCTCATCTAATGGATTTTTCCTAAATGGATTCTTGATGATTGCATTTTATCGGTTTGTAGCAAAAACCTTTCTTTAGTTCAAAAGTTTTAGTAAACAACACTCTGATAAAAAAGATCTTGCAATTTTAAAACAGTGCCAGTCGTCTCTAAATTGTGTTGTTTCTTCTTGGATGCTCTCGAGAAATTTAACTTTTTTATTTTATTTTGTTGACTTCCTAAGAGTTACTCATAATTAATTTTTGAAGAAATAGTCCGATTCATGTCATAGGAGCTCAAAGAAGCGTTTCCACCTAGTGTCAATTCAGCCACGGGTTACTCTTCGCCCTTTCGGGGTTTGATAAAAACTATGATCATTTTTGGCCATCATGGATAAAGAGACTCCAAACAGAGATTCTCTATCTCTTGACCAAGTAAACTCTTTTCTTTGCTGCATACTTTTGCTACTCTGGACTCATCAGTCGAGTCAATTCCAAAGACTTTCGACCAAGAACATGGTCAATTTTTTAAATATCTACGTACTATGCGATGGTAACCACTAGTCTATTGGATACTATAAGAACCAATTATTAAATGAGTTGTTCTTCCTGCGGGATTTTTTTCGGGAACTTTTTTCATTATAATATGCCCAATCAAATCCCTGATTTTTATGAACTATTTCAGGACGTTTTATTCAGTTTCTGTTAAGTTCTTTCGTTAGGGATTCTTAATATTTAAGAACACCCCGTATAATAAATTTATTATACGTGAACAAACAAAAGTAAATTACCTATAGCATTTCTATAATAATTTTCTTTGTTAATTTGAGGTAGGTAGAGGTTAACTCCATATCCAATGGATCATTAATATTATAATAAGAATAAATAAGCCACTATGTACATTGTACACACAATAGGGGTAGTTTTATATAGTAAATGGGTCACTAAAGAAACTAATATAAAAAACAAATATTATAAAAATAGCTAAAATACACAAAATTACTAATTATCACTTTAAATATTAAACATTTAAGAAGAGGAAGAACTTGTCATTATCCTATAGCTGCTGGAGAAGGATAATGAGTACTACAATTCTGCTGATAGTGTCCTTGCTTTCAAAAAAATATCAAGATTTTGTCACAGGTCATATGACCTATACTCAAAAAACAGGCTCTAGATCCACTATCTAGAGTCTATATGCCAAAATTGAGCTGCCAACGGTAGTCATCTGCAGTCAATGGTAGCCATAGCATATGCAGTCAGTGTACAAATTCAGAACAGTGGTTGACTCCTCAACAGGCGCATTTCATCTTCCTCCGATCAAGTGCCTTCCATGAGTAGCTTTTATATGTCCTTGCTGTGGAGGACGTAAAAAATGCCCTCTCTTCTGCCAATTCGATATGAACTATTTCGTTTAGTAAATGCAACAACGCGTTTGTTGTTTTAAAGCTCTTGTGACTCGTGTGTCCATGGCGATTGTATATTTAGTTTGATGGATCTTGTAATCGCTTCTACTCCCGTCTCTAACAATCTTTGCTTTGCAGCAGCTTCAGTTTATGCATTTTCCGGAATATTTCGTGGCCAGAATCTAAGGACCCCAGCAAAAAGTTTAGAATTGGAATATTAGGCGAGAAATAGTCCAAGGATGAGTCCGATTAGGTGCAGATTAGGTTTCCTTTTAATTTCCTAGTGGACGTGTGGCTCGAATGTTATACTGGACTTATTAACGAGGAGTTGGAAACGAGACCTTGGAGATAATTTCTTCTGATATAGAGGAAAATTTTTTGTGAGTTATTCTCGACGACTATGGACACTAGAGCATCAACAAATGAGCTGAAACAGCGAGTTCAAAATGATAATAAAGCCGTTGATCGTGTACGTTGGTACATACACAAAGTGGTTACGAATATAATAATTAATATTCATTAAAAACCTTAAGGTCAGCTTGATGTGTAAAATTTATTATTATTATGTTGGTAGGCCGTTACAAATTTCAACATAAGTTTTAAAAGTAAACTCGTTTAACTTGTAGAGTGAACGCTCTCGGAGCGAATTTTCTCTCAAATCTTAATTTTATAACAAGGGGCAAAAATTCACGTTGAACTTTTGAGCGCAAATTGTTTTTGGGCATATTAATATAAATTCGTAAAGGGAAAAAAGCATTTTTTTTATCGTAATAACATTTCCACTATAAATTATTTTTTTCGATTTTGAAAATTGTAGAGATAGTAAAAAATAAATGTTATAGAATATTTCGACTCACGCAACTCAATTTTTTTCTCTTATTTATATTATATCTATCAAACACGACATACTAATTCGTTTATTTTATCGATAAGCTTGACGTATCATGTTCGTAAGGGAATTACTCCAATTTTTTTACTTATCCTGATAGTGGAGTGAGTCATTAATTTGCATAATACATAAGGAAGTTATCTGAAATATACAGTATGTTCAAGGGGCTCTAATGTATGTTAAGGGAAAGATTAGAACCTTTAGATTAATTTGGTAAATAGAAAATTGTGTTTCCATTTTCTTTTAAGTCGTGGCTACCTTATCTTCTTTCAAAGACAGAAATTTTCCAAAAGAAACGATGTAGTCTAGTCCAGTAGACCAACACTTGAATGAGTGATCATTAAAATCATTTTCATTAAGCAGTTGATAGTGTCCTATAATTAGAGCAAAAGTTTCCTCTTTTTGGTAGGTGTGGGGATGGCAAACTTCATAGGTGTCCCGTATTCTCGTCTTGGATACCTCTGTCGACAGAGGGCAGTGTGAGCTTCCCTCTAATCTAGCGAGGATTACTCATTAGAATTCTCCATCTCTTCATAAAAATATCTGGAACCACTTGCGCACTAATTCAAAGGCTTGGACTTCTGATACCTCCCAGAACAACCATAGCTTGTCTCTCTATGTCTGCTTTCTAGCTAGCCTTGTTAGTCTGGAATTAAGAACTTGGTTCAGTGGTGTTATTTCCGCATCTTCGTCAAAAACTGTCAGTTCTTAATTCGACCTGTATACCGATCTTCTACACGGAGTTCTGGGTCTGTAGGTGGAGTGGACTTCTGTCCAATAACGAGGCCACCGTCAATGTGGTTAAGCCAAATATATTCTGAGCCTTTCTTTGTGCATGGCCGATTTTGTACTTTGTTTTTGGCTTAAGCCCCCTGTACGTTACTTTTAACGAAATAAATTTAAAAAAACTGTAGGACGCTCTATTTTTATTTGATCTCACTTGTAACAAACGCCCTGTATGTGTATTACAAATGTTTTTACATCTAAATATTGATTACATAGAGTCTTAGCAGCTACAGGATTAACACAATATGCTTTTTATCGTATAGTATTTCAGACACACCACCCTTGGCTCTCGTGATACCTATTGTTAGTTTATAATAGACATTTAACTTAGATGAAATAATATTTGTTTTGTTTAACTCCGAAGGAATTCATATTTTATCCCTAAGCATTTGAAAGCACTCAAACTGCTATGATTTTGTAATTACACGAATAAGGGAGGATACTAATTCATTTGAAAAGAGGGCTATTGTGGTTCACTGGCGTCTACGAAAGAGAAAAGGAGCTGCAGTAGGGAAACGACCCTAGATATATGCTCGAAGCGACACGTATGTTTCACGAAGGAATACGTACCAATTACAATTACTCCATAGTCGTCTCTTTAAAAGAGGGCCCTTGTTAAGGAATGTCTACAAACTTTGATCTCGACAGGAGCAAACTGACGTAATTGCCAAAAATTTTAACTGGTGGAAACGTGAAATTTAATCTTGGGGCGCGCGGGAACTAAAGCAAAGGGCGGTTTTGGTGGTGTAAAAAATAATTGTGAAGGCTACCACTGACCGTGACGATTAAGGTAGAGCCCTCTCCCTTTATTTGTTCGAAATTTCTCAAAAGTTTCTCCCCCAAAGAACTTCCACCTGTTTTTCTCCCCCTAAATTCCCATAATTTTCATCTCAATTTTCAGCAAATTTTACATCAGCTCGACCAATTCATTTTGCAATTAGTTCTTTATACTATTTTTAAACGATTGCTTTATTTAACTTATAATTAGCAATAGAACCGCATATTATATAAAATTTGACAACGTGCCAAACTTTTAAAATGCTAATTTTATAGTGTATTTTAGTTAATTTTCCCCTTAATTAAATTTAATTTATATTTAGTATTTAGCAAATTTTCATACTTTAATAAATTAGCATAAACAATGTAGGAGGAAGGCTCGTTATGGCGAAACAAGTTTCGAGTTAATCAGACAGGAAAAGTTATATTTGTCCACCTCTAATTATTTCAAGTTGCGCGCATTTTACATTATAATAATAATTCAATTACAAAGTTAACACTTTGCTTCTAAATAATATCATTAGAAATTACATTCGTCCAAGGTTAGAATTATAAAATAGATGCTTGCGTAATTAATTATTTATTATTGATTAAAATCGAGTGTTTATGTTTTATTGTCATTTAATTATTTATTTACGTCGGTTATGGTAGTGGGATTAAGCCGAAAGAAATTTTATTCCAAATTTAAATAAATTAACATTTTTACTTTAATCTTTGACTGTATTTGCTTTTACGAACGCGAGATTAACAAATATGGCAAAATCACTTACCTTAATGAGACTTTTTCAAACACGTATTCAAACAAATTGCTTCTAATTCCCTTAAATATTAATTTATTTTTACTTTACATTTTTACAAAATAGCGTAGATGAGGTCAAATTATCGGTTAAGTTGGGGCAATTAGGAGGTTGTTAAAATTTGGTCGCTGACCGTATTAGAATGTTCTATTCTTGTTTCGACTATTTAGTTTGTAATCGTATATTTAGGTGTTAATTGCTTTTAGTTTCTCCAAGTCTTTTTGCATTCAAAAGGGGTTTTGTTTTGGGAATTTGAGCTTTGTGCTAAATTTCTACAACTGGACCACAAACTCAAATTGCTGAATTAGTTCTAGTGGTCTTCTCTCAAGACACGGCTCAACTTATTTCGTTTTTCAAAACAAATTTCAATTTTTAAAAGTAAATTAATCGTTGTGTAAATAAAATGTATTTTTAGTTCTTCTCAACTGATTTTTCTCGAATTAAAATAAATTCAATTACGATTTCAAATACTTAAAAGTTAAGGGTTTAGTTAGCGAGAGCTTTCTTTAATTTAATTATGCTCTGTAAATGGCTTCAACTTAAAGATTTTTTAATTGAATTTTTACCTAGACAAAGTGTTGTAGTATACAATTTAAAAATGTTAGTTAAAACTAAGCCAATTTGAACTCACAAAACGAGAATGAAATTCATGTCATCTCCGGAAAATTTGAAATGAGGCGGTACAGAATATACCTATGGGAATTAGGAGAGAATCCGGATAACTAAAAATTTCAACTGTCGAGACACGCCTTTGTAGTAAAAGAAATCAAACATATCAAAATATACAAGGTGTTTTACATTAAAAAAAGTCAAAAAACTACCACATTTTATCTAGGAGTCGACAGTAAACAAACTTTGACATTCAAGTGTCAATATCCTATGAACGGTTCATTTTATACTAATGCAACTTAAATTTTGAAACTAAATACTATAAAGAATTCAAATATGATAAAATATACAGGGTGTTACATTTAAAAAAGTCAAAAAATACCAAATTTTATCTAGGAGTCGACAGTAAATCAACTTGGACATTCAAGTGTCAATATCCTACGAACGGTTCATTTTATACTAATGCAACTTTATATAATTTTGAAACTAAATACTATAAAGAATTCAAATATGATAAAATATACAGGGTGTTACATTTAAAAAAGTCAAAACATACCACGTTTATCTAGGAGTCGACAGTAAACCAACGTTGACATTCCAGTGTCAATATCTTACGAACGGTTCATTTTAGACTATTGCAATTTTATATAATTTTGAAGCTAAATACCAAAAGGAAGTCAAATATGTCAAAATATACAGGGTGTCTAAACACTTAGTGGTACTCTTATTAAATTTTAAAATAAATAATATATCATTATTGTTTTACTTTGTATACGATTTTCTTTATTATTTACTCTAAAAGAGGTCGTACGTTTTCGTAATGAACTGTCAAATAGAGCTTAAATGAATTAAAATTTTTATTAATTATAGTCAAATTATTAATTTCGGTACCTTATTAATGGTTTTTAAATTTTCGTCATTCTCTCCTTCTTCCCGTCTTATCAATTATGTTAGCAACACAAAAAGGGCTTAAAGTAGCTTTGATTATAAGATATATTAAGTTACCTCTCTGTGTTGAAAATTTAGCAAACATACACATAACATCCATTATTATTAATGATTAAATTAAGTCTCTTAGGCCCGGTTTCCTCTATCCCTGGTCAATTTTGTTTCTTGAATATTGAAATTTAACGTAACTTTCAACATCAAATTTTAGTCATGAAATTTTTGGTTAACTGAACTGAAAAACCGGGCCTTGGCCAATAAAATCACAAAACTTTATTTCGCCTAATTTTTCTACTATTCCACTTTCGTTATAATCTCAGTAAGATATAAAAAATTAAATTAATGATGTTAGATCCAGTGATTAATTAATTTTGAAACTTAAGACTCGATAAACTCGTCTTGACGAGAATAAAAATTAATTTAACTTTTTTTTTTTTATTAAATTCTTCTTCAACGTGACATTATTTATAGAAAGTAACCCTTTTTTAATAAAAAAATATAAATTAAAAATAAGGTCATCCAACATTTTCGGCTCTCTGAAATCGATTAAAATTTAAAATTGATTGACTTTTTATAAATTGACTTTCAGTAAGTACTTGCACCGTTTATTGTATCAAAGGAAAATGTTTAGTGACAACAATGGAAATAAAATATACCTAAATTAAATGAAAATGTATGTGTTTGTGAAGAAATTTTAATTTATTGTTGAATTTGCTCACGTACTTGAACTTCTCATACTCAAATTTGTTGTAACTGTTTTTATACGTAACTTGTATTTTTATTGTATATAAATTGTAACTTTTTGAGGGGAAATTTTTTTTTATTTTCTTTCGATTTGAATAAAAATTTGTAGAGTAGCTCGAATTTTCTTAGATTTGACTAATGTATATTATGTATAGGGACCTCGATACCATTTATTTTCTTAGGGGGAGTTTAAAGGGTATTTCGAGCGTACAGTTTTGATTTTTATTGAAATAATTATCTTCTACAGTGGATTTTGGTGAGGAAATACTGAATTTTTTTTCCTACAGTGGATTTTGGTGAGGAAATACTGAATTTTTTTTCCTGAAGTCCCTTTGGAGCGGAGTCGAAGGCTGTTGTCGCAGGCAGTTGGATGTGGAGGCACCCGCATCTGTTGCTTGGGCTTTTTCTTGTTTGCCCTTTTTTGGGCGAAGCTGGATCTAGCCTATTCTACTATTCTATAGTAGAATCCGCCAGCTTGAGGTTGAGACCTTCGTTTTGGGCTTCTATGAGACCCAAAATCTTCTCATCCGAGTAGCTCTGGCTTCCGGGTATATATGCCACCACTATCTCCGTGTGAGGCATTTCAGCCTCAAACACGATCTTGAGGGAAGCGCCATCCCATCGTTTGAGTTGGACTTGTAAGGCCTTGACCCACTCAGCTGTGACTGCATTGGTACACGTGATACCGAGCCAGCCTGGTCTTTTGTGGATTTGTTGAAATTGTGACTGTATAGCAGCTTATTTCCCCTTGTCAACTATTTTATCCAGAATTGCCTCCTGAATGGCTTCAAGTTGTTCCATAGTCAGGAGTCCATCTGGGTATGAGGAATGTGTGATCCCTATCTTAACTCCGGTTAGAACCTGGCTAAAAGACGGCTTTGCATTTGAGGGTGCAGCTGAACTTTCAGCCGTAATCCCCCCTTTTCTTATCGCGAGCTTCCGGAGTGCTACCAGCAGATCTTACCCTATATTCGTAGCCTTATTTGGAGGACCATCTCCTTCTAGGACAAGTTCTCTGGCCTTTTCAACCGGATGAGGGATTTCATATTTCAGTGGGTCACGTGTGGTCTAAGCTCCTGTTTCCAAAGAAAACAAACTTTGTTTCCACAAATATCTTCTGCATGTGACCTTGATGCTTGAGGTGAGCGATCATCCAGGTGGTTATTGGATATGTCTACCAAAAGTTTTGTTATCCCAAATCTTAAAAAACGTAATGTTTCATCCAGTGTCCATATTATGTTGTGAACGTAGTATATGGGAAGAAGGGCAAACTTGAGGATCCGACCATCATACAAATTGGAAGTTGCAAGTTTGTGAAACCTTCTTTTTAGAGAAGAAATATTGTAATGATTTTAATCCTTTTTCAGAGTGTTATGCTGTTAATTTTGTTAAATTTAAATTTAGTCTCGTGAAGTTGTATTTCTACAAAAGTTTGTTGTTTACGAAGTGGTAAGATAATCCTTAATATTAAACCTATAATAACAAATCACAATACGTCTTGGATTACACACAATACTGTGTAAAACTAATTTAAGTTTGAAGGAAGTTCCTGATTTCAAATATCGTCCTCTGATGCTTGCTTGCTATACATGAATACCAAACCATAATTCAAATTGTATAATAGAAGTGTTGACGTTTGTTTGCATTTGTTACAAGCCACCTGAATGAACATCAAAATCGAATTTCGAATAAATCAAAAAGTTTATTATAATTTTAACAACTTTTTTTTCCATTTTAAAAAGGAGAATTTTGGAGGTGGCACTATGTGCTAGTTGTGGCACAGTCGAGTCCCCATTATTAATTGCAACTTACACATTTCTTAATGAGAATAAACCAAAGTGATTAGTTTAACTTAAGTTTAAGCCCTCATGCTTTATGTCGTGTCATCGTATTTTGTTTTCACATCACCTCCTGACGAATAACTTAAGCTTAAACCTAAAGCACATACGTCGTTACAATTTTTTCTACTTTTTAAATTATTAATAGGCGATTAATTCGTCTTGACAAAAAAGGTCTTTTATAATCGCTTTAATCAAATTTTCAGTTGCACGAACTGTCGTGAACTTTTATTTCTCCACATTTCATTTGGGTGTGTGTGTGTGTGTTTGTGTTAATTTTTAGTGGGTTGGAATTGTCGTTTCTTTTTAATGTATAATGAAGGTGTCGGTAGTGTCGTTTAATTTAAACGACCGGTTGAGTTTTATTATAATTGTAAATTGGAGTTGTTATTACGAAATTATGCTTGTAAGGTTGCTTTATGTCAGTCAGGATCAAGTAGTCGTTTCGGAAAAGGTCAAGCTTAAAGAAATTTTATGTAAATGTCGCACATTTGCAACAACTCTCTTCCTCTAAAATTTACAACCTTAAAAATTATTTCCTCCTTGTCTCACCCTCTTTTTTATTATTTCAAGATAAGAATTTAGGCGTGCAGAATTGTTTTAACGAGGTGTCATAACACTTCTTTTATCATCATATTATATTGATAGGCGTAGGGCCTCTTATCTATCAAGACTGGTTAGAAATTAGTTTGCTATGACCTTCAAAGAATTTTTTAGCGATTGTTAGAATGGTCTTTTAACCGGGACTTGTATGCCCTCCTAAGCACAACATGGAGAAAACGCCATGGAATTGAGAATAAAGATCCTAAACGTACGATAAGGTACTAACAAAGGTTAGATGAGGTCTTGACTTAGGTTAGAAGGGTGGTTTGTGACTAATGTAGCGGTGGTTGTTAAGTTCAAATTTCACACCTTTACACCACCGTGGTATTTAAACCCTTTACCATCAGGGTACATCAAGAGCACCCGGCACAGTTGAGTTCATCGTCGATCGGCACATGGTCTACACGTGCAGTTCTCGTCGGTCGTGAAACGGTTACCGGCGTCCCGAGACCGATGAAGAACGTCACGTGTAGACCATGTGCTAATCCACGATAAACTCAACTGTGTCGGGTGGTGTTGATGTACCCCGAAGGTAAAGGGTTGAAATACCACGGTGGTGTAAAGGCGCGAAATTTTAACTTAACAATCACCGCTGCACTAATTTACACCCTCGAAACTTCCACCATTCAATGCCTCTTTTAAGCCCGCATAATATCTCCACCTGGATAATCGCATAAAAAGCATTTATGTAAGCGTTTGGTGATATAAGATATGAGTACGAAGCGTACGGAGTAAGATGTACGTTTCCAACTCCTAGTTAAATCGTAAGTTGAGTTCTGATTGGTGCTAAGAACTTTATATGGATAAATATTCGACGTGCATTGATTTTAAGAGAATTCGTGACCATTCGTGTACATCCACTGTATAGAAATCTTCTTGTGTTGCAGGTACAGGGTGTACGGAAATTCTTGGGATTATGTAATCAACCAAAAGTTTATTTGCCGCCTAACTGAAATGCTGAACTGAATTAAATTCTAACCTATAAATGAATGAAAAAATAAATCACAGCTGTTCTTTATTTTTTACTTTTTTCTGTCATATTCTTTCTTTCTTATTAATAGCAAAACAAACTTAAAAATCATACGAATCATGCTTAAAATCACAATAACAAAGTCGGTACACACAGGTCTATAAAATCGGTAACTGTATTTTTGTTATTTCGATCATATGTTACTTAGACTCGCCCGAAGAAAGGGGAGGAAGGTACTTTTTTCTGTTACATAATACCAATAATTAAAATACACCCTGTAGTTGATGGTCTGGCGTCCCTGCACCAGAGGCTGAAACAAGCTGCAGTTGTAGGGTTTAAGCTGATCGCGTCTACCCCACTACATCCCTCTTTGTTGGTCAAGTCTTAGGGCTTACCACAAATCACTTGACCACGGTCTTGGGCTTTTTAGCCAACCGTGTGTGGCTCGATTACAGTCTTAACCTTTTGGTCGACTGTCGGTCATTTATAAGTGGGGTGGCTTAGTAGCTAACCACTTCTCAACGGTCTTTGGGTTTTTTGACTGACCGTGTGGGATTTCTCAACGGTCTTTGGGCTTTTTGACTGACCGTGTGGGGCTTGATTACAGTCTTGAACTTGTTGGCCGACTGTCGATCTGGAGGAACGCTGGTCAAGCTTTAGGGCTAACCACCCGCCCCCATTTGCGTTCCAGGAACGAGTTCTCTGAGAGTCGCCAGCACGTTGCAGTGTCCAGGTAGCGAGCGTCATCCGAAGGAAGCGTATTTATTTTATTTTCATTAACATAAACTGTTAATTTTATTTTGGTTTGAATAAATTTTTTTTGAGTAGAAAGTGTTGCTTGTTTATCGCTTCGAACCCATCCCGTCTTCGACTCGAGTAATATCGAGGACTTAATGTACACTCAATCGTGACTACATTATCTTCATATATTTCTGAAACTTCAGTGTATTGTAGTGGGTAAACCCATGAAGCCCTGTATAAAAGAGCAAAAACCTATTCCATTTGTGATTACTTAAATACTCTTCATAAAATCTGAACGGAGTTGATTGGAATGGAAATTTGCATGTTGAGAATAGTAAGAGAGTAAAATACATTGTAATTTAATGTAAAAGTCAATAATTACTTAAATTGCTTGCTACCAAGCTAAAAAGGACGATAAAAAATTAATTTGTGAAGTGGTTGGCAATTCAGAATGTCCGGTACGCCCAAGCGAAAGCAGCTGCACCTCTCTCGTGTAGCAAATTTTCGATCAACTCAAGTGTTATTTCATTAGTCTTCCAAGCAAGCTATTACTTCTATCGCCTGTTATTTACTGCCTCAATAATTCAACTTAAGATTTTTAAACAAAACCTAATTAAAATTTCTATAGGTGCTTTTGATAAATCTAATAAAGTTCAATTTGATTTATTACTTACACGTCATGTAACTAATTTTGAATTTTCTTTTGTTTTAGGTGAGTTTCCATTCAATTTCATTGTCACTTAGCGTGAGTGTGGAGAGGGTAAGAAAAGTTTTTTAAAAGGTGAACATTAGGGTCATAAAACTTTTTTTTTATTAATATTGAGACAATTTTTCATAAAAATTTGCATAAATACCCCTATTTTGTACTAGAAGAATTTCCTTTTACGAAATATTTCCGAACTAAAATCAAATAAATTTCCTTTAATATCATTCTTTTCGCATTTTCGCGTCATCTGTTGAAGTTTGTTTTCTTTTTACTTTATTTTTAATATTAAGTTTTTTTTTTGATTTTTGCATCGTGTCATGTCGTAAAAGCATTCATACGAATTACTCTTAGTTTCGAGTTGTCTTCAAACTTTTATTACGGGCAATTTGATCCCAAGTCAAGAGAGGTTGATGATTATACGTACATCAAGTAGTTTTATGGCAATCCTTAATGCTGTTAGAAAATTTAGAGATTAAATACGATGTCTTCGACGTTATCGTCAGTGCTTAATAAAGAAGAAAAAGACAATATATAGGTATCTCAAGAATGGTTTATTTCAGACTTATCAACTTATTTAGATTTTATGAGGAATTTATCTATGTCAGGTATTTCATTTAAAATTATAAAACTGTAGTTTAGCTATTACGAAGGCATACCACATCAGTCATTCACTGTCGTAGTTTGATGAATTTCAGTAAAAATGTACTCCACTAGTTTTTTCTCTTTGGATCGTCTTCAGCTGGTTTGTCTCTGTTTATCTTTATGTCCTTCTGTCCAACCGTCTGGCTGACTAAACTAGTTGGCTGGAGGTTATTTCATCTGGTACCACATTTCACGCCATTTCTTGATGACAGTATGATTGTTTTGAACTTTTTTTATACTTTCGAACATATGAACTGAAATAAAAGTGACCAATTTGGTATAGTGAATTTAGAAATTTGAAGCATTCAAGGCTGAGATGCTGTAATGATCACCATATTGCTCCTCTACGCTAAGCTAACTACCGTGTACTCTTCCCATATCAATTTTTGAAAGTTTGTCGGAGAGTATGGAGTTAGTAGATCAACCGTAACAATACGTTAGAATCCCCAGCCCTGATCCGTCAGGGCTTGATCATCTCCCTTACCGTCGGTATCAGAGCAAACGAGAACGATAGTAACCACTGAGGCTTTTCTTCAATCTTTGCCACCAAGGTACCTGCTTTAGTTCCTTCGCTGCATCTTCCGATTCGTTAGTGTTCAAACACCGCCAGAGAGTAATTTTGTATACTTACTTTTCATGCTTTTCCATAATTGTTATTTTGTTTTTTACGACAAATTACTGCGTATAGGTACGTACGAGAAATTCATTGATAGCAAGATTAGCAAGAAATTTTCTTTAATGACATTACAAAATTTTCACATTATCCAAACTTGTAAGAAAATAACAATTCGAAATCCTCATTGGTTGAATCTTTAGACACTTTCTGTCACCTGGATGCGGTTTCCCAACTTTCCCAATCTCAAATTCAATACCGAACTATCGCATTAAAACTTTTTGCTTTTAACTATTTAATTTTATATAAAAAAATTTTCTCATGGCGAAGCCTTTGCAGAGGTTAGAGTTAGATCATCAACCTGTTTTAATGAGAATTTTTATAGCGTTTTAATTATAAAAGCGGAAATTTTTCTTTCGTGTTACGATTTCAAGGTTTTCTTATTGAGTAATAAACGTGTTTTATCTTAATTTGCAATTTAAAATAACAAGAAATGGTTTGTTTATAACAAAAGTCGTGTCGATTTGTTAAAAATTGTATTTTGAATTTTTGCTTTATTAATGAGAGCCCCCTGAGCTGGAAAAAAAGAAGAAAAATTGGTGTTATGAATAATTTATTTTCTTTTGTGTTTAAAAGATTAGAAAATCATTAAGTTATTAAATTTTTATTAATTCAAGTGTAATGTAAAATTAATTACTTATTTCACGTTATGAATGTGACTTGAACAAAAGCTAAACCATTACACTACATTAAACCATGCGATAAGAATTTTCATTTGAATTTTTATAGGAAGTCCTTTGTGTTACCTGCTTGTATATCATATAGATTTATTTACGCACACTAGGAAAATAATGTAATGTACACTTTAATAATAGAGTGTTGTGCAAAATTAAAATTGGTGTAGCATGATGTATCA
The DNA here is from genome assembly GCA_963924605.1 of Malthinus seriepunctatus. Taxonomy (NCBI): domain Eukaryota; kingdom Metazoa; phylum Arthropoda; class Insecta; order Coleoptera; family Cantharidae; genus Malthinus; species Malthinus seriepunctatus. The sequence continues at coordinate 8,500,687 of OZ004600.1, forward strand.
AAATTTCAACTTTCTCATCATTTAAGTCTCTCGGCCTTTTGTATTGATCTTCAAGTTTTCTTTCATCTCATTAAATTGTCAATCACTAACTTTCCTAATAGCATTTCTGTCCTTTTCTCAACTTACTGGCAGATCGTATAAGAAATGTCTTGAAAGATTGATATGTTCTCGAGTTGTTTGATATACCCCCACCCAGGATAAGGGTGTCCATAATAGATTACTTACGAAACGAAAATAATTGAAAAATCGTAAAAGTCATAAGCCACTTTGGTCTTGGAAACAATTTTTTATATAACCTAAGGCTGCCTAGTGTATGGTCTTTGACGCTAGACTATCGCTTTTCAAAGTGTAGCGCACTAGTTAGACGTGCTGGTGGGTAGATAACGATTGCTACTCAACTGAGAGTCCTTTTTAAGGTACAATTAGTCGTCGGAGTAAGGTGCTCTATAATTAGGACGATTGTCTGGCAAATGAGTGGTTGTTGGCGCATATTAAAACCACTAAAACACAGTCTAGGAATTTTCTCAAGTCTTGTGTGTGCCCATTTAGTCTTATAATGGCATCAATTTATGGTATTATTGAAACAAACGAAATTCCTGTAGAAGCTACGCCGGCAGATCGGCCGAAGGTATCGGTTCGAATTTTGCCTTTAGACAATAGCCAAATGACGTCTGACGTCCGACAAGGACGAAAATTCCAAACTTTTCTTGTATTTTTCGCTGTGCGATTTTTTAAGAATCGTTGACGACTCTAGCTATTTTTTTAAATTTTACAAAACTAAGACCGGGGCGTTTATAGGGCTATCCCAGAGTACCCGAATCCAAATTTTGGCATCGATTTGCTGATTTCTCTTTTTTGGCCAATCAGAACTTATAAAAAACATTCCATCACTTCGATCGGTTCAAAATTTTAGGACGGGATTCCCTGGGATGTGTGTCTTAGGTAATTGTAAAATTTGAGTTCTTGGATTTCAGAGGATACGAAGATTTCAATTTTTAAATGAAAAGTGTTGATTTTTTTCATTTAATGCCCCCCTCGCCTCCCCCATGTGTCCTATTTGAAATTTGACCTTCGTAGATGGTAGGCGAGAAAAAGATGACGACTTAAAAAAAGTTCCGAAACAACTATTAAGTTGAATAACATAATAACTTAATAATAAAACTTAAAACTTTTTTACTGGCTAAAACAAGTGTAGTGAGATAGGCTAGCTAGCGCGCTACGGTCAGCTCCACGAGCGGCTAATGCCGACCCCTCTATTAGATAATTGGTTTGCCCCAAAAAAACTCCATCAAGAACAGAGAACAGGTCAGAAGACTGAAGATCACTGCATTGTTTGCACGGTAGGTGCTCGGTTCACTGGGTTCCTTTACAGCGAACAGGCAATCTGCGGGAATTCCAATATGGATATTTTAGCTACAGCGCGCTACTCTGTCAGCTCTACGAGCTGCTAATGCCGACCCGTCCATTGGATAATTCGTATGCCCCAAAGGACCTTTCTCAAGAACTAAGAACTGGCCAGAAGACTGAAGATCACTACATTGTTTACACGTGGGGTGATCGGTTCACTGGGTTCTCTTACAGCGAACAGGCAATCTCTAGGGATTTCTAATTCCGATATTCTATCTACACAACGTGTGCCAATACCCTGTATACAAAACTCATTTTTTTCAATTTCCTTTCTTATTGCATTGTTCACTATTTCGAAAAATTAATTAAAGACTTCTTATACATTTCTTTCGCAACGTTATTAAAGTAAATTAGAAAATCTTATATTATTAGTTTATTTTTTTTGTGTATTATTCTTTTCGTTTTTTTTTCTCTCTTATATTGTGTAATTTATTCTTTCAGGGGCGCTCATAGTAATAATTTCATTTTGATTCATTTTCCAACTTAATGTCCGTTATTTGTGTTGGTTCATCATTTGACGAAAACTAAAAGAAAATTTATTGCTTCCTTTTATTCCAATTGTAAAAGAAACCTTTTCTCTTTTTTTATCGTTAATCAATATTTTGGATGCAAAAAAAATTGTTTTAAATATCGTGGGCGTCTCGGCAAATTCGTAAGTTCAACAGGTATTTAATTAGGCTTTGTTTCTTCGTCTTAAGAGCCCTTTTGTTACACCGAACTTTGTTGATTTTTTTTTTCTTATTTCTCTTCACCTTTAATATTTTTTCACGTTATCAATATTGACGTATGGAATTTTCGAGTTCGTTTTTTTTTTCGTTTAGAGCACCATCGTACAGGTCATTTGTAGTTTAAGTCCAAGTTCAATATTTACTTAACAAACAAGAAATACTTGAAGCAGTTTTTATAAACTCATTTAAGACGATTCGGTTTACAGTTAGAAGGGCTCGTCTATGAAGAGGTTAGTAATGATTTTTGGGGCATTTGTTTTGGTCCTGGTGGTCATTTTGGAATGGTTTCAATCCCGAATTTACTTTTTGTTTGTTGATGGTACGGAAAAACTCGTATTGGCTAACATCCACTTTGTGAGTGCAATAAAGAATTGTATATTATTGCATCTAGTTCTGTAGAGCCATGTAATTTAGATTACGTCTGTAACATTCGGAAGCATAAATTAATTAGGTAATAAATTGCCTTTTTACAGCTGCATAAGAGACTCTAAGTAACTGACCAGTCAGATACTTCAGTCCTTCAGATTTAGCGGGTCAACTACTTAGGAGCCCTTAGTAAGCTGTAATAAGTTCATTGATTGCTAAAAATTGCAATTTTGATCTAAACAAGCCTTAAGGGTAATATTTGTTATAAATTTTGTTCCTATTGGTATTTTATTGGCTTCTAGAAACAGTTGGCAAACAAACTTTAGAAAATAATTGCAAAAGCTAATTATAAAAAATAATCTAAAGGATTTATTAATGTAATAAGTAAAGAGAAATTTCTAAAAGAATTAGATAAAATAACCTTTTGCCAACAGTTAGTTCATGGGTGGAAAAATCGTTTGACATTTTATAAGAAAATAAATTTAAAGAAGAAATTGTTTCGTACATAACTTATATAAATTTGTTATAAAGTTTTTGACGAGGTAAATAAAATAAGGAAAATTTAGTTAAAATATTAAATGAGTCTTTTAAAGAAGATGCTCATTATATTATCGACTAACGTACGTTCTAATTAATTTTCAACTTTATCTCTTAATTAATAATTAACACAAGTTTGACAGTTGTTCATTGTTAATAGGACTTTTCAAGAAGATTATGATTAATGATAGCTACACTAATGATATTTCTATAATTTAGGGATTCCATGATTTATTTCATGAAATTTTTGGTTATTACCATTAATTTGAATAGTTTGCTTACGAGGGTTAAATGAAAAGTCAAGTTTCTTTCTACGAATTTTCATGGACGCCTTATGGTATAGACTGAGAGGAGGGGGCATTATTGAAACCATGTAAATGATTCCAAATAATAAACTTGTCCCCCAGCATGCAAGAGGCAGAAAAGATGTTCAAGACAATGGACGAGCATGACTACAGTAAATGCTGTCTTTTCCAGACCCCAGACAGCAGTAAATAAACTAAAACGGGTCCTAGTAATCACTTAAGTTTATAGAAGATAATATAATAAGGTGATAGCAAGAACATACCAAAGTGGTTTTGAGACTCCATGACGTGGGACCACCCCACCTTTAAATAATTTTTAGGTCCACCCCATTTTAATATAGTTCTACCTTTGAACATAAAATATCAGGAAGGAGCCTCGACAACCCACAACCCTTGTTTATAGGAGAAAATGCGATGGAAATGCCATTTTGGACTTCCTTCACATTTAAATTATCATTAGTTGACGTGGAACCACTCCATCTTACTCGTAAAAGAAGTTTTAGGTTTACCCCATTTTAGTATAGTTCTACCTTCCAACATAAAACATCAGGAAAGAGCCTTGACAACCGTTGCCTATAGGAGAAAATGCGATGAAAATGCCATTTTGGACTTCCATCGCGTTTACATTTTCATTGGTTGTCATGATCTTTCCTTATAAGTGGGAGTATAAGTAGCAATATTTACTCTTCCGTTGCGATCCATATTATTAGCTAAAAAGCTCTTTCCTGGTAGAGTAGGGGGTATTTTTTTATTCAATGAGTTCTCCAGTAAGAAAAATCACTATTAGTGATACCATTTTCTTATTAATCGCTGTCCCATGTAGCTCTAGTGGCAGATCTTACAAGGTCTTACTTTGCTTTCTATTGCTAGTTGCGATTTTGGAATAAAAAACAGTTAGTCGAGGATATTAATTAAGTAGTTTTGCTATTTCTAAAATCCTCAGATATCATCCCTTCGATGGCCACGTGGACGGATATATAGAGAGGGAAGCACGAAGCTGGAAGGCTTAGCACATAGAACCAAACACGAAACTCGATATTTTACTTCATTTTAAAACAATACTATCATCCCTACGCAAGCGTATACTAGAGCTATCCACGGATTGCTCTTCTGTACAGTGTACAGTCAGCCTCACAATTAATGACCACCCTGGCTATACGTCTAACACGAATTGTGGATGCAATCATCATAACACCCCCTACTTAAATGGAGAGCTAACTTTATTTTGCCAACAAGTAGTAAATCAACAACCTCCCCTTCTGCCCTTTTGTCGTTGTTGGCTAATAACCGCGCTGACGTGTAGCCAAGGTGGCCAATAATTATGAAGTTGACTATACATATGCCCTCGTGTAACAATGAAATAAATAGAGACTCTTCCTATTATTTTTAATGATTAAAAAGACAGACGAGGATGCCGACAAATGGATGGACGGATAGACAAACAGACAGACTAGATGCACCTATTCGTTTACGTGTCGACGATGATTAGCTTTCGACCGAAATAAAATTAGCAAAGAGATTTACGAGGCGATAATTTTAAGTTGAAAGTTTACTGACCAATTTAAAATGACGTGACTGTTGGTAATAGAATCGACCCAATATGCAAACGTATACATGATAAACTAATCCTCCCTCTTGTAAATATATATTTTAATCACTTATTTAGTAGCTCGTTATACAACACTCGTTTTATGTACGTGAAGGGTCTTTTTTATTTGCCGTCCGCATTCTCTTACACTTTTTGCTTTTTCATTGTGTTCATTTCTTATTTTTTCCTATTATTATACTTATGAGGGTGCTCGTGTTATAAGGGTTTTTCAACAAGCTACTAAAAATTCTCGTCTGTAGTGAAATTTTTCGAAATCAAAAATATTGCCGAGTAAGCCAAAATTTGATTCGATTTTATCTTACGAACATAAACATAAAGTGTGTCCTGTGTAATTTAACGTTTTTGGTCATCGATCAGTTAACAACAGCAATAGGATTTTATCTTCCCCTATTTCAGCTTCTACCCTAAACATCCCTTATACCTTATACTTACTCTCTTATCACACTACTTGCGGTATAATCGTCCATAACTAAAGTATGATTAATATGTATTTTATAGTTCAATTTCGTTTCTGATGGTTATCTCTACATATAGTTTTAGTGCCATCGGCACCCCTATAAGACTAAATAAAAAGTGTCCGTTAAAAATTACCGGTAGATTGAGATGTACCTAAAGATTACTTAATTAAACCTAAAGGGCATTTGCATATATTTCGTACTCGACCAATTTACCATTTTAGGGAGAGCTTCCGATGTCTTATTGTGTATATTTCCAATTTTCATAACGTGGCATTTTTAAAGCTGATGGGATTTCGTACCAATTGTTCTTAACGTTAAAAGTTATCTAAAATGGCATACTTCTTGTATTTTGCATCTTATGTTTATGCATAACACTCGAATTAGAATACAAGTGCAATAGAACGAGAGATTGTTGAAACGAGCTCTAACTATCATCATTTCCAATTGTATCTAAAATAGGCCAATTTGAATACGAACAACACATTAATTTTGAATTGTTTCAAACTTAAATGCTTTGCTCGGCATTTCGTTGTCCCATTTTAGTTTATTTTCGGTGTCAATTTTTTGGGATAAAACTAAATCTAAACGAAAGGGGAAAAAAGTGAAAAATCCTGACCCCGTTGGAAAATGCGAATCGAAAACGAGAATTTACGGGTATTACCGTCGTATAGACTTTTATGTTGTAACGTTGGCTAAATGTTCACTGTTACCTTCTTTTATCACATGTTTACGAGGTAGACAGTTTTATTTTGGATTAAACTTCTATAAAATGTCCTAAATGACACGGGGTAAATGCAGCTTTATGTTAAAGTATGTTTATAATGCGTGTAATTTTGTTATGGACGACATTTAAAGTGGACATTTTCTCTTGGAATTTTTATTAGAGCTAACGTTAAAACCCTTAACAAAAATCGCCGCAATAAATTCTTTAATGTTCTCAAAACATGAGATTTTTCTCTTCCGGCAAACGTTTACTTCAAGGTCCAGTTAAGTTGCTAAGAAGTGTCGTCACATCATGACAGTGAATCTAAAATTGTAAGGGAAATTTAAAATAAAATTGTTTTTTCATATTTTTCCCGTTTACAGGGTCTATCAGGCCCTCCGTATTTTTTTATTATTTAATAATGCGCCATATAATTCCCATCTTCTCGACAATAGACAACACCCGTTCGCACTGATCGTAGCGAGAAATTTCTATTTCCTGCCTTCCTATGGGAGCTTCGTCACTACCTGCGCTCAACGGCGTATTTATTCGTGTAAAGGCACTCACCTGGCATATCTAGTGTCCACGGTTCGATCTTTCGATGCCATGCCCATAGCAGTAACATCTGTTTTTGCATTTTTACCTACGACATGCTTCAAAGTAGCGTTAAAACGCCTCTCGCGACAGGAATAGTGCCCATATGTGACCACTGAGCCAGAAACTAAAATGGCATGGAAACTATGAGAGTAGAAAAGGATGGTGCTCTTTTGGAACCATCCTAAGAAAAAAAAAGTGCTACACAAAAACATAGATAAAAGATTTAAAATTAAGCATGGAAAGAGATGAAATCTGCAGGAAGAAACTGAGCAGGACTGATGAGCTTGGGAAGCCTTTTAACTTCTCTTCTCTTCTCACTATTTTAATTGAAAGAACCACTTTACACTGTTTTCACCTCATTTTTTAACTTGCATACATTTTTTCAATCATTTTTATCTTTTAGAGCCTACTATATAGATACATTTTTCGTTATAAACGATTATCTGTCGCTGTCCTAAATTTTTAATTCTCTTGATAGATAAGATGTTTTAATTAAGTTGATGGCTTTAGATAAATGTGTATTGTTTAGTGTGTAGTTAATTTCATAAATAAGTGGTATATGTGCTTGGGGAAGTTTGGAAGCAATCTGAATAATTGACACTAAACCATATACAGGAAGCAAACATATTAATCTGAGTATCAAACATTAAATTAAAAAGCTCCGTCATTATAATAAATATTTAAAGTAATCAAATAATTTGGTAAACTAACTTTACTTACATACATACAAGTAATAAACTATTAATATGTAAGATAAAGTAAAGATTTAATTAAGATTACGTTTGTGTATCCAATTTAATCTGCATTTTGAGGGTTTAAATGAACATTTTGTAAACAATCACTTGGATGGAAGGGCGGAAACGTTTGGCTAAATTTAATTTTTAGTAAAATGGCATTTGAACTTTTTTTCAGTAATTTCTAACAATGGAACTAATTTTGTTACATTTGTAAAGTAGACCCTTACTACTTCATGATAGCGATTCTCAAAATTAATGTTTCACCACAAAAAAATTTGAAAATTGCTTTAAACTGGCTTTGTTTTCAAATCTTTCTTTTTACTCTACGCATACCATTGAATAAATAGTCGCTACTCTTCCAGGGAAAGGCCATTTAGCTACTAATGTAGATCGCAATGGACGTTTAAAGTTCTCCAATATAAATGGTTGCTTATACTCCGACTTATAAGGAAAGATCATGACAGCCAATGATAATGTAAACTCGACGGAATGAATGAGTCATCTATGGTTTTCTAAAATGTCGTTTCCGTCGCATTTTCTCTTATAGGCCACGGTTGCTAACCCTCCTTCCGAATCTTTATATTCTAAGTACAGTACCTTCGGATATAACCTCAACACACGTGACCAACTTGCCAGGAAACCACCAACCAAACGTAATGTGGTTGCGTAGCAAATTGCTCAGGTGGGTTGAGGTTATCTCCGAAAGCACTGTCTTTGCATTGTGGGTATGTTTGTTTTTTTATCAGGGTCAGAGAAGTCGTCTGCCTTCCACAACAATCTAACATAGTATCTTACATAGTGGTGTCTTATGTTATGGTATGCCCAATATACGCTTTCGACACAGCTGTCGTGTAGGTTTTCCAACCGCTTATCTGTTTTGTGTCCTTTTTTTTGGAAATCACGAGATATCGTTCGCTTCTCTGCCTTGTAGCGTACCTTGGGGGAAACGGCCTTACGCCTTCCTCCGGAAGATATGTCACACTTTATTTACTTTCTTTGGGCTCGCTCTAGTTGCGAAGCCAGGATTTAAATCTATCACTTTTTAAGCTTTGCCTTGCAACACAGAAATAATACACTGATGACTTTTATATTGTGGTTAACCGTTACAATTAATGGTTAGAATATGAAACGTTTTCCGATGAAAACGGGGATGGGGATGCTAATACTTGTTTAGGGGCCTAGGATCTTTGTTGAGCAATAACATCTATCTTTTCATTTTCATGCATCATATTCTTTATGGTCTTGGAACCCATGGGGTTGAAAGTTTGTTTTTCCAGCTTTTTGAAGATTTTTAAATTTAAGACCAATTTGATTTCTAGTTTAACAGTTGAACTGGACTGTGTGTATCTCATATCAATTGCTAACTCCGTGGTAATAAATTGTACATGTGTTCATGTGTTATAGCAGTAGTTAGAAGTGCTAGATAGTTATTCGACTTCCGTTTTGCCACGTATCAGGGCATGGTTACCCTGAGAGCTATTGCAATTCTCATTCACAGGGGACTCTGTTTGCCATCACTTTAAAACTATTAATCTTTTAAGAGAGCTTTAAGACTTTTCGTTTATAATTCATAAAACTTGAAATACGTTGGTAATACTCTCTCAAAGAAGAGCCTACGCTATATTTAAATTTTTAATACGCGCTTAAAATGATTCCATTTGTGTTGATCAAAGTGAAAAAAAAACATATAAAATAAAAAGCTTAAAAATTATCAAATAGAATAAACATTTTAATTCTCTTTATTCTCTACATTTTAATTAAAATTTTACCGACGTTTGATATTTAACTATGTACTCGAGGGACTCTAACAAAAATTAATTATTTTTCGTAGATGGTTCTAAAAATGAGATTAAAATTGTATACGTTAAATTTGGTTTCATTAATTTTTTGGGGAAAATTACAAATTTTCAGAGTGTCGAAGGTAATTAATGACAAAGCGATTTTGTTGTAGCCCCGCTTTTTTCTTCTCTTGAGCGTATATCGTGTTTACTTATCGGTTTCGTGTTATAAAAAAAAGTAAACGACTCATTTTTGTGTACAATCTCTCCCTGGTAAGCGCATAGATATGGCATGTAGGAAATTACTTGTCACATTAGTCCCTTAGTCTGCTTTTCACGTTCTAAAGTAAACCGTAAAACGTTGTACACACGGCAATTCTCATATAATCATAGTTGCACGTGCGTGTTTAACGGACGCGTGTGTATATTGCACGCATGTTACCAATAACGTTTTACTTCTTCTCTTGGACAAATAGCAAAAATGCTCGATTATGAACCTTTTTATACACTTATCACGCTTCTCCCCCTTTTGCTTTCCAATGTAATTTCTCAGTTGTCACTATTCTAAATGCACTTTTTACATTTGATTTAATAAGCAAATTATGGTACCTACGCCCTTTTGTTAAATCGAGTGACATTTAACACGAGGACATTTCGAATAGGAAATGACATGGAATTTTATGCTCGGCGAGTTTCATCCAATGTTGTTTTAAAAGGAATTGACGTCTGACACACATTAATGTGACGTATTGTAGCTCTAATACAACACAATGCTGGAACCAAACTAACGATAATTACGCACAATTAATTAGCGGTTAAAAATTTTATGGCGCAGTCGGTTGATGAAGTACTCTTCCAACCGACATTCTTAACTCAATTACCTCTACCATCCCATTATTTTAAATTCCACTACCTTTCTAATGATTTTTTTTTGTTTCAGGTGAGTACGCTCCTCCGAGGCTTACTTTGATGCTTTTGTAAGGTATAGTTTTGTAGAAAAAGTGCCGTTTGGTTATTGCTTCTTTTGATAAAAAAAATATATAAGATAACCCATAAATACAAGCATTTATTTGAAATGTTGGAAATAAATGGACGTATTTTGCCATTTAAGTAATTTATAGTTTTAGTACACACCCATCTTGCTTTCAAACAAACCTACAGCGTCCATATAGATCGCGTATATATGCGAGGGATAAATCCGTTGGTGTAATAAATTACAATCTCAATTTTGCATATTGATCTAGTAATTGAAAAAATAAGGCCATTTCAAGTCGCGTTATGACACTTGCAGGAATGCTCGTGTTTTATTTTGAACGAGCGGAAGGTAATGAATGAGTGCGAATATAAAGAGAGTGCATTGCATGCAGTTCATGGTCGACGTAATTATTGTGTGTACGTTGTCTGTAAAAAAGGGGGCCTAGAAGAAAAAAGGAAATGCGTACTAAAAATTGTGAAGTGTAGGGTGTATCGGACCCTAACTTAAGGGCATGTAGTTAGTGTTTTGTGCAGATGGTTATCGGTTTTCGTGCGTTACGTTCTAGGAAATGGCACTATATTTTACTACTAATCTCAAAAAGGATTATTTAAGTAATGCTCGTGTGAAAACAGCTTTATTTGTTGTTAGAGTTTTTATTATCTAAAGGAAATAAAAAGAAAATTATAACGACCTCTGTTTTAGTTGCTTGCGCCCCGGTTGCTCACTTTTATAAATTAATTACACGTTCCTTTTTATTTTATTCGTAATTTTTGTCTGAAGAAAAGTCCTAAGTGTTTTGGAGTAATTGATGAAACGTTTTCACACACTTTTCCATTATCTCGTATTTGTATTCAATTTTTTAAGTTTCTTTCACAATTTTTTTTACTAGAGCTAAAGATTTTTGGAATCTTTATTAATGATTTCTATAGAGTAGGGCTTTAACGTTAATTTCGTTATTTAAAAAAGGGAATCTTTTTGAGAAATGCGTGTGAACGACTAGCTAGTGAAAATGTTCTTGCTACAATAACCTAATTCTCTTAAGATTTAATGGGTTAGGGGATATTGAACGAAACTTAAATCGGGGAAATTAATTATCGATTTTCACGAGATTTACAATCTATTTAACACGAAATGATCAGCTGCGAATACAATTATCTAACGAGAGAGAACGATGTGTCTTTTTCTATTTTTTAATGCATTTTGAAAGGGGCATCAGCAGTGGGATTATTCTGTCACTGCAGGAATATAACGATGTATTTTGCCACATGTTCAGTTTTAGCACAACAGATAACATGCAGGACCGATATTTTTATCTGTAAATTTGCTATATTTCCGATAGCTGCAGCCTTTAATTGTTGAAGTCCAAAGGTTGTTTTTTAACATTTTCTCAATTTTCTTTTCCTTATTAAGACTATTTTTTCCTTCATCATTGAAGATTGGTTACAATCACGTTCTTAAGCTAAGTGTGCTTTTCCTCTTCACGGTTCTCTGTTTACTTCTACTTCTCGTTGCCTTTCTAGTTATGATGCTGTGGTGAAATAGCCACAGCAGTGGGCCTGAAATATTACCTTGTGGAACCCCAGTTACGATAAATAATGACAGTTAAGGAATATATTTATAAGATCTCGTAGTCTGTACCTAATTGTTAAGTTAACCTGTTCTGGAAGAATATTTAAATACAAAACAAGGGTAGTTGTTAAAGATAGCAAGGACAAGGGTATAATAACTCATCCATAATTAGTAAGGAATGTTTTATATTTAAAGTAGAATTTTTGATAGGTGAATTTCCTCTTGTTGCAGTCCAAAAGTTGATTTTTGACATTCAACCATTTTCTTTTTTGTATTAAGACCTCCATCACTTGATTGACCACGGTTCTCTGTTTATTTCTACTTCTTGCATATCTAGTCTGAGGAGTTCATATTTATCTTCCTTGTCAAAATGACCGAAGATCGCCTTTCTAGTTTTGATGGTGTCAGGAATTTTACAAAGACGCTCTCAAACCTCAAAGCTCCTCTATGGAGACTGCTCTTTTGCGATTTCCAACTTTTGTGTGAAATAGCCACATAGGTGGACCTGTAACGTTACCTTGTGGAACCCCAGTTACCATACACAATCACAGTTGGGGAATATATTCTTAGGATCTCGTACTCTTTACCTAATTGCAAAGTTAACCTGTTCTGGAAGAACATTAAAATATAAAACAAGGGTTGTTGTTAAAGAGAAGAAAGGGAAGGGTATAATTATCTATCCATAATTAGTAAGAAATGTTGAATATTTGAAGTCAAATTTTTGATAGGTGATTTTCCTTTTGTTGCGGTCCAAAAGTTAATTTTTGACATTCAACCATTTTCTTTTTCGTATTAAGACCTCCATCATTGAAGATTGACCACGGTTCCTTATTTACTTCTACTTCTTGTATATCGAGTCTGAGGAGTTCATATTTTTCTCTCTTATCAAAATGACTAAAGGCCGCCTTTCTAGTTTTGATATGAATTTTAAAAATATGCTCTCAGACCTCCAAGCTCCTGTATGGAAATTGCGTCTTTGTGAATTCTAAAGCAATGGACTTGCAACATTACCTTGTGGATCCCCAGTTACTGTACACAATGACAGTTGGCAAATATATTCATATGATCTCGTAGTCATTACCTAATTGCAAAGTTCTGTTGTGCAAGAATATTAAAATACAAAACAAGGGTTGTTGTTAAAGACAGCAAAGAGAAGGGTACAATTGGTAAGGAATGTTGAATATTTAAAGTAGAATTTTTGATAGTTGATTTTCCTCTCAATAAATCAGACTGCTGAACTGTTTAAAATCTGATCGTAATTGACTCATTTGGAAATCGTTCAAACTGTATAGCACTTAATGGCACAAATTACCATAAACTCTTTCATAGACGATCTCGGTACTCGCTCATATTTTGTAATGTTGCCAAAAAGTGCATTTTGAACTGATTTACGAGCAAAACTTCTTCCATTGTGTAGGTTAGATAAAAATGCGAGTTAATGAATATTTCTAAAATATCCAGTGTTGCCACGTCGCGATTTTTCAAATTAAGTGCTCGAATTTATGCTTTATGGAAGTGTCTTGAGAAACTGGTTTACATATCTAACAGCAAATAAAAGAATTATTTGCCCAAGCAAAAAAAAACACTATAAGAGCGTCTCGATTTAGAAGGTGAGCAAGATCGAGCAGATCCCATTTTTAGATTTACAAAACGTTAATTACTATTACCATACATACGTGTAATATTTCGCATAACTTGAGCGTTTGTGCTATTCAAATTAATTTTTTTACATACAAAGTTATTTTAGAAATGCAATTACTGCGTTAAAAAGTAATAAATACATTAAGTTTTGATATACTTTATTATGGGATCTCGTTTAATATGCAAATAACACGAAAGTTTGAACCCTAAATTCGTTAAAATATTCATTGTATTTAGTTGTCACAGAAAATGAATTACTTTTGAAAACAATACGTTGAACGTAGCAGCACGTCGAGTATAATAAAATTGTTGAAAATTTAACTTATTTGTCAATTTTGATTTTTTTCTTTGATATTTTTTTAAGAAAACTCGGCCACGTTTATGGTAAATTGAAAGCAAAACACGTTGCTGTATAGTTCTCCTTCAGCCGTTTTTTCTCTGGCCCTACAATTTGTACAAAGAGCTTTCTATAATTGAGTCAATTTATTTTATAGACTTTAGGACACTTCTAGGATAAAGATAAGGATAACGTTTTAGGAAAAATGTGAATAGTTTTCAGTCACGCAATATACCTCAAATATTTTGTTGTATGTACAGAGTGACTCACATAACAAGAATGGACGAACAAAGGTTTGAATGGGGTTCGGAATATTATGCAATGCGTATCTCATGCGTGCACCACTTTGGTTATTAGTCGAGATAGAAAGGACGATAATTCGACTAAGCGTGGCAGTTTGCCACAAAGCTGTGTCATTTAGAAATTAGTTAAAGAACCGAAAAATGTTAATTGTATAATTTCGTCATTTTGGAAAAATGGGACTAGTTTTTCTGACGAATTTGGGGTAAGACGTGCAACCAACGTCTTAAGGCGGCTCCACATATGCGATACTTGCTCAGTTCCGAATATTCGTCATTTGGCTAACTATATTCGCTAAAATATTTACCCGAACCACAAACATATTGCTCCACATATGCGATTTGTTTATCAAACTTAACCTAGGGAATTATGAGTAAATATTGTTCTCTTTTTAAGTCGAGTCTCGCGTAACGAATGTTAGCTATTCGGCGAATACAATACATATCCACATTTAGGCATATGCGAATTTCTTCACAATTCTCAACACTAAGACCTAAGGACCACAAATAACATCCATGTGTTAAACACTCGTCAATTGGCGAATATTAGACATTCGGCGAATACCATTTGTGTGGACACGCCTTTATGAATTGACAAATGGAATTATTTGATCACAGAGTGCTCTGAAATTTCTTTTATTTTTTTGCGGTCTTTACCCTGTATATTTTGTCCTTAAAAGGATAGTCAAAAAACTAATCCAATTAAAACGTTACGAATATTTCAAAAACTAATAGAAAGCATTCTTATCAGGTTTGATCTTTTGGAAGGACTCCCTAGAGCTGCCATCCTCTATACACCCCTCTCATTTTATTTATTAGTTTGGTAATTTGATTAATTAAAACCGACATATGTATTTACGAAAACTACCAACGACCCTTAGTTAGACAAATCGGCCACATGCTCCCGAAAAAGTCCCTTCGTTTTTCAAATTCAATTATCGAAATGAGACCAATGGGTGGGCAATTTATAAAAATGTAAAAACTCGACTTTTAAAAGGTATTGTTAACATTTAATGATATACAGGCGTGCAGTAAAATGAGGAGCTTTTAAAAGACTTAACGCCTTTTGTGTCGTAGCTTTTCAGTATGTGCATCTGCATGCAAATTACCGCAACTTTTTTTTGAATAAACAAACAAATAAAACTATAATTATGAAGCTTTATTTAAGAAAATGAAGGAGAACATTATGGCATGTATCGCTTAACTTAACAAATGCAAATTAACGAAATACATTTGCATATTTACGTATGGCATAAATTATGTTTTTTGGATATTCGTTTTGAAATAGAACGTGTTTTTGTCTAAGCTTGAGTAATTTAACGTAAAAATATGCAAAATTGAACAAGTATTAATCAATGGCTCCATTTTAAAACAAAAATTTGGGAAACAATACTTAGAGCGATGTGAACGCAGGTTTAGAAATCAGAAAAAAATGTATCTTGTAAAATTTATAGTTACAATAGAAGATTCTCAATTAAGTTGTCACCAAAATGAAATAAATCTTTCTTTGGTTACTAAATTGGGAAATGTGGTAAAACGAGATTGAGTATGCCAATGAAAATTGCCATGGAGGGGAAGAAAACAAATGCATTTTCCAATTGACATTGCACGCATTCCTCGATAGAGAAATTGCACTTTTGAATAAAAAAATGAATTGATGGATCAATTTAAGTTCTGTTCGTGTTAGGAAAATAATTTTTGCTAAGTAAGAGAAATGGTTTTCAATTTTGGTACAATATTGGGGTAAAATTAATGAAAAAATATACACGAAATTTTCCCCAATTAATTTTTGGGTGTAGAAAAATAATGTCGTTTTTTGTAAGGGGCAGTATTGGGTTATATTCGGGGATAATAGAGGGACAATGAACTACTAATAACCCAATTTGGATTCTCATTTATTTCTAGGCTTCGGATAATAACTTTTCAGTATTTCCAGTCCTTGTCAAGCCTCTCTGACAAATGTGCGTTAGGGAAAATGCAGTGATCATAAACAAAATACAGGAAGGTGTTGTGTTAATGTCTGAATTTAATATTTATAACCGCTACACCGATTAAGACGAGGTTAAACTTAGTAGGCTCGCTCAAGTTTCAGTTTTACGCAGGTTTTCAGCTGTTCATCGATCGTCTGATAGACGCTCTCTCAAGGTCATTTCATTGCCTTTTCTGTGTTCTATGCTTCCATTCCTGTCGACACAGATGCATGCGGAGTTTACGAGAACAAACCGACCAACGCAACGACAAATAAGATGCAACTACCGAACATGCACCAGCATATCACGTACTGATCACGCATCATTCATTGTTTACTCACGGTTTAGGTTTGACGGCGTCGCCTTATGTCGTGTGTGTTTGCGGGGGCGTCTACTCCATCAAGCATTTTTTCAGCGAATATTTATGAGTCTATCATCCCCCCCCCCCTATACTCCATCATAAATCGGTTTCAAATTGCCTGCCTTGTCTGTCTGTCTGCTAACCTGTCTGCTTGATGAATTAAATTCGACGTGAAATAATAATGGAAAAATCTCTAACGTACGCCAAATAAATCACACCCCCTTATATGTATTTATGTAAACAGGGGCGCTTTTCTAACTAAAAGTAACGATATTATTTTTATGAATAAACAATGAATAGTGGAGGAACTCTGTTAAACGTCGTTTTATTCAATTTTGTAGGGAATTAAATTTCTTTTTCAATTTTGGTATTTTTTCTTTATTTTGCATGATAAAGAAGCACTTAAAGATGTCATTTTATAGAGCTTTTGCTGTATACAATTCAATCTCGAAAACTTCCAATTCCCAATACACTAAAAATCACTTTTACTTCATCACTAAGAAGTCAACATTTGAAAATTTCTAATATAGTTTTGCTACGATTTTCATCTTTATGACTTCAATATTTACGTAAGTGATTGTAGGAAAACTATTTTTTACAATAAATAAAACGAATTAAAATAAATTTTCTCGTGCGAGAAGAGAGCGTATGGAGTAAAATTGTCTACTTAAATACGTACAATTTATTTTCTTTTCGCTCGGATTTTTGCTCCATGTCGTAATATTCCCTAAAATCTAAGCGCTTTAAAAGCAAAACTAATTTTCAAACTTTACGTCTGAATGATCGAACATAATACGCATCACTAAATATTATTTGAACCTTTTTGGGTAAAATTTTTAATTCTATTTGACTTCACAATAACTATTTTACAGCATTTTGAATCCTTTCAATTTAATAAAATCAGAACACTTTTTTAAAATTTTATTTTTATTTCGTTCCCTCGTTAAATTCATTCACTCAATACGTCGTCCACTTAAAAATTACTTTCAAGTTGACTTCCATAAATTATTTGTTACCAATTAAATTAAATTACAGGGTAGTTGCTACTTTTTTCACTTTTTTCATTGGTGCACTCGGAATTTTTTCTCCAAAAAGGTATTGAGATTTTTTGACGCCCGAGCTTTTTAGGATAGTACAATGGATTTTTAGGATATTAATAGTTGAATAAAAAAAGTAGATATTTTAATCATGGTGTGCAAGCCCATATGTGTTTAAGTCATTAAATTTCTACTCTCGTGTGTGACCTATTTCGGTGAACCCCCTAGCTCTCAGTAGTTCGAGGAATACCTTTTAAGATTTTGGAAAGTGGAGTGTTGTCATCCTTATAAGTTAGCTTCCATAATATTGATTTGTTCTATTAACTATCAACAAGGACCCGGTGCTGTTATAAACAAACAAATTGATTCGCTACTAATAGGGTGCAAATGATAACGTAAAAAACAAAAGTATTAATTGTACAAATCGTTCTTTTTAATATTTAATTGCTCGAAACTTAAAATTTTTTTAACGACATTGTGTTTGTTTGTAACAAAAGAACAAAAAAGAATGAAATAAAATGAAAATTTAATATAACTTTTCAAAAACTAACAAACAAATTTTCATTTAATTCAATTTTAACAACAAAGCAGTTAGTTTTCGTAGTTGAATTTTAAATAAAATTAAATTGAAAATTTTATAAATTCAGCGAGAAGAAGAATTGTTTAATTAAGCGAACATTTACAAAATACGGAGCCATCAAAACAAAAGTACATCGAGAAGGCTTACTCAAAATTATAATTTGATAGAAACAACATGCTAAACTACTGAAGTCACCCCATGAGTAATTTAGGACCCTTAGATACCACTTAGTAGGGCCCATTGCAAGCCCTCTTTAGTTATCAACCCATTCCAATCTTTGGTTGAACCTAAGATACAGGAGGGTCACTGATGCTGGTCAGATTGGGCCCTTATTTTTATAATATGAATGCTTTGAAGCTTTTTTCAAGTGCTTCCTTTTGAAGGCCTATTTTACACTAAGCCACCCTCAATCTTTCAAATTGCTTCTGCAGTAGTGAAAATTGCGTTGAAAAAGAGAAAATTTTGGCAGCTAAATACAGGGTGATTCAAAACTCGAGGCGAAAAATAAAATGTCATATTCAGCGTCAAATTTAGAATCAAAAATGTGAAATAAATTTTTTTCCTATCGGGTTTCGTTTCCCAGATAATCGTTTTCAAAGTTTCCAGAAGAAGTTAATTTTTTGCATATAAATAAGACAGCCGAGCAAAAACAAAACACTTTTCAGCTTTTATTAGTGTGTGGATAACTTTTGAAATACTTTTAACTTAATTTACACATGTTATTTAAATTATCAGTTTTCAAAATTAGTTCAATTTCAAAATTTTAAATTTTGGATCTTTATGGGAAACTTTTTGAACTTGATTATCTCGGAAACAAAGCAAAATCGGAAAACATTTATTACATATTTTCTGCTTAGAATTCGACTCGGAATATGACATTCCATTTTCATTTTTCAAAGGCCTGCCTTGTTTTTAATATGTATAGATAACTTCTTCTGAAAACTTTGAAATTGATTATCTCGGAAACAAAAGCGAATCGGAAAAAATATTATTTTACATTTTCTGCTTACAATTCGATACTGATTACGACATTTTATTTTTCGCATCGAGTTCTGAATCACCCTGTATACACAGAAAAGATTTAGAAATAAATTTTCTTCTGATAGCTGTGAATTCTCAACGGCGATAGCCTTAAATTAATAAACAAATTTAATTACAGTGTCTGCGATTCGCGAATTTTCAAAAAGAGAAGTATTTTTGTGATAAAATTAAACGTTTGAAAAAATTGTGTTTTAGACAGATATTATTTTATTAAAATGTACAAACGTTTTTAAATAATCAGAAAACATAAAAAAGAAAATTTAAAAACAAGATATTGGAGTGAAATTTTCAAATTTAATTTCGTGTCGAGATTCTTTAATAATTTTTCAATTTAAAACTAAATTTGAAAAAAAAGAAGAAGATATAAGCGAAGGTGTAAATAATTTATTTCCTTTGACAATTTTCATTTGTAGGATACAAATTAATCGAATAATGAAGCTAATAAATCCAATAAAGATATCAATTTCAGCTACGTCCGCAAATGTCGATTCGTATAAAAATCGTTACTATACTTCAAAATAAGTACTTTTGACGTTAAAATTATTCTTGTAACACGTAATTGCATTAAACCTTAAAATTAACAATTATTATTATAGTTGTGTATCAAGATAAATTTTAATTTTAACAATTGTGTTGTAATTAAACGGATGATGAACCGAGGATATTTGGTCGACTGATTAAGGTTATTCAACCAAATTACTATAAACCAAAAGCTTGTGTATAAAATCGTGAGAAGAAAATTAATTTCAAGATCAATTGATTTCAAAAATTGTTTTGCTCGAGATTGGATTTAAGAAATTTCTAAGAGAATAATCACGCCCCGATGTGTTCGCTTTATTTTTTTTTCTTTTATATTATACTTGTAGCTCTCAAACAAAATTTATCCACGTTCTATTTTTAATATTAATTTCAATTTTGCCAAAATGTCTCGACGAAAACAGAAATTTGTTCCAGTATGAAGGTTTTCTCGTACGTAAGCCTGACGGATAACCCAAGGGTGGGTATAAGGGATAACCCATAAGTCTTTTATGTAGCTCCATATAAAAAAGTTTTTCTTCTTGTAATTTATTCGTAACAAGCTGATGGTAAACAAACCAGAGGCCTTGGCTTAATGAAACATTAGATTTGAGTGAAGAAGCTTACACAGTTACCTAAACAATTGAAAATTATTTGTTTTTTTAACAATCACCTTGCTTGATAAAAAATAATGTAGCTTTAGTTTTTTCAATTTTTCTTTAAAATTTTCTTATTTAAGCCTACGAATGCTTTACCTTATTGAAAAGAGAAAAAAATTCTCTATCATATGAGATTAAAAAATGTGTATGGTGCAATTTAAAAAAAGCAACGAAGATGTCATCAGCCTTAACTGTTTGGAAAATAATAACTTTTTTTTCGCTAATATTGTAAAAAAGATCGTCTCATTTAATTTTATATAAGGTTCTATTTGTCTAAAGTTACAAATAAACCCCCTATAAGCTGGGGCCCGTTTTTGGAAACACACGGTATATGTTTTCTCTTTTCTCAAGCATTGGCGTAGCAATCAGTGCGAGCAGATGTGAAAAAAAAATGTACATCTCTGAGAAACGTTCGTTTCAAATCGATGGACAGTAAAAAAAATTTCTCTGGAAACTCGTTCCAAAATACTTGACCTGATATTTCTATTAATGCTTTGTAAGTTATCCACGCACCGAACAGACTAACGTAGACCAGTGTCAAAGCTAGACTCTTTATGATGTGGTCCAAAACGAAAAGTTTGTGCTAAAATCCGTTGGAATCTCGCTACGTTGCTGTTGTGGAGTAGGGAGCACATTAATCTCCTTATGATCTTTACGTTAGAAAAACATCTTCTCGACGATGTGAAACTTCCAGTGTAAAAACGAGGCCCTGGAGAGGATAATTTCTTGATCGATTATGATGTGGTTCCGTCTGGGTTCATAATTAAAAGTTTGAGTTAGGTCCCATTGGAACGTCACTACGCAACTTATGGGGGGGGGCATTAATCTCCATCTAACCGTTTACCTAAGAAAAAATTCTTTACGCCGATGTTAAATTGTCAATGTCAAAGTTAGACTCTGGAGGGATTTGTTGATTGTTTATGAGTTGTTTTCCATAACGAAAGTTTATACTAGAATCCATTGGAACGTTGTTACGTTACTTATGAGGGGAGGGACTACATTTCTTTCTATCCAATCGTTTACCTATGAATAACTCTCGCTGATGTTGAATTGCTAGTGTCAAAGTTTGACTCTGGAGAGGGGGGATTTGTTGATCGTTTATGAATTGTGTTCCATAACAAAAGTTTGTGCTAGAATCCATTGGAACGTTACTACCTTACTTATAGGGGGAGGGACTATATATATTTCTATCCAATCGTTTACCTATAAATGACTCTCGCCGATGTTGAATTGCTAGTGTCAAAGTTAGACTCTGTAGAGGGGGGGTTGTTGATCGTTTATGAGTTGTGTTCCATAACAAAAGTTTGTAGTAAAGTCCATTGGAACGTCGCTACTCCACTTATGGAGAGAGGGACTACATTTATTTCCATCCAATCGTTTACCTATACCTATGAATAACTCTCGCCGATGTTGAATTGCTAGTCTTACTGTTGACTCTGGAGAGGGGGGGTGATCATTTATGAGTTGTGTTCCATAACGAAAGTTTGTACTAAAGTCCATTGGAACGTCGCTACGCGACTTATGGAGTCTTATGCTAGTCTTACTGTTGACTCAGGAGAGGGGGGGGGGGTTGATCGTTTATGAGTTGTGTTCCATAACGAAAGTTTGTACGAAAGTCCTTTGGAACGTCGCTACGCGTCTTATGGAGAGAGGGACTACATTTATTTCCATCCAATCGTTTAACTATACCTATGAATAACTCTCGCCGATGTTGAATTGCTAGTCTTACTGTTGACTCTGGAGAAAGGGGGGGGGTTCTTGATCGTTTATGAGTTGTGTTCCATAACGAAAGTTTGTACGAAAGTCCTTTGGAACGTCGCTACGCGTCTTATGGAGAGAGGGACTACATTTATTTCCATCCAATCGTTTAACTATACCTATGAATAACTCTCGCCGATGTTGAATTGCTAGTCTTACTGTTGACTCTGGAGAAAGGGGGGGGTTCTTGATCGTTTATGAGTTGTGTTCCATAACGAAAGTTTGTACTAGAGTCCATTGGATTATGGCGGGACTACAGTTATTTTCATCCCATCGTTTACCTATGAATAACTCTCGCCGATGTTGAATTGCTAGTGTCGGAGATAGGCACTGGGGAGGGGGGATTTATTAATCGTTTATGAGTTGTATTCCATAACAAATTGGTGCTAGACCCTATTGGAACGCTACTTTTAAGGGAGAGAGGCTACATTAATTTCTATCCAATCGTTCACTATGAAAAACTGCCAGTGTCAAAATTAGACTCTGGGAATTATTAGAGGGAGATTTTTTGATCAATTGTGAGGTGTAATCTATAACGAAAAGTTTGTGCTAGAGTCCATTGGAATCCTACTTACCTGGGGGCTACATTAAATTCCATTCAATATATCAATATAGGCTGCGCCACACACACAGGCTTACCTTCTGGTTTGGCCTGTGCACTGTGCAGGTCGATCTGCATAGGCCAATGTCAAAGCTAGCCACAAAAAGGGGAAAATTGTTGATTGTTAAATGTGGGTAATAACGAAAAGTCTACTTGAGTCGAGACGGTAGGGGGAAGCTACATTAATTTCTCCACAATCGTACAGTCAGCCTCACAATTATTGGCCACCCTGGCTATACTCCATGGTGGTTATTAGCCTAGCACGACAAAAGAACAGAAGGGGAGGTTGTTGATATACTACTTGTTGGCAAAATAAAGTAACCCTTCAATTTAAGTAGGGGGTGTTATAATGGTTGCATCCACAATTCGTGCTAGAATTATAGCAGGGTGGCCAATAATTATGAGGCTGACTGTAACTTTTAAAAATCCCTCGCCAATTTTGAACTGCCTTTTCATTAAATTTTCTCTTTCCCTACGACTCCAATTGTAATGTGAAAAATCTTTCACGTGTGTGCGAATAAAGAAGAGCGTCTCGTTAAAATTTCGACGATAAAACAAAAGATTTTCAAAGGGAATGTCTATAATTGTGAAGAGTTTGGTTAATATTAATTTACTTTCTCTCCTAATATTGAAAATGATGGCGCAATATTTCAAATCTGCACTTTTGGTGGTGGCTCTTTTAAGTTTTATTTTGAAAACGAAATTTATCCCTTTTGTTAGACAAATTCGCTCTCGAGAGTAATATTTAATCAAGTTAATTGAATTTTGATTAGGTAATTATGTAACTCCTGTAGGTCGATTTTTGTTTGACTTTTATAACGAAAATGAAAATTTTAAGAGATTTATTTTCACGTTCTTAATTAACAAAAGAAGCTTTTAGTTTGCATATCTAAAATTTAGCGGCTTTTAAGAATTTACTCGTGTTTCAGTATAAATACCTAAAACGTGCTCTTGTGTGTATAATTTGGTATTGCTGCATTTGCAAGGATATTACACAGTGGAAACTGTCTATTATTTCGTACCGTTATTTTATGTAAAGCGACAGCGGCAGGTGTACAAGATTCTACTTCATTTGTGCAATTGATAATTGTTAACCGATTGTTACGTGCGGATATAAAGCAAAAATGAATAATTAATTTAGTTCCTAATTTCATATTGTCGTTGCATCGCGCATTACCATACGTCTAGTTTGGGAATCGTCTTCGTAATTTATTTCTCGCGGATGATGCGAGTTAATGTGACGTTTGAAAAATTAAAACTTAAACTAAACCCTCTCTTTTGAGGATTTAGCTATGAAAGAACTTATTGATAGCGAATTTTGATTCCATAATTGGATTCTTGAACCAAAATACTACTTAGAAATTCAAAGAAGGGAAAAGCTATTAGGATAAACATTAAGGGATGAAATATTTAAAACACAAAATAATGAATGGCGAATTAGGGGGTAGAAACTTATAATTTAATTTATAAATATGTATTGTATTATTTAATCGATGTAAAAGGTAACTTTTTGTAAAAACGTTAATTTAATTTTAATTTATGGAAAAAGTTTAGCAATTTAAAATTCTTTGCTAACCACAAAGGTAATTTTTATGGACCATTATTATTCACCGACTATAGGATGTGATCGTGATTATTACGTGATTGTACTTTGATTTAAAAAATCTTATTTATTATCCTTTCGCAATGACATTTCGATTATAATAATTTATAGAAAAACGTTCGTCTACTAAAATATTTGTCATTCCCATTACATAGGTTACAAAAATTGATGGACACGACAATACTTATAAAATTATAAAATAAATGTTAGCTGTCACGGAAAGTCATTAGTTTTTCCCATTTAATTTATAAAATTTTCATAAATATCCAGTTTGTGTTTTATGGCAAATAACTACTGATCTCTTTGACCTTGTTTTACCTGTAAAAGGTGTGATTATTTTCTTCATTATGTGAATTATTTAATTTAATTGACAGGTTTACTTTTTGTAATTCAATCTCAACATGGACATATCAATCATAATAAAAGAAAAAATTTTTATTTATGTGTACCTACTTCTCATGACTTCTGCATATACTGGCACATATGGACTTTAAGGGAAAATAATCCTGGTACAACCTGGAATTATCCAGGACGTCACAAACCCCAACGTGACAATACTTAATAATAATAATTATTGTAGTCCTGAGGCTGCTCCCTAGTGGTTCCTTGCATCACGACCTCTCGGATCTATTGTGCACCTCTATTTGGCCTTCCCTTATGGAGTTCTGTGCTTTTGATAAAATCAAGAATTTTCCCGATTGATAAGTTGAACAGTTCTATTCGGAGCATCTTCTTTTTCCTGAGAATGCTGTGCTTAGTGGGTCTTCTTCTGTATAGTCCCATCTTATACAGGTGCTTTTTAAGCTGGCAATGACCCGTTTTTATTACCTCTGCTCATTCTGAGTAGAGAGCGACTTCTTTTGTCAGAGGGTTTCTCCAGTAGAGCTTTAGAATGTCCCTGTCCAGGAGTTTCCCTCCAGTGTATGCCACTTCACTAGAAGTGGCTTTATTGCTCTGCTTACCATTTCATAAGGAATGCCAAAGGGTAGTTCTGGTCCAATCGCTCTGGTTTTGCTGCCCTCTTTGGTCAAACCGTCCGCTTTCTCGTTCCCTGGTATGTTAAAATGAGCTGGCACCCATACCATTTTGACGGAATTTTCCCCGCTAGCGTATTCAGTCTGCGGATGTAGTCCGTTACTAGTCCAGACCTCATGTTATAGGCTCTCAGCGCTTTGAGGACTGCTTGGCTGTCAGATACTACGAAGATTCTTTGATTGTGATAGCCTTTATGTAACAGAATTTACACACATGTTAAGATATTTGAAAGGCGATTACGTGCTCCCCGAGGCTTAAGATTACCCCTTGCTTCAATTTGCAGTCCCCGATGATTCCAGCTGCTGATGTACCTGTTGGGTTTTTGGAGTCGTCTGTGTAGAACAGAAGTCCATTCATTTTGATTGCCTTGCATTCCCATTCTTCCCTTGTCGTAATGTTTATTCTGTAAGTTTTTTCGATTGTATATGCTTTTTTTATTCTGTCAGACACTATACTAAGTATGGGGTGTTCTTCCATCTCTCTTAGGATTGAGGAATGTCCTTGCCCAGTTCTTCCTATGGAGGAGTGGGTTTTTAGTCTATAAGCCGCACTTCTGGATACTTAGTCACTGCACTGATCCCATAATGTACCAAGATAACACCCTGTACATATTGGTTTAAATGTGTGTTTAATTTATTTGACTGTTTAACAGTGATGTTCAAGCTGAGACTTTCTGCTTCTGAAAGCGACCATCCTAGACGTATGTAGTTGATCACAAGAACCTATTTGATCTTCTTAATAGAAAACGTATAACTTTGGTATCTTCACAGTGCAGTGATTACCCGCTGGGCCATAGATACTGACACACTGGTACACATCGTCCTTAGATATAAGTCTGTTTATCTTGATCTTTACTACAATTAACTAAAAAATCTTCACTTTGCAGACGAAAATACACTATTTTGGAATAACTATAAAATTTTCCCAACGTACCTACACGTAGGTACTTTTAAGTATCTCTTTAATCGATAGGTTTTTCCGGGTTTTTCGTTTAGAGATGGCTTTTTAAAGAACTCGATGAGTTTAGGAGATAAGTTTAGTTAAAAAACAAAAGTTTTTTTGTAACTGGCGTGCTTTGGACTGGAGTCGGAATTGAATTTTGCGAAAAACAAAAAGCGTATTGTTTTGAATCAAAGTAAAAAAAATAATTAAAAATTTGACGATAAAGGAAATTTATTTTATCCGCAAAATTACTTTTTATAAATAAAAATTGAAAAGTTATCCTTAGGCAGTGAACAAAAAAAAGTCATTTCATTCGCATCTTTATTGATAAAAATAGGGGAGTTAAATTGGCAACAAGGGTAGGAAAAGTAAGTGTGTAAAATAGAAAACTGTAAATCTTAGGGTTATCACCTATAAGAATTGTTTCGGGATCATTAAATCCAGATGGTTGTGGATCTATATGTGTGCCATAAACGCAACTAAACCTTATTTGTAACCCATAGTTTTATTAATGCATTATAATGTATTCTATGTGCGCGCTAAGCCAGGAAAAATAAGGGTAATAAAAAATAAAACAGCCGCAGCACACAAAATAAATTTAAGGAACGCGCTCAGGATTCGTGTACAAAAACAGTTCATATATCTCGGAGCAAGTAGTTTTCAGAGTATTCCGGCGACTAAAAAGCGATTCGTGTAGGAGCTCTTGTATAAATACATACGAAACGGTACAATAACAGAGCCACATTTATGCTCGAATTTTTAAGGGATGAAACAAGTAATGATAAACGTACACATAACTTGATAAAATAAGCGAGGAATTTTTATATTGTTTATAATATAAACCTCCCGGCTATAAAAATGGACTCTCTTTTAAAAGATAACGCCAATCCTATATAAACTAAAATGGGCGAAGACAAAAGACTCGATGTAAATTGGAAAACAAGAAGAGGGCACTCTGCAAGTGTTCCATGTTTTTGAAAGTAAAATACGCACACTATCTAGGGAAATCTAGTGGCGCCTCGGGCGGTTTGGGTTATATGAATAGGTTATGCGAGATGGTGAAGAGATCACGTTTAACTTAAAAGATTTCTTTATTTTACCAAAACATTTTCTTTTTCACTAAAGGGAAAATTCGACTATCTTTATAATACAATAAAAATTGTAATAAAGAAAAATGAGCAAAGAAAATTTTTCAACGTACAAAAATTGCTATAAACGTGCGCAGATCGGATTTTACGCAAAAAAATAAACTTTTGTTTTTTATTGCATAAAATCCGAATTCTTAATAAAATCAATTTTAAGTTTGGAGTTTTCTCATTTACTTCTAAACGATCTCACATTAGAAGGCTTTGCTCGTTTACTGAAAAAAAGTGGAGAGAGAGTATGTCAATTGTTTTAACCCGAGTTTAAATTATAAACCATAAGCTTCCATTACTGTCTATTTGAGTTGTACATAATTTGAAAACGTTTATTATTGTGAACTTAGAAATCCTCGTTGAATTGAGGTTACGAGCTTAAAACAGTGTGACCAACAGTAGTTAACATCTATTTTGGGATTATAATCTTTACTAGCAATTAATTTTAACACAATAGTATTTCTAACTTTAAACTAACTTAATATGACGTAGGTTAGGACTCTTTATCCTAAATGAATGTGGGCCGGCTAAATATTTCAATTAATACACAGAAAATATTAACGAAAGATACGCAGCTCCAGCGCGCATTGTTTCATACAATATTGTATGAAAATGAGATGGTTATGGGAACTGAAAGGGTTGTTTCCTCTCTCGGTATCTTAAAGTTGATTTTGGTTCTCCTTAGAGAAATACATTAACGCAAATAGTGGGAAGTAATTACTAAGGAACCCCTTAAATGTAGACGTGACGAGAAGGCGTAAGACTAAGTTCTTAAATGACGAAACAATAAGAAGTGCGTGCTCGACACTCGTCGCTGATCAGAGTTGATACCATAGGGGGTCTTTTTTTGTTCTCTATGGGATAAAGTCGATTTTTAACCTGGTTTTGGCTTCTAGATCGTCTTCTAACGATTTTCAGGTTCTTGAAAGCTTCCAAAAAGGAATTGTGGGTATATCACTGTCTAGAAAGACTGAGGCGTGCTAGGCTGGTAGAGAGTCTTGCAGATGGTGGAATTGAATTAGAAAATCGATCATGCAAGTGATGCAATGTAACCCAAAATTTCATTCTAAGCTAACAATCAGCAAGGCTCCTCATAGCATGCCGACTCAGGTCTTCCTCAAAGAAACCCCAGTCAATATAGCCAGTATTGATGAACTTTTCACTGTGCTTATCCAGTGGGAATGTTAATCGTTTATGACAATTCCAATTTGTTTTTCCAATTATAGCCTTGCCAATCGGTATACTGGGGATGCAGCTTGTGGCCTTAAGATTACCTGCTGCACTGTTAAGAAATCGAAATATCAGTTAAGTTCCATAGACCGTATAACAAGCATGTAAAAAACGAAAAAAGGGTGGAATTTTTAAATAACACGAGTAGAGATAATTTTTTTAAGTTTTGTAAATGAAAATGAAAAATGTAAATTTCCTTTCTTTATAGTTAAAATGAAGGTGTTTGAAGACAAATTTCTAAATGTACTCTGTTTGAGGTTAAAGGGTGTCGTGGGTCAGAATAATGTAACTTAACCCTACAAACCCTTATTAACTTTGTTTTAGATCGATTGCAACTGTGAAAGTTAGTTTAAACAAAAGGGATTGGCGTTTGATAAAAAGGTACAGAGAGAAACGAAACTCTAAATTAATTGACTTCTTCCCTTTTTTTTTGTTTCATAAATAATAAGAAACTTCTTTTTCTTATTTTACAGTTAAATGCGATTATTTATTTAGAAATTTTATAATTTCTTTTACAATACGCCTTTAGGAACTCGTAAAGTATTTCTTAATTTCCAACTTTTTAAAAGTTGCTCTTTTAAGGCTTGATTCGATTTCGTCAACTTTCGCCAAAGTACTTCCCCCGTGTACTTATTTAGATTTCCTCAGGTGTTAAATACTTTTTGGCAAAAGTAACAAAATGTAATCAGATTATAACTCGACGATGAAAGAGGCTTGTCAAGTGATCACGTAAAATGTACAAAATAGCTGTACCTAAATGTTGAAATGTTGTCGTACATTTCAGAACGTCGAACAATCCAAACTTCAACGTTTGTTCATGCAACAATCCTTAACAATTTTCAGTCATAAAATTGTCAATTTGTCGAAACTAGATTTTTTTCCCGTATTTCTACTGCACTACTCGTTAAGTTTTACTTCTTGCCAAAATGTTGGGTCTCTTGTCTCCTCCTTGTCTCTACAATAACCTGAGACTTGTACGACGTTTGATCACAGAAAATAATGAAAGATATTCTACTCGACATGCCTCACACTTCAAGTCCAACATTAATGCCACATGCTAGATTTTGTTTTTAAGTCTAAGGAGTACATTGGACCAGTAGCATTTCAGCTCAGTGATCGTAAAACTGGAATAATGAAAACAGTAATTCCATTATAGTACAGTGACTGGCCTCTTTTTAACCAATTGTTACACTCACCACCAAAAACTTGACATTCCAACTCCACTGGTATCGTCTAGGTCGAGATATATTTAATCCAGTACTGGAAGAAGGGTCAATTCATTTTTACTACACTATCTACGACTGAACAAGACAATGAAGTGATTAACTCCAGAGTGACTTGGTGATATTTAGCCATGAACAAGACAAGACTGAAATCATTGACTGGAAAAGAAATACTGCCTGATATCCAGTCAAACCGCTAGAATAAATCACTCTGCATCCAGCGACTGGGCCAGTGTAAACCTACCTAACTTCAGTTATAGGGTCCTGTGGTTTCCCAGTCTATCGCCCGGTTGCATAGACGAAAATTAAATTTTAATTCGAGAATTAGATTTACAATCCTTTGATATGGCAACGCTAAACACGCTAATGTCAAAGTTTTACATTAGAGTGTTTTTATTTATTTATTAATTTTTTTATTGTTTAACGTTGCCATGTCCATGGATTATTTCTAATTCTCTGATTAAATTATAATTTTTGTTTGTGCAACAGAGCGTAATAGAAGTAGATGTATGATGACTACAAGAAATTGCTATCCCATTAATAAGAAACACATGGATCATGGGAAATGTGTAGTAAGGTCCGAAAAAGACACAAAGATATACAGGGTGGTTGATTTTTTACTGTCCAGCTAATATCTGCTAAAATATTGAAGATACTTAAAAAAGTTAAATTAGAAACTTTTCAAACAACACCTCATCTACAAAATAGCGCAAACAATTTTTTTCCATGGCCTACTTGTTTCGCGGGAAAATATGAAACTTTGGTTTTTTAAATAGAACACCCTGTATATTTTTAGAGAATCGTATTCTAAATCAATTTCTCTTTACAACGATGTATCACAAATACCATTTTGCTTTCTTGCTTGCTATCTGTCACCATAGTTACTGTTTAGGCATTTTTGCCACATTTTAGGCGTTTGGGAGCTTTTCCTATTTTTTGAATTTTTTATTTCGGCTCCCATCGGAAAGGTTCGCCCTCACCCCCATCTTTGGGGATATGTTTACCAATTATCAGTAGTAGAAGAAATTATGTGAAGAGAAGTAGATGTACATTGTAATAACTAATAAGTGTTAAAAATTAAAAGGTGTAACGACATCAAAATCTAAGTAGTTTCTTTTCCATCAATAAGAACAAATATAAATCAAAACAGTTATGTCAAATGGCAACCTGTCACCATAGAGTTGGGGGGATCATCTGTCAGACCATATGTCATTTTATAAGTCAAGGAAGTCATTTGTTATCCCATCTCTCAACCCATCTGTCATCAAATCTACCGTGCCATTATGTCATCTCATCTCACAGTTGAGTTCGACAGATAGGATGAAATGACAGATGAGATTGACAAATGAGATGACAGATGAAATGAGATGACAGATGACAATGCCAGAAAGAAGGACACGGAGAAAGAGGGGAGTGGGAGAATGAAAATAGAGAGAGACAGGAATAAAGATAGATAAAGAGAAGGAGGCCGAGATAGATACAGAGAGACAGAAAGAGGCAGAAACCCACAGAGAGATCTAGTAGTTATTAAAATCCAAATTAGATGTAAAGTTAAAATTTGTATTTACCCTCGTATTTGGTATTTACCCTTTTCTCTCGCTTCTCGTCTATTTCTGAAAGATCCTTTTAGCTATGCCAAAAGAACATTTTTCCAGCAAATTCATGATGAAACCTAGAACTCAATAAACCTTTTCTTTTGTAATTGCTAATTATACAATAATTTGTTCCTTTTTGTTACCTCGAGTGTATGGAGTGCGCTCGCGGGGAGTACGGCGGATAAAAGAAAGATGATAAATTAATATCTTGACGTAGTTGAAAATTTAAATAAAATCAAACAAATTTAGTCGTGTATACAAATAGTTTTTCTTTTATTGAGAAAGGTTTTGGACGTGAATGGGATATAAATAAATGCAAGCTCATGCTTTTCCTTATTGTGAGAGTTTGAATTGAATAAACGGACGAACGACCGAAAAGGAGGCGCAGGAACGATGTATTCGTGTTTCAATAAGCGAGTTTATTGTAGACTACTTTTTGATCAATTATCCAAAAGCTGTCATTGTGTCTTCTTAAACGAAGAATAATCGATCTTATTCTCCTTTTTTTTATTTTAAGACGAAACGTCTTTTCGAGTGTAGCTTATCTTGTCTTGGAAAAGTTTGAAAATTCGAAAGTTTCTAGTCGTTATTTTTGAGTAAGGTCGGAATGAAAAAATTATTATTTTGATATTATCGCTTTTGTCATTTCTTGTTATTTGTTTCTCATCGTCCCCCAACATCCTCATTATAATCTAGCGGACTAGAAAATCATTATAATTCCAATTTCCTCCGATGTTAGCGGGTGCGTGCCTCCGCAGCAATCTGTGTAATGTCCCCCAGCGGGCCGGTAAGCAGCTTACACGGCCGCCACGATGATTGGCCCGAGACCCCACGCATCCCAACTATTATTTTTCTCTTTTATCCACAGACGCTTAGTGCTATTTGAATGTGTCCCTTGTTGAAAAAGTTTTTAAAAGTGTTGAAAGTTGGCTTATATTTCTTGAAGAAGATAAAAATTACTTCCGGTCGAGATGAGAAATATTAATTATAACGACTTTGTTGATAATTTTACAGAGTTTTACGGAGCAATTGTTTCCAACAAAGTTAAGGCAAATTTTAACTTTGTTTTCGGAGCGAGACTTTCACAATTTGCATTTTACATTCATTTGTGACATATTACTCGTTCTATAGAAAAGGGCGAGAAAAGTAAAATGAAATAAATTTTAAAGCTAGAAAGAATCTGCTTCTAAAAGATATACTTTATATTCACTAAATTTCACAAATTTATTTCTACCCCCGAACATAATCAACCATCAAAACTACTTTATTTGAATATTTTCTTAATAAAATCCCGACAACTTTCAAAGATTAATTGTGGGTTAGGTCGTTGAAGTATTATTTACTACAGCCAAACTTCGGTAAACACCTGAGGCTCTCGTTGAAAATATAAAGCAGTGTCCTTTACATCGAGCGCATTTAAAATTCGCCATAACCTAATGATAAAGGTACTTGTAAATCTCCAAAGCTTTCGTGCTTTGACTCTTCAAAAAGGCCAAACACGTTCCTTCTACAAAAACTGAATTACACGACTCGTAAATGGATTCTAATGCACTTAGAAAAGGATATTTTGTGTTTCTAAAAAAGATACACCACGTTGAGGAGAGGCCTTTTTGTTGAAAACAATGGCGTACTCTCGGAGGGTTTCGAGAAAAAAGAAATTGACGTAGGCGCTCTAAAAAGATTTTTTATTCGTTTGTGTCAAAAAGTGGCGTCTTATGGTTAACTCGGCATAAAGTATTTGGACGAGAGATTAACCTTCTTACATATAAATAAAAATATTGTATCACACACACGGACGAAAATATTATTCGGACTCATAGGTTTACTGGACTCGGCTTCGCCTCTTCCAGCAATCTCACGTATTCGTTAGAAAAATTCTATTTTTCGTCCTTATATCATAAATAACTATTTTTTAAGTGTGAATAAAAATGGAAAGAATTAAAAAAACGTAGGCTAGAGAACAGATACCATTTAGTTTTGAGGCTACAGAGGCATTTTGTGCCTTGTTTTTAATATTTAAATTGCCGAGAATCGAATATACACAATCCAAAACCTTACGGTGTGTGAAGTCGTCTTTCTCGCTTCTGACGCTGCTTATTCAAATGAACGCCATTCAGATGGCTCTTATTATAAAGATTTAAGTTACCTGCTTAATCATTTATAAAATGTTGAAAAGATAGTTGTTCTTATCTTCTGAATTCTGTACGCGTTTTAGGACTAATTGAATGGCAGTTGGTTGAGGATCTCGTTAAGCCTTTCCTCATCTGAAGATTATGTCGTGAAATTACAGTTAACTGAAATAGAAAATTTATGTCTTCGAATTTGTAGGTTAAAACATCCGGAAACAATCTGTTGCTCTGATTGAAGTAATTCAGTTTTTTTTGACACGCACTTTTAATTTGCGTAAAAGTAAAATTACTTGGATAAACGTTAACTAAATAGGGAGGCATAAAATTTAATTAAATTACAAGTTTCAGGTGGTAGACATTTCCTTGTTATCTTGAAGAATTAGTGAGTAATAAAATTTAATTTAATGATATAACTTGACGGCATTTTATTAAATTGTCCTTAAATTTGTCGAAAATTAATTTAAAATACGAACGCGCCAATCAATTATCCGCACTTATAAATTGATTTTACTAATTTTAATTTTTTTGTTTACAGCGGTTAAGGACTCCAACAGCGATGTTGAAGTTGTTCCTTTTGGGCTTTCTGATATCGTCAGCTCGAGCGGTGGGATGTCCTACAGAGTGCGTTTGCAACGACGACACCTTCGTAGTGCAATGCGAAAAAAGTAAACTTAGCGTAATTCCTATCACATTAAATCCTGCCATACAGAGGTTGGTTTTAAACAACAACAAAATAAAGACGGTCGACGCCGCCTTTCAATTTTACAAAGACTTACAATACGTGGACCTTTCGAGCAACCACCTCGTTAATATCCCCACGAGAAGTTTCGACGCTCAAGAAAAATTACAAGAACTACACCTAAACAGAAATAAGCTATCCGCCATCACCAACAGCACCTTTCACGGCTTAAAGTCTCTAACGGTGTTAAACTTACGTGAAAACTTCATCGAAGAACTACCCAAAGGTCTATTTTCTGTTTTATCCAAACTGGAGGAATTAAATCTTGGCCAAAATCGAATATCAAAAATCGACGCATTAGCGTTCGACGGACTTTTAGCTTTGCGCGTTTTGTATTTAGACGACAACCAACTAACTTCAGTTCCTACATCTTCGTTTAACGTCATGGGAAGTTTGGCAGAACTTCACGTGGGCCTAAATTCCTTCACGTTTCTTCCCGACAACGCTTTCGAAGGATTAAATAAGTTGTCGGTTTTAGATCTGAGCGGCGCAGCTTTGTCCGATATAGGAGACGGCGCTTTTAGAGGTTTAAATACGTTAAGAAATCTTAATTTAGCAGACAACAAATTAATAAGAATTCCGACCAAACAGTTGTCGCATTTATCGCGTTTAGAAGAACTCACAATTGGACAAAATGAATTTAGTACAATTGAAAGTAATTCTTTTAGAGGTTTGAGTAATTTGAGAAAATTGGATATAACGGGGGCGCCTTATTTGAAAGAGATAGAGAAAGGGGCGTTTAACGATAATTTAAATATAGAAACAATTATACTAACGAGCAATCGTAAATTAGAGACTATACAGGATGGTGCGTTGTTTGGGTTGCCCAATTTGAAGCATTTAATATTAAAAGAAAACGCTTTTAAGACTTTTGCAGAATCTTGGTTATCTTGGAACGAGTTGAGAGTATTGGAACTCACGGATAATCCGGTTAAATGCGACTGTCAAATACTTTGGCTTAGTACTTTAATGGCAGTTAAAAATTTATCTACGGTCCATTGTTCGTTTCCGTTGCCGTTGAAGGAGCGTTCGTTAAGAACGTTAGGAGCCGACGAATTGGGCTGTTCTTTTAGCGATCCAAGTCAACAGGCAATTTTAGTGACTTTGTGCGTTAGTTCGGTTGTGCTTTTAGGCATTTTTGGTTTACTCTTATTTAAATATCGCCAACGCGTTCGCGAGGCGGTTAAAGATTACAAGTGGAACAAACGAGCAATAAGTAGGAAGGAACACGAGTATCAAAAGACATTTTCCGACGACGATTATATTATGAGATCGACTCAGCATAATCTCAAACCTATACCGGTTACAGAATTGTAGCTAGAACTAAGCGCGCCACCCTCTGGGGTGTTTTGTCTTGATGGTGGTGAGGGTCGGCGTGCGAGGCCTCCGCGAGGTCCAGGGGGCACACTCCCCGTCACGGGATTTACTTACATTGCTGGAGATTCTTGTAGAGCTCATTCTCTTAAAGCTTTCAAAAGAGATAATCGTAACGGTTTTTCCAGATATCCCAATTCTATCGATATTTACCAACATTAGCTATTCGGACTCGAGTGTTTTTAAAACAAAAACTGAGCAATAAATGAATCCATTCCAAAAATGTGATTTAACGAAATATTATAGACTGTACAGTAGGCGTCATAAGTATATTTTTATCTTCAAAAAATTTTAAAAGCGTACGGATTTTTTTTTGGTATTTTGGGGGTACGTACCATCCCCTATGGGAATTCGTCACCAATTTTACAAATTTTGTCATTTAAATAAAAGTGTTAACAATGGCAGTTATTAAGGCAGCCTGTGACGTTTTCCCTCGAAATTTTTGTATTTTGTTAATTGCATCTAACTTTATTTATTGTGATAAAAATGGCTACATTAGAGGAGGATTTTCTTAGCTCTTAATCCGACTCTAGAATTTAAATATTTTTTACTGTTGACTGATGATAATTAGTGTTCATAAAATTGTTGTGATTCGAATTAATTGTACTTAGTTTTTAATTGCCAGGAAGTGAAAAGGAGAAAAAATTTTAATTTAAAAAAATGTGGTCATTTTAATGTAGTTTGGTTTGTTTTAAAAATGTTTTGATTAAATTTTTTACTGCTATTTGTGCAATGTGCTTGCACACATACAAACCAAATTTTTAATTTTTTAGGAAGATTTTATATTTTCATTAAATTTGAAAATGTTTAAATCGCTTGTAAATAGCCTATAAGCAATATTTCTATTTAAAAAAATTGTAAATAGTTCTAATTTAGAATATTTATTACTTTTTTTTATCTTTTTATTTGTTTGAATGTGAAATTTGCCAAAATGAGGGTTTATTATCACTTAATGATTTTCATCAAGTTTCTTTTGTGAAAATTTAGTGAAAATCACCACTTGGGTTGTGATTGTTTCTGTTAGTTTTAAGGCGTACCGTAAAATGGAACCAAGTTCATTTTTGTTTACTTTCCCACTTTCCAGTGTCGATTTTCTTTTAATTTTGAAAATAATAATCCTTTACTTTTTGCATTTAAAACAAGAAGGTGATGTGTTGCATTTAAAACTCAAATACACTTTTTAAGCTAGTCATGTTAAAGTAAACAAAAAATGTGTGAATATCGTATTATAATTTGTGTATAATACATCATAAGTGCATTTTATAATGTAAATATTATAGTGTTTTTTGTACATATAACTTTATCGAAACTAATTATTACGAATAAACGAAAAATTTGATTCTACTCCACTGTATGTTATTGGCATCTTTTAATGTATAAGTTGGTCTTTTTGTGTGGGACACCCTATACATATATGATGTTCTTAATAATAAAGCAATAATCTGCTCAATGGCCTAGGTACAGGGCTAAAAACTTCTAAATTTTGTCGTTAACATTAAATATTACAATTCAACGAATTTATAGTTAATTCAAAAATTAAATTAAAGAGGTGGTTATCACAAGGTAAATTTGCTGTCCCACCATTAACAAATGAATTTTTATCTGCACATTCAAAATCGAACTATTTAATGTTATCAGTAACAATTTGTATTTTAATAGTTGCAGACGTTCGTTTTAGTGTTGTGAAATAAATTTTTAATTACATTTTAAAGAAAAAAATTGATTATAACAGTTGCCAACTATAGGAATTTAAAAAAGGTAAGCGTTGATTGTTACAATTTAGTAATAAAAGCAAATAAATGGGATTTAACAATGTCAATAATCATGAAAATGTAAGATGCAGGTCAATTTTCCTCTCATGTGTTTAACAACGGTAGCTTTGGATAATAATTAAACAATAATATAACTTGAATTCGCGATTCTTTACAGACACGTGACTTTTAGACTTCTATAATAAAGAAGTAATTTAATTTTACAAAAATAATAAATTTTCTAAATAAATGTTTATTAATAAGTAAATGAATTGCCAAAATTAAAATAATTAAACTTCAATAAATAGAAATACGTTGTTTTCATCTTAATTCATATATTGAGGTGGTCACCAGTGTCGGACTGGCCTACCCGGCAATTGCCGGAGGCCCGAGGCTGAATGGGGCCCGAAATCACCAGCCATGAGGATAATAATTAAAACCAACAATTAAAAATGCCTGTATTTTTGTAATTATTGAGCATTTAAAAAATTGCTTCAATGTGTGTAAGAGATTAAAAACCCTCTCACAAAATCCAGAATGGGGCCACTACCCACTCCAGTTAATAACCATTTTATTTAACCACAAATCGATTTTATAACGAAATTTTATACTAAAATATGTTTCTGGGGGCTTTTTCTATCCTAAGCGGGCTATACGGGCCAGTTGCTCTACGCCACTGGACGAAAACCATAAAATTTCAGTAAAAAGGTCCCCTTTCAGTGACTACTGCACAGATATGCAATATAGAAATATTTGGACAGTAGATTTATACAAACCCAGAAGAGCTCTTTTTGTTTTCAGCCTCCCTTGAAAATTTTTGAGCCTACTCTGATAACACAGTCTGGCTACGGCTTTGGTGCAAATTCAACAAAACCCTACAGCTAATAGCTGAATATACGAATTTTTAAGTTAAACATTGCCAAACAAAAAAAAACTTAGAAAAGTAATTTTCGCTTCTAAAAGCCATTAATTATAAACGTCTAACAGACGCTCTTCGTGATGTCAAGCATGGAGTGGATTTAGAAACAATTTAAAATACAGGATGTTAGAGT
The DNA here is from genome assembly GCA_963924605.1 of Malthinus seriepunctatus. Taxonomy (NCBI): domain Eukaryota; kingdom Metazoa; phylum Arthropoda; class Insecta; order Coleoptera; family Cantharidae; genus Malthinus; species Malthinus seriepunctatus. Next base: position 8,539,066 of record OZ004600.1, read on the forward strand.
AAAAAAATGGTAGTAAACATCCGATAGAATCGGAATTGGCCCAGAAGCGTCCGTATTTTCAGTGACAAGATTAAAATTCGGCATATAATATCTGCAAATTTGAATTGTTAATTTAATGGAAATTACCGACTAGATTTATCCTGAAAAATTTTGTATAATAATTTCAATTTAGTTATACGAATCGAATAATAAATCATTTTTAACAAAATAAGAAAAATAAATTTTAGAGTTCAACATTTTCTCTCAATTTTCCTATTTCTTGTGTATATAAACTTCAAATACTTCCTGACTGCTGATTCGGGAAGAATTATGAGAATTCATCTATTTTATTATTAAAAACGATATTTAATATTTTCAACCCTTAAATACTAAACCTTAAAGTCTTACAAAAATATATTTAGATATTAGTATAAATTTCATATCTTGTGTCCGTTTTAAAATTTCTCCAGTCGTAGAAAAATAGTTTTAAAAATTGCCCAATTTTTTCACAAACATACTGAGAACCGATAAATCGAGCACTGCCATTATTCATTATTCAAGGAGTTAATATTTTATGGCAACTTGATGAAGTTTTGATAGGAAATTATATGTTGCGACGTGCATTCAATAAAATAAAATTACCCAACGTATAATTTAGACATTTTTAACAAATTACTCAATTTACCTACTGTAGTCGGTTACAAGCAAACGGCTTTAACGTTTAAGGGATGTTAAATCGGCTTACTGCACTTTATAGAAGGCTTAAAAGGGTCATGGAAGACGAAATGAAACATCCAAAGTAAAAATAATGTATTAGGTCGTCTGGAAAAAGATGCAAAAGAAAATAAGTTATCTAAGGACAGTATAATCACATTATAAGACAACAAGGGGTTTGATATGCTTAAATAACTTATTCTCTGAAATCTGAAGAGCCTAGGGTTGGGGAAATGTGGTTATCCTACATTGGAAGTAAGAGCAAAAACTGCAAGGTATAAGATCGAAACTCACTTTTGGAAATTATAATTGTGGATATCTCGCTAATTAATAAAACATAATTACGAAAGGGTGTCTTTCCCAACACGTCCATCGAAGCATTTTTAACAATTCAAACCGTTTTCTTTCATTTAAAATGTAGTATAAAAACTTCTTTCAAGTAAAAGAACCAAAATCGTTGGATGAAATTGAGGGTTTGTTGAAAATGAGGAACGTGATGTCAATTGTAAGAATTAAATTAAAGTCCGTAGTATAAAAAATGTTTTAAGCAATCGCTCAAAATAAAACGAGATTATTTTAAATTGTTTAAATTTTATACAAACATGTTTTTTTAAATTTTATAGAAAAATGCGGGGAAAATTATTATAAAGCACGCGAAATAGTGCAGAATTGTTTAAATCCTTATTAAATCCGAGCGTATGTTTATATTATAAATAACTAAATAAGTTCGTTAAATAATGTAAAATTTGGTTTTGGTTTATTAATAAATTATTACCAACTCACAACAGAAAATTAAAAGCTAAACGAAAATAATTGAAACCTAAATCAATCCTTCTTTAAATTTTTATGAAGATTTAAAAAATAATAAGGGTGGCTTTGAATACCGTATATTTAAAGTAATTGATTTCTTTAAATAATTTATGCGATTAATGAAGTTGTGATTCTAATTGAAATTCCTTTAGACAAAGAATCGATAATTTATTTATAGTTTTGTTTTCATTTCTAATAAATATAATTTCCAATTAACTCTTTAATAATACAAACGTCAAATAATTATTCAAATATTTAAAATTTCCCTCTAACTCTAGCAACAAACAGTGGAACTTACATGTTGCCCAAAATTCCACTAGATGGCGCCAACTTTCCATTCTACTAAACCGACACGTATGTAAACAGTAATTGACAGTAATAATTAAAAATGGAAGACGTTTTGACAGAAACGGTACCCGCTGACGATTTAAAGGTAAAAACAAGTTTAATTTCATCATTTCAAACCCTCATTTACATACAAATTAATTAACTAATCAACTTTTAATTTATTTAAAATATAAAATGTTACTAAAACCATTAATTCTTTAAATGACGTTTGATTTATCATGAGTCACTCATTGTGCAACCTTTAACCCGTTAGAAACTAATTTGAAATAACTTTTAATTGTAGAGGTTCGAAAAAGTTTACCACGAGCAACTTTACAAAGCGGCCGTAACTCCAAAAGCACAGTTTGAATATGCCTGGTGTCTCGTACGAAGCAAATACCCCGCCGATATAAAAAAAGGTATCCTTTTGTTACAAGAACTATATCAAACGCATCAAGAAGGGCAAAGAGATTATTTATATTACTTAGCAATTGGTAATGCTAGATTAAAAGAATATTCTAAAGCTTTGAGTTATGTTCGAGGCTTTTTAAGTATCGAACCTGGAAATCAACAAGTTTTATCGTTAGAAACTACAATTAAGAAAAGAATGGATAAAGAAGGTTTAGTAGGTATGGCTGTGGCCGGTGGAGTCGTTCTCGCCGTAGGAGCATTAGTTGGATTAGGAATGGCGGTTGCAAGCAAAAAATAAGTTTTCGTGATTTTGATGTGTATGTTTTTTGTTAAATTCTTGTTACATGTTTAATTTAATTAAGTTTAAGAATCTGGAAGCCAAATAAATTTCTAGTTAGTTTTCTATTCTTTTGCTAAGATTATTATTGTACGTTTATGTGTATTGCTAATTTATTATTGTTCCTGATTTTTATTATGTAATTGCACATCTAAGAGAACAAACTGTAAATACTTTTAGAACTGATAAATATATAAGAATACTACAATATTAAATCTAAGTGAATTTTAAATAAAATTTATTTATTTTGTGATTTCTGGTATACAGTCTCTAAACCTACAAACTTGTTACCCGAGTACCTTTACATATCAATTTTTGCAAAGTAATTATAGTAAGCGTGCTTCTAAAAAAGGTATTTATTTACTCATATTATGTATTTCTAGTAATCTTGTTTTGGTTGTAGAATTGTACATTCATATAAACTAAAAAAGTCTTTCTGGACTTGACTGAACAAATACTCGATGTTACATATCTAATAAGAAGTACTTGCATGATCTCCCTAAGAATTTTATAATCATAATCATTGTACTTACTTTGTTTCAAATATCTAGGAAGGGAAAGAAAACTGGTTGAAATAGTATAGTCAAATTCGAGCAATCATCTTTTAACGGAAGGTTTTAAATAGTTTCAAAAGAACCCTATCAAGTCAATATTTACGTGGAATGCAAAAATCTAAATGAATCTATTCTAGTTTCTGTAAGCTGTTGTAACTCTTAATTTATATACTCTGATACCTCCTCAAATATTTTCAGAAATTAGAAGCAGCTGGCTGTATAAAAAAGGCTTGAAAAAACATGGGATATCTTCTGACTGAACCATCACTTAATCATTAGTATCAGTCTAAGGTCAAAGAAAAGTTGGTTTTAAGGTCTTGTTGGAGACCGCAGAAATTTCTTATAAAATTGCAAAATTACGTGAATCAATCGATAAAATTTAATTGAAAGCTTTACACAAGTCTAATGTCACCTTGAAGGAATTAGTTTTGTTAAATCCCAAGGTTGAAGTGAACTTGGTGAGTGATTTTTAAATTTATTTGAATTTAAAACAAGAGCTTAACTGGACCATAAGGAATTTCATTTATCTTTTATACATACTTATCTGAAAATTAATTCCTGTTAAATTCCAGTGAACAAGACCGTAGTCGATGCAGTGGAGATGCTATTTAACAACTTAGAGAAATGCTTATAAGAAACCCAAAGAGATTATCTTATATTAAGAGAAAAGTGTTCCTTTTAAACTTTTAATATTATGGGAAGCATTTAGTAGATTAATGAAATAATTTATTAAAATTATGTACCTATTTGAATTTTTTTCACATAACTTTGAAAATTACTGTGGAGCTGCTAGTGTAATTGAATAATAATTTCTTGCATGAACATGGGTAAATCTGACTGACCAACGCCAAACGAAGGCCTTCCTGGCTAGCAACTATTTCGAAAGTTGGCATGTGGGATGTGGGTGCGGCTAACGTGGTTGCACCGTTTATCGTTAAAATCAACCCTCACCACCACCCCTTCGGACACTTCCCTCTTGAGATTTTTTGTAAAACGTTCCAGGCCAAGGCGTTCCAGTATCACAATGACCTTGAAAATTAAAATTTAAGTACTCCAAAATGGTAGAAGTTTTTTCCGTAAAAATCAATCCTCTACCACCGCCCCTTCAGTTACTTCCCTCTTGTGTATTTTTAAAAAAGTGCAAGCCAAGGCCTTCCAGTGTGGCAATTTTTTTGAAAATGCTTATATAGATGTTTCTCTAGTTTCTCCATCGTTTGGTGTAAAGAAAACCCTCTAGCACCACCCACCCCTAGACAAAAGCATACACAAGAGGGAAGTATCCCAGAGGGTAGGTTGTTGATATATATGAATTTTCAAAGTCATTGTCACACTGCAAGGCCTATGTCTATTTTTCAAAAAATTTACAAACGGGAAGTACTCGAAGGGGTGGTGGTAGAGGGTTGATTTTAGCGTCAAACGGTCCAGCCACTTTAGCCGCACCCATATGCCAACTTTCTAAATAATTGCTAACCAGGAAGGCCTTCGTCTGGCCTTGGTGCGTCAGCAAATTAGGTAGTTCCACTTTTGGAAGACCTAAACTACCAACTACAAGCCCACCAATTGATATTCCAATCAAAATGTCAAGCATAGATAAATTATATTCCATTTGATAAGGTAATTTCGAAGTAATCAAAGCAGCAAACATATGGAGCTCTCTGTAAGTGTTTATTTCTCCTTGCACAAACAATAAGCTCCGTAATCTCTCACATATACTCATTTAGTTTCTAATTTTTATAGTCGATAAATAAACAAAGAAGTATAACTCGGTTAATATTTACAATTCTAAATTCTTAAACCGTGTCATTTTTATTAATTAAAATCTTACAGTCATTACTTCCTATCTTTTCAGAGAATACCTTTCCACAAATACAAACGAATTGGGAACTACACAATAAATAAAGAAGAAGAGAAGTTCCCAGAGCTTCTATGGACATTATTAAAGTAAAATGTACGAAATTGTTTGACAATCAATTAACAATAATTATTAGTGTGAAAAAACTTTTGGAAGATCTAAACTACACGTTCACCAATTGATATTCCAATAAAGATGTCAAGTACAAATAAATTGTATTCTATAAATTCTAGTATCGAAGAAATTAGTCAGTTAATCTCAAAGTAGTCAAAACAGCAAACTTGTATAGGGATCTCTGTAAGTGTTCATTTATACTTTCATAAATAATAATCTCACATATTCATGAAAAGTCATTTACTTTTAAATTTTTATATTCAATAAGTAAACAAAGAAGTATAACTTATTTTATATTTACAATTCTAAATTCTTAAACCGTGTCATTTATTAATTAAAATCTTACAGTCATTTACTACCTGTCTTTTCAGAATATACCTCTCCACAAATATAAACGAATCAGAATAAATAAAGAAGACAAGCAGTTCCCAGCTTCTATGGACATGGATATTATAAAAAGTAAAATGTACGAAATTGTTGGAAAATCAATTAACAATTAGTGTGAACAAACTTTTGAAAGTTCTAAAGTACCTGCTACCAGCCCACAAATTTATATTCTATTTGATGAGTTGATTTAGAAGTAACGAAGACAACTGCAAACGTGTGGCTCTCTGTAAGTGTTTATTTCTCCTAATATTTAATAACAATATAGTCCTGGGGCCTGTAACAGAAAAAAGGGGGTGATCGTATTCAGGTCCATCTTTTGGAAATAAGCTATTTGAGTACCAGCGGACACGAAAATCTGGTTGGCTTCCACAGGCAGTGGCTTAAGCCCTCAGGATCCTTCAATGAAATTCTTAAAGAAGGAAAAAAGTAAGAAATATGACAGCATTCGGGATGCTACTTTGACATTTTATCGTTCTTATAAAAAAAATCGACCAAAAAAATTGGCTGCTCTCTACAATGTCTCTGAGAGCGTGGCAGCTGGACTGAAATTAACGTCTTTATGCTACACACCTGCAAACACTAACTCGTGACTCATAAACGGTATTTGAGTTGTCCACTGCCAAAGTAACTACTTTTTACATAAAAAGTAAGATTTTACTTTGCCATCCCTCTCAGGTGGGTTTCCCGCCTTCCTCACCAATTAGAAATTTATTATTAACAGCTCTGAGGCCTTAAGCCACTGCCTGTGGAAGCCAACCAGATTTTCGTGTTCGCTGGCACTCAAATAGCTTATTCCCAAAAGATGGGCCTGAATACGATCACCCCCTTTTTTCTGTTACAGGCCCCAGGACTAATAACATTATGCTCTGATAATATTTTTTCAAATAGTAATAACAATTAAAATTATTTAACAAGTGTTATTTTAAGTCCATTCTCTAAATTAAATTGTGTGATTAAATTTCGTTGTATGAATTTTGAGACCAAACCACACCAAACTGAATTTTGACGTTTGTAGTTCTTTCGTTGCAGTAGCTTATTTGTTTATTTTTACTAGACAAACCAAGACAAACAAGCAAATTTAGTAGGCTTTTTGCACTTTACAAATGAACTACTGACATTTTTTTAGTGACATCTATGCGTGAAAAAAGGAAATAATATGGATGCCGATAACGCAGAAAACTTTTTGCCTTTAATAAAGTTTGACATTTAAGCGTCAAGTGTCAACAAAATTTTAAAAAAATTAGGAAATAGCTATTCTTTATCTTATAACTAATTTGTGTTACGAATTACCTTAATTTGTGTAAATTTAGCTGCGTGTTAATTATGTATTTTAATCATCTAACAAAAAACATGTGTTTTGGGGTTATTTGTTCCACTTGCTCACTTGCAATATTGTAATAATAATAAAGCTTTATACAAAACGTCATTAATTTTCTCTATTTTTAGATGTTGCTGTATTAATAGCAAGTAAATAGATAAATTTGAATGGAGATCAAATAAAGGACATTTACTAGTTATTACTGAAAAAGCTTACGTGTGTGTATTGCATATTATCTTGGTCATTTTTAGAAGAGACAATTATCTGTGTAAGGAGCAATTGGCCGTATACAAAATTGTCACACAATCGATGAGAAACTCGTTTGACGTCTGCACAAACTTTCGGATAATGTGACCTACTAGTTGTAAAGTATTGGGGTATTAAGCACTATATTATATCTAGTAAAATCTTGTAGTAATTTACTTCTGTTTTTTACAAGGAATAATTTTACACTAAAATGTACGAGTCTGAAATTAAACAACAAAAAAGAAGAAAGCAGTACCCAGCAGGACATTATAAAATTGAAAAGTTACGATTGTTGAACAATTAGTTTCAACAAATTTTTGGAAGATCTAAACTACAAACCCACCAATTGATATTCCTGTCCAGAAGTAAAGTATCGAATTAATTCAAATTCTATTCCAATTGGTCAGTTAATTTAGAAGTAGAAGCAAACATGTGAAACTCTCTGTAAGTGTTTATTTCTCCTTGCACAAATAATCGTCCTGAATCTCTGTCTGAAGTCTGAAGGTGATAACCTCAATTAATTATAGTTGGCGTTTAATTATTATGGTTGCTTTAATGTAACCTATCGACAGCAGTAAGTCACCTCGTATTAATATTGTGGAAAGAATAATTGTAATGGAGTTAGTTATGATTTGTTTAGTTTGTTTGAAAATGTATAGAAAAAGTTGCACTTAAAGTTAAGTTTATGTTATTTGCTGGTAAGCGTTCTTTTATTTTAATGAACCGACTTGAACAAAATTAGTTTTAAGCATGTAGAAAAAGAAGTAGATAAGATGATGATGATCTGTAGCATTTGAACATCTTGCAATAACATTATACAGATTGAATATTTCGAGTTAGCATATATTGAAGAAGGTACCCGATACGGTACCTGTCATCTAACTTGGAACTGGTTATGGTATTCCGAGCTCCTTTCCAAAGCTCCAACGTCAACCTACTGCAACAGTAGTTTTCAGTGAGTATTGCAAATTTAAAAAGTTTAAATAATATTTAATAATTTAATCTTATCGACAAAGTCGCCTCGAGACGCAAATGTCTCGCCAATTTATGTGACAGAACGTTTAAATGAACATGAACTTGTTACAAATAACATGTATTGTTCGATTACGGAATCAAAAGCTTTCTTTTTTTTACTACACAGGGTGATTCTGAATCAACGTCAAAGAATTTCAGGGATGATAGAATAAGTCGATACAATTATTCTTTAATGTTTACAAGTCTGCAACAGAGACATATAGTCTACTCTACTTTATAGGGTAATTCTTATGTGCTGGTTGTTAATTAATGGTTTTTGCAGTATCGTCCTTTGCTAATATGCAAATTTGAGGAAGTATCAAATATTGCAGGCTACAATGTAGACAAGTACAATAGAAGATGAGTGGCTACAAGAAACTGCAATACTATCAAATTATCTTCCAAGAAAAGTTAACTGGGGAGGAACACCTAGATAAAATTGAAGGCAGAAGAAGGTCGTAACTCATAAGAAGTACCTAGCTAAATATATTATAGGTCCAAAGAAAAAACGTCAATTGGAACACCTAGAAAACGAATTCAATTGACAGAGGCCAAATGACTGAACCTGGTAGGAAGAAGAAGAAAGAGGACGTAAATAAAGGTAATTTTTCAAACTTAAATATTTTTATAAGAGTTTCATTGTGGTAAATTTCATTTTGTAATCTTTAATTGCCATTGAAATATAAATCTTGTAACTTCCAGTTTATTTTAGATCTGTTAATGATTCGAAAATTAATTGATTTTGTTGTTTTAGATAAAAACAATTCAACGATTGACGAAGCAGCCTGATTATCAAGTTTGTAATTAAAAGTAACTGTTCGAGAGGAAGCCTATTTATTACTACACCATTAACTTAACAGCGTCGGATCGGGTCACTCCTAAATGCATAAATAATATTTTTTGATGAAGTGGAGTTGGATATTAAATAATAACGAGTAGCATTAATTAATATAAATCTATTGCTAATACTAATTTAGTGGTGTGTTCCATAATTTATCGCTCTGTTAATTTTTTTTATAACTTTCATTTTTAATTTTGAAATGTAAAAGCTGTGGGTTATCTATCAAAACGAAATTAATAAAAACATTACAATTAGTTCAAAGAAACTAAATTAAAAGAAATAAAGTTTGTAATTTTTTAATTTACTTTTCTTTTAATGTTTTAACAATTAATTGTGAGGAATCAGTCGATTATACAATAAGCTCTTTTTAATGTAAGTGGAAAAATACGCAAAGCATAAGGTCTGTGATTGACTATTACATAACTGTTCACTTTTAAAATGATAAATATAAAAGTTCAAAAACATCAATATAGTCATACCTGATTTTTTGTCATTATTTTGCCACAGATAACAAATTTATTAATTTTATTTGTCGATAGAGCTTCAGTCTATATTTGTTAATTCAAGTGTTAACATGTAGTAATAAGTATTTCTCTTCTTAACAAGGATATCTACACACAGCAAGGAATAGAAATATTAATAAGGTACAGTGCTTTAATTATTAAATAATTTTCTTCTGTAACGTTTGTAATTGTTTGTCATAAGCGGTTATTAAACTTAAGGGTGAGAAAACCACTCGTCTAAATTCATTTTGGTATATTAACTTGAAAAATACCCGAAGAATAATTATTTTTATTCAGTTTGATGGGCATTATAAATTACATCTTTTTGTAAATTTATAGCTCTTGTAATTTTAATTTTTTAAACGATAAATTGTGGGCCTCCCAAAGTTTTAAACCGATTTTATGTTTCTTTGTTTATTAAAACATTTTAACATAAACATTAGAATAAGTTAAAAAAAATAAACTTAAAAAATCCTGGTGTAACTAATTAGTAGCTAGAATTAATTATAAATTGTACTAATTTTTTAAGAAATAAATTTGTGTCGTTGAAAGCGATTTGCGCCCATCATATAGGCAACCTCTTAGTTTAATACTCGCATATTATTGGACGATATTTCTTTAGTGGTAGGGCAAATGAGTAGGAGAAAGTTAATATAAATCCGGTTTTCGCCATAAGTTCAGATTCTTATCAGTAACACAGATCAGCAAATTTTAGAAAAATTAGGGTTACTCTTGTGAAAATCAACTTGCTATTCTCGAATTTTTTTTGATTGGAAGTTGTTCGTAATATTATTATAAGTATTTCCACCGAATATTAATTCGGAAGAAGGTTGTCTATGTGTTAGGCAGAAATTTCAATAAATTACATTAGCGCTATTTAATTTATTTCTAAGGGTGTGCGCAAATTAAAAGTTTCGAGCATAGCGTTTACATAGAGTCGTTTGAAATTTCAGCTAGAATCATATGTCCCTACAAGAAGGATGCAATATGCTCTATGCTCTTAGCTTTCGATTTGAGCACCCCAAAACGCTGTGGTCTATGGATGCTATGCTCTAGACTCTATGCTCGAAACTTTTAATTTGCGCACACCCTAAGGGTTATTTATAAAGAAAATTAAATATTTAAGCAATTAATAAAACAGCAGTAATTTTAAATTGAAACATTATTTTTTTTATCCTGCCGAGCTCTTAGTAACAATAAACGTTACATATACGTTGTGATGTAAATCTGAAAAGTTTAAATTCAAAAAGCACAACAATTTTTATGATTCACTCTGTGTCATTTATAGTAAAGTATTCCGTAATTTATTTACAGTTTCAATTCAACTTTCGTGCTAGAAGGATCGTTCCAAGTGCCGGTGCTCTTAATACCAGAACATGAGGATTACAAGAAAGTGAACAGAGACCAAGATGAAGTTATTGTAAGTTTAAGAGATATTTTGAGATAATTATTTTTAATTAATAATTAAGTTTTGCAAATGAAAATTAATAATCATTGGTTGATTATGGCTTTGCTTTGTAATTAAAACAAGCACGAATATAAAAGGCAAGAGCTTTTTGACGATTCACCTTGTGTCGTAACATAATACTAAAACATGTCTCAATTCGTTTCAGTTTTAATTCAACGTTTCACTTGGTAAGATGCTCCCTTAACTGACGCTTCCCTTGGGCCCCACAACAAGACGATGACTAAAAATTTTAATGGACCAAGATGAAGTTATTGTAAGTACGTACCTATAATTTATTTCATTCATGCTTTTATATATTTTTAATTAATTTTGCAAATGAAAAAAATAAAAATGGCACTAGCTTTTTGACGATTCACCTTGTGTCGTAACATAATACTAAAACATTTCTCAATTCGTTTCAGTTTCAATTCAACGTTTCACTTGGAAAGATGATCCCGTAACTGACGCTTACCTTGGACCCCACAACAAGACGATTACTAGAAATTTTAATGGACCAAGATGAATTTATTATAAGTATGATTTTCTCAAAGAGTTTTCGAAATATTTGTAAAGAATTACAGGGTGTAACCAAAATTAGGATATCCGTATTTTTTGTTTTCTTTAATTCCTAATTTTTATTGCACATTTAAATGTATAATTTAATTCTCTTCTAAACTCTTTAGTATTGCTATGATTTACAGAAAATCAAATTTTATTAAACGTACAGGGAATTAAAAAAAGCATTCACAACTTTAAGACCGTGTAGTACGCATTCAAATGAGTAAAAAGTTATAATTGAGGGGTGTCCAATAGTTCATACTTTTCGAGTTACGGCCACAACTCAAAAAGTATGAACTACTGAACACCCCTCAATATAACTTTTTCTGCTCATTTTAATGCGTACAGAGAGGAGTCAAATAGTTCATACTTTTCGAGTTACGGCCACAACTCAAAAAGTATGATCTACTGACACCCCTCAATATAACTTTTTCTACTCATTTTAATGCGTACAGAGGGGTGTCAAATAGTTCATACTTTTGAGTTGTGGTCACAAAAAAGTATGAAGTATTGCAAACCCCTTAATATAACTTCCGTTACTCAATTTTATGTATATTACACGCTCTTAAAGTAGTGAATGCTTTTTTTTTAAACCATGTTATAAATTAAGCAAATTTTTATTTATTATAAAAATTTCAATTACCTTTTTTTTAGAAACTGTCTCAAATCAAATGTAAATCCCCTTTTTCCTAATAACTTCTTTCTTCCGGCACCTTCTTTACTACCATAATATAGAATCTGCAGATTCTTCCAACTTAATTTTGTTGATTAGAATTACTTGCAACTGGGTGATCCCAATTTAGATGAATTTAGTTTCTTCAAAAATTATTTGTTGAGCTAATCACGTATTTTTCATTTACTTACTTAACAATTTTTAGTTCGGTTTTTTCTTCTTAAATCTTAAACACCTTATTTCTTAAAATAACGATATTTTCTAAATTAGGTACTTACAATTTTTAATTGAACAATTTTTATTAATGTTGAAGCGGCATATCATAGCAGTTTCTTACATTTTGCATTTTGCTTACACCCTATTTTAAATTACTAATTTATTTTGCAAATTAAAAATTAATTAATTGAAAATAATGATCGGTTGTCTAAAGCATAGTAATTAAAACATCTCTCATTTTATTTCAGTAGACGTTCGATCTTTTGATTTGGAAAGATGATCCGGTAACTGCAGTTCCTTTTGGTCCACATGAAGAGGATTACAAGAAAACTGAATGAAACCAAGTTGAAGTTATTTTACCTAAGTTTATTTTCTCACTGAGCTTTCGAGATATTTTGAATCGAAATACGTATTTTTTATTATTGGTTACAAAAAATTAATTAATTGTAAATAATCATTGGGCGATTAATACTAAAATTTAAGAAGCAAAAGTCCTTTTAACGATTCAGTTTGTGCCCTTAGGTACATAAAGCTACGACATTCTAAATTAGTTTCAGGTTACCTTTGACGCGGAAAGATGCTTTCCTTCATCACACCGACAGTGCCTTTTGGTTTTGGCCCCAACATGAGGATGAGGATTAGGATGGACGGCTGGACGATCCCCAACATGAGGATGGACGAGGATTAATTTATTTTTAATTTATTTTGGATTGTATTTAAGTAGAAGGGTAGCTACACCTCTCGATTAGTTTTTTTTAAATTAATTTTTTTCAATTTAAATTCATTGCTTGCTTAGAAGGGTAGCTACCCCTATTTACTGGTCATCGCTAGCGATGAGTAGCAGCTAGGTAAGTTGCTTCCAACAGCTCTTCTCCACGTTAAAGAGAGCGCGAGGGGAAGCAACCTCTAAGACCACTGCGAGTTGTCCTCGAATTGGTCGGAGGTTGTTCCTCTTTCGTAGTCTTTAATGTGGCGATGGGCGTGGACTCCATGTTGGAATGTGGGTGTGCGTTGGCGCCGGGCGGGGAGGGGTAGGTGGGAGGGGGGTCGGCGGTCCCCTCCCCCCTACCCCTCCCCGCCCGGCGCCAACGCACATGCGCACTCCTACACGGAGTCCACGCGCATGCGCATTAGAGACCAAGGAGGAGGAGCAACAACCGACAATTTCGAGGACAACCCCCAGTGGTGGAGGGGGGTGCCACCCCTCGTACTCTCTCGGACAAGGTGCAGCGCTGTATCGACGCCACCTACCTACCAGCTACCCTATAAGCAGCGATTACCAGTTTCAATATTAATTAATATTTTGTAATTATTTATTGTTTTAATTATGTATTATGTCTTGTGGGCCACCGCTTGATGAGCCGAACTCCTCAAGCGATGACTCCTCAAGCTTTATTTGTTACAGTTACTTCTTTCCAAATCTAACGAGGGGTGGACTTGTTGCAGCCCATGCCATGGGCTGCAACCTTTAATCTTTTTTTTAATGGTATAGCTATTTTTACAATTTTTAATTTCTGCTCCATACATCGATTAGGACACAGACTGAATAATTAAAGGGACTTTTATGTCTCTTGAATCTCGCTTGGGTGATTTACTAAGCGTTGGCCCGTCAATCAATAATAAATTGTTTACAAATAATTAGTTTTGAATTTGTAAAATTAATTAATTAATTAATAGTATATTATTTTTATTTTCTTGTATAAATATTTATATTAAATATATGTTTTATAATATATTTTTGTGTATTTTTCATTTTAATAAATAGTAAACTGATGTAAATCTTGACATTTTTTCCCAAGAGCACTGTTGGAGTCTTTAAGAGTATTTTCTCTCAATACTCTTCTTAATTTTCAATTAACTTAGACAATAAATTCCAGCTGGTTAAATCTGTAATACAAGGAGTTCTTCTTTACTTGTGTGAAATGAGATGACAAAGGCAGAGGTAATTGCTGTATGAGATTAAATAACAGATGTTTATGACAGCTGATATTAAAAGAGAGAGCTAGGGAAGGAGAGACAGATAGAAAAATAGAGGAAGTTAGAGATAGATAAAGAGATTGATGAAATGAGGGAAAAACATAGTGAAATAGAGGGAGTTATTATTGATAGATACAGAGATAAGGAGATACATAAAGAGATACAGAGATAAGGAGACTGATGAAATGAGAGAAAAACATAGTAAAATAGAGGGAGTTAGAGATAGATACACAGATAAGGAGATAGAGATGGATGAAATGAGAGAAAAACATACTAAAATAGAGGGAGTTAGAGATAGATAAACAGACATAACAGTGACTTATGAAATGAGCTAAAAACATAGTTAAATAGAGAGAGTTAGAGATGGATTCAGAAATAAGGAGATAGATAAGGAGACTGATGAAATGAGAGAAAACATAGTGAAATAGAGGGACTTATAGATAGATACAGAGATAAGAAGATAGATAAAAAGACTGATGAAATGAGAGAAAAACATAGTAAAATAGAGGGAGTTATTGATAGATACAGAGATAAGGAGATAGATAAAGAGACTGATGAAAACATAGTAAAATAACGAGAGTTATAGATAGATACAGAGACAGAGATAAGGAGATAGATAAAGAGACTTATAAAATGAGATATAAACATAGTAAAATAGAGGGAGTTAGAGACAGATAAAGAGACATATACAGGAACTGATGAAATGAGCTAAAAACATAGTAAAATAGAGGGAATTAGCGATAAAAACAGAAGTAAGGAAATAAATAAAGAGACAACGATACAGAGATAAAAAAATAGATAAAGAGACAGAGAATACCCCGGGTGTTTTTCTGTAGGGTACACTCTCTCCCTCTCTCTCGCTCTTTCTTTCTCTGTCGCTTTATTTCTGTATCTGTCTCTTTGTCTCTGTTTCGTGGCCGCTTTATCTATCATTAACTCCCTCTATTTTACTATGTTTTTGTCCCATTTCGTCAATCTCTTTATCTATCTCCGAATCTATCTCTAACTCCCTCTATTTTACTATGTTTTTATCTCATTTCACCAGTCTCTTTATCTATCTCTTTATCTCTGTATCTATCAATAACTCCCTCTATTTTACTATGTTTCTCTCTCATTTCATCAGTCTCTTTATCTATCTCCTTATCTCTGAATCTATCTCTAACTCCCTCTATTTTACAATGTTTTTGTCCCTTTTCGTCAATCTCTTTATCTATCTCCTTATCTCTGTTTCTATCAATAACTCCCTCTATTTTACTATGTTTTTCTCTCATTTCATCAGTCTCTTTATCTATCTTCTTATCTCTGTATCTATCAATAACTCCCTCTATTTTACTATGTTTTCTCTCATTCCATCAGTCTCCTTATCTATCTCCTTATTTCTGAATCCATCTCTAACTCTCTCTATTTAACTATGTTTTTAGCTCATTTCATAAGTCACTGTTATGTCTGTTTATCTATCTCTAACTCCCTCTATTTTACTATGTTTTTCTCTCATTTCATCAGTCTCTTTATCTATCTTCTTATCTCTGTATCTATCAATAACTCCCTCTATTTTACTATGTTTCTCTCTCATTTCATCAGTCTCTTTATCTATCTCCTTATCTCTGAATCTATCTCTAACTCCCTCTATTTTACAATGTTTTTGTCCCTTTTCGTCAATCTCTTTATCTATCTCCTTATCTCTGTATCTATCAATAACTCCCTCTATTTTACTATGTTTTTCTCTCATTTCATCAGTCTCTTTATCTATCTCCTTATCTCTGAATCTATCTCTAACTCCCTCTATTTTACAATGTTTTTGTCCCTTTTCGTCAATCTCTTTATCTATCTCCTTATCTCTGTATCTATCACTAACTCCCTCTATTTTACTATGTTTCTCTCTCATTTCATCAGTCTCTTTATCTATCTCCTTATCTCTGAATCTATCTCTAACTCCCTCTATTTTACAATGTTTTTGTCCCTTTTCGTCAATCTCTTTATCTATCTCCTTATCTCTGTATCTATCAATAACTCCCTCTATTTTACTATGTTTTTCTCTCATTTCATCAGTCTCTTTATCTATCTTCTTATCTCTGTATCTATCAATAACTCCCTCTATTTTACTATGTTTTCTCTCATTTCATCAGTCTCCTTATCTATCTCCTTATTTCTGAATCCATCTCTAACTCTCTCTATTTAACTATGTTTTTAGCTCATTTCATAAGTCACTGTTATGTCTGTTTATCTATCTCTAACTCCCTCTATTTTAGTATGTTTTTCTCTCATTTCATCCATCTCTATCTCCTTATCTCTGTATCTATCTCTAACTCCCTCTATTTTACTATTTTTTTCTCTCATTTCATCAGTCTCCTTATCTCTGTATCTCTTTATGTATCTCCTTATCTCTGTATCTATCAATAACTCCCTCTATTTCACTATGTTTTTCCCTCATTTCATCAATCTCTTTATCTATCTCTAACTTCCTCTATTTTTCTATCTGTCTCACCTTCCCTAGTTCTCTCTTTTAATATCAGCTGTCATAAACATCTGTTATTTAATCTCATACAGCAATTACCTCTGCCTTTGTCATCTCATTTCACACAAGTAAAGAAGAACTCCTTGTATTA